>JAKELL010000034.1:0-450539 GCA_021524915.1 Lactarius akahatsu
TGGGGAAGATATAAAGGGCCGAAGTACGAGATATCGTTAGTCACATGCTGCCATCATGTGCACCTTTGAGCACGTGACCCTGGGATAGTTGCACCCTTAACGGGACAACCTAATCCGGTCACATTTCCATTTACGTACGGACTCACACGATTGGTAGATAAGGAAGGAACCTTCTAGATAGTTCTAGACTTCGCTTAGTAGTTTACGCTTACTCGCTGTATTAGGTTTTACTCAGCAAGATAAGGCATCGCGTCAGCGCCATGACTAGTGCATCAGTCAGCACAATAGATAGCGCTATTATTAGACACGACGCGTCAGCTCCTGAGTCATGGAGTCTTACTGTACACTTAGTAATAGTGTTTAGACTCAGTTCAAGCTCAGCCACAGTAGCGTATATAAACCCTCCTGTAGCGTCCTGAGTGGAACCAACTTGTCCTCTTGGTTCTCCACTCAGGTGCGTATCTCCCTTGTATTCCTTACTCTCCAATCTAAACTTGTCCTCTTGGTTCTCCACTCAGCGTACCACAGCGTGATCACAGACGTCTTGAGTTCTTGTACAAAGACTCTGAGTTATTCGTCCACTCCGCTGTGACTGTGCGTTAGCGCGTGATTTATCTCCGCGCCGAGCTTGGGTGTGCTCACCAGACGGTTCACTTACAGTTTACACTTGAGCTTGACGTAGCGAGGTTGTCATACCGCTACATACGTGGCCAATGCCAGGTGGGAATGGAGGGAGTGGTACGCGCTCGAGGGGTGGTGGTGGAGTGTGTGGTTGTAGTTCGGGAGGGGTAGGGACGACGGGAATGTGTATGGTGACTGGGGTGTCGACTGGCAGAGCAGTGAGGGTGAGCAGTGAGGTGGTCACCTCTTCCTTTGCGAGCCAATCGAGTGCGGGGGCGATCAATGACAAGACAGGTGTAACGCCACCACCGGCGTTAGCCCGACTTGGACTGCGAAAGGGTGTTTACGACTTAGCGAAATATCCTTCGAGAGTCATGTGACTTAGTCACAGGGTACATGGCACTTATCCGACACATGACCTAAGCATACACTAGGGCAAGTCGTGCCACTAGGTAATCCTGATAATCGATGAAGACGACTTGCATGAAGGGGCAAGTTGTAATGCCACCACTGGCGTTAGCCCGACTTGGACTGCAAAAGGGTGTTTACGACTTAGTGAAATATTCTTCAAGGGTCATGTGACCTGGTCGTGAGATACACGGTGCTTATCTGGCACGTGATCACGAGATACATGGCGCTTATCTGGCACGTGATCTAATCGTATGCTAGGGCGAGTTGCGCCGCTAGGTAATCCGATCAATCGATAAAGATGACTTGCATGAAGAGGCAAGTGAATCACGCATGAACAAGACGAAGAAGAAGTGGTGATTGAAGAAGACCAAGATGGCTTATCTTGGTCTTATCGAGCCACTATTTATACATATGAGAGGACACTTTGAAGCTCCTCTTGAATCCGAGACAACCAGTAGCTAAAGTAGCTCGAACCCTGCTACAGCTACTAGTAGTAGTAGTACTACTACTAGTAACGAGTCACAGTATCTAACATGTGATACTACAACTGCTGACTGATGCGTTAAGTCCATGACACATTACTACTTACTAAGGGGTCATATCTGTATAGTAAGAGTCCATTTCCGTGTACCATGACATCACCCCCTTTTCAGCCGTGACAACCATGGCGCCGAGTAGGGCCTATTCCTCCGACCCACGCTTCTTGTCTCTCCGTAATCCGGTCCAACATGTTAGCCATCTCCAGCCGGAACTTACAGCGGGTCAGCTCCGCCTGCACCCCACCGAGCGCCTGGGCTAAGGCGTGGAGGCGCTGCTCCATCCTCTCTGCCTCATGCTTGTACGCCTGGAAGCGGGTCACCTCCACCTTCAACCCCATGTCCCTCAGCTCGTTGATGGTGCGGTCTGTCCGGTGTTGGTTGCTGTGCCCTCCGACGAGGGCGTATAGATCTTCGGGGGCATAGTGAGGTTTGCCTGCCTCTCGCACTTGAGGCTCGGCATAGAGGGGGCGACTGTAGACTTTGTCACTGTTGTCCACGAGCCCCAGGACGATGGGGTCCAGCCCGGTGATTACTTGGATGAAGGTGGCTTGACGGGTCACCCCCTGGGCGTCGGTGATGGGGTAGTGGACGAAGTCGTCCCCCCGATTGTGCTTGTATCCGTGGGGGGCGGTGCACATCGACCCTCCCAGGTATCAGAGGCGGACCGCCGGCATGGAGCGTTCTTCGGTGTCGACCACCACTCCGCCGCGGTATATGGGGTGACCCGTGGAGTCGCACATGTATGGGGTTTCGCGGGGGTCGTCAGAATCGGTAGCCGTGATGAGGTAGGGCTGCTCAACTGGGTACCATTCCTTAAGCGTCCCTTCTACTGCTTTGTAGACCGCCCTTTCAGCATCTCGATGTGTAACCGGCGTTGGTGGTACACGACGGCCCTCTTGGCTGCCGCCACTGCTAGTTTCCATCGCCTCCAACTGTCTGCCGAGTTCCTCCAATCCCGTGTCTTCATCCACTCCTGCCACCTCAGGGTCGCGGACATCTTCTTCTTGCTTGAGTTCGACCCGCATGGGGTTAGGTCGAAGTGGGGGACTCGCAAAGAGTCCAACAACTGTATGAAGCCGAGTAATTTTGGCTTCGGTGTAGGGCGACGTGTTGAGGGGGCGTCCCTTGGGGTTGAGGAGCCAGTAGGAGGTGGGCTGGCCCAGTTCTTCGAGGTTGATGATGGACTGGACATTGTCGAGGGCGTTGTGGAGTTCTTCATGGGTGAGGCCATCAGTGAGATGGGAAGCGAGAGAGGTGGGAGAGGTGGAAGAGGAAAGAGACATTGTTGTTAGAGTGAGGATTCCAGGGTGAAAGGATGGGGGTTTTGTCGTAGTCTGTCCTCTTCTTATATGTGTCGTCCTCGTGTTCAGGCTCCACTTGTACTCTGCTAGGGCTTCGTCAGCGAATACGTCATGTTGGTCGACCCACTGATTCTCTAAGTCTGGGTACCCCTTCCATTTCACAAGGTATTGGAATCTCTTGCTCCGGCCGAATCGTCTGGAGTCTAGAATGCACTCCACTTCGTACTCCTCTTCTCCGTCTACCAAATCCGGTGGTGGGCGCTGGAAGTTCTCTCTGTGCATGGGCGTCTCGCGATAAGGTGTCACGGTGTGCAAGGAACGGACTCTTACTCACGAATATGACCACGTAGTAAGATGTAATGAGTCATGGACAAGGGGATCAGTCAGCGGAGTAGCACAATCACATGCTGATAAAGGCATTAGTCAACACTAGGATAGTCGTAGTAGGGTTCGAGCTACATACGCTATTTGTCATACGGATTCGGGAGGAGCTTTAAAGTGTCCTCATACATGTATAAATAGTGGCTCGATAAGACCAAGATACGCCATCTTGGTCTTCTTCAATTCACCACTTTCTACTTGTCTCCTTCACATGTGCTTCACTTGCCCCTTCGTGCAAGTCGTCTCTATCGATCAGATTACCTAGTGGCACGACTCACCCTAGTGTACATTTGGATCATGTGCCAGATAAGCGCCATGTATCCCGTGGTCAGGTCACGTGACCCCGAAGACATATTTTTGCTAAGTCGTAAACACCCTTTTGAAGTCCAGGTCGGACTAACGCCAGTGGTGGCGTTACATTAAGACCAAGATCTAACCGTCATGGCGTTTACAACTCGAGACCAGTGGAGGAACTTTCAAACCTACTCCCTAGAACGAAGGGGAGATCGCAACGTCCCAACACAATTTCTAGGAGCCGCTCGGTGGAGAGAATACAGAGGGGAGACAGGGTACTTTGTAGACTTCGCATCAGGCCCAACCCGATACCGCCCCGTCGAGTTCAATTTTGACCATCTGTGCTGGGTTGAAATTACTTGGAACCCCATAGACAATCGCTACGATGCAGTACGACCTGCAGGACGAAACTATAACTGCGATATCGACTCGAGAAACCTACCCACACGAACCAAGTGGGGACGCATAGACGGACAACCACAAGAAGAACCGAGTACCTCCGAACCTAGAACACCCGCACCATCTGAGACAAGCGGAGACGACGAAGAGACGAACAACAACGAAGAGACGAACAATGACAAAGAGACGAACAACAACAAAGAGACGAACAACGACAAAGAGACAAACAACAACAAAGAGACGAACAATGACAAAGAGTCGGAAGTCGGGGACATAGTACAAACAGCTGAGTCCCTACGTATAAACAAACCAGAGAACATCGAAATACACCCCCCTGCAGGAATGGCCACCGCAACAGTCATCCAGGAAGACCTAGCAACAGAAGAAGTACAAAGAATCACCGAAGAAGCCGAAGCCTACCTACGCCCCATCAACCCAACCACGGGACACCGGATGACAGCCGACGACGCAGCCATATTCAGAGCCATAGGACCCGACGTCCCAGACCCCCCGCCCGGCGCTGGAGGACCACCACAACCCAGAAGACTGGGAGGTAACTTCGGTCGGGGACCACCAAGAGGAGGACAACAACCTCAATTCGGAGGGGGAGGAGGTGGAGATCCCTTTGGAGGAGGACCACCACCACCCACCGGAGGACCAGCTCCAGGAGCGCCAGTCCTGGGGGCACCCCATGGGACAGACAAGTTAGTGGGAGAAACCCCAAGCATCTTTGACGGGAACAGAGATGAGTACGAATCATTCCTCATGCAATGGCATATCTACTGGGGACAAAATTCAGAGGCGCCGATTATGACCAATGTCTACCGGCGATGCCTATTATTCCTAGGCTTTATCAAAGGACCGAGAGTGTCAAATTGGACCCTCAGCTTTCTTCAATGGCTCAATAACGAACTACACCACGGAAGGAGTCGATACGACCCCTACCTCTGGGACACCCTGACGGCGGGATTCTCCGACCGTTTCTCAAACGTCCTAGAGCAAGAACAAGCGCAGGCCACTCTGGCCAAAGGATTCAAAATGATTGGCAATGACATTGATTCGTACGTCACCAATTTCAAGCAGCTGGTGTGGAAGGCTGACTACTGCCTCAACGATTGCCAAACCCTGGACCGGTTCACAGCGGGGCTCCCGAGAGCCCTATTCACGAAAATCTACGAGCTGGACGACCCCCAGACTTTCAATGAGTGGAAGGAAGCCGCCCTCCGTAGGCAGAAACAGTACATCCACCTGTGTGCCCACCTAGGAATCAACTCCACTCTGCGCAACCCCCCAACACCAAGACCCTAGCAAAACTGCGGCTACACCCCACAATGGGCACTGCCCAGATTCCAACCACCCCACTGCGACCCAGATGCCATGGACACATCGGCGGACCGCACCCGAGCACGCCTTACCGAAGTAGGGGACCCAAACTGAGGAGGCTACCAACGACCCCCATTCCTGCCAAGAGGAGGACCGGGACAAAACCGAGGGGGAGGTCAGCGCCGCGACATGAGGGAAGTAATATGTTACAACTGTAACAACCTGGGTCACTTCTCACGAGAATGCCCACGCCCCAGGAAGCCAAGGCAGCAGTTCCAATCATGCGCGAACACAACTCACAGCACAGAAACCGACTATTACAGTCAAGAAACGACAACGGCACAACGTGCGGAGACTACACCCAAGGGACAAGCCAGAGAATGGATGGAGACGCTTAGAGGGGCCAGCAACGAGGTAAAAGACCTCGTATTCAAGGATCTCTGGACCCAAGAGGGTTTTCAGGATGCCTGAACCCATCGGCCTGGGTGAGGGCAGTCAATTGTAATTCTGTAATCATGACTCGCTACCGTTCGCTCCGAATTCCAGTATCGATTCGTACAAATTACTCCATGGCCGACATCAAGGGGCTCGTTGATTCCGGAGCCACCGACAACTTTATAAGACCTACGTTTGCTAAACGCATGGGCCTTGGGCTGCAAGCCCTGGAAAAACCAAAGAAAATCTGGAACATAGACAACACAGAAAACAAAGCTGGGTCTATTACGCACTTCATCGACCTGGACATTCAAACCAACAACATCTCTAAAAACATGAGGTTCCTAGTCACCGACATAGGAAACGAAGATCTCGTCCTCAGATACCCCTGGCTGGCCACCTACGAACCAACCATCAGCTGGGCGCATGCCACCATTCACGAAGAAGCCCTTCCAGTGGTACTTCGGTCAATCAACCCCACAGAACCACAAACCACAATAGCCAGTGCAATGACTCAAGACGAAGCGGAAGAAGCCGTCCGGGAGCTCGAAGAAGAGTGCCAGCTACGTACCACGGCCACCGAACTAGCCATTGCAGCTAACCAAAACACCGTCGTGGCAGCCCTCCCAGAACCATACCAACGCTTTGCGAAAATCTTCAGCGAAGAGGCATCCCATCGATTCCTGCCCTCACAACCTTGGGACCATGCAATAGACTTCAAACCTGGTACACCCCCCAGTATCAACTGCAAAGTCTACCCAATGTCACAGGATGAAGACGGACAACTACGCGAGTGGCTAGATGAACAACTCAAGCTAGGATACATCCGACCCTCAAAGTCGCCCTACACCTCGTCGTTCTTCTTTATCAAGAAAAAGGATGGAAAGTTGAGACCAGTACAAGACTACAGACGAATCAACACCTGTACAGTGCATAACCAATACCCGTTACCCCTCATGTCAGAACTCATTAACAACCTCGGGAACGGGTGCATCTTCACCAAACTGGACATCTGGTGGGGATATAACAACGTGCGCATCAAAGAAGGGGATGAACACAAAGTGGCTTTCAAGACAAAATACGGACTATTCGAACCACTCGTCATGTATTTCGGACTCACGAACTCACCAGCTACGTTCCAGAACATGATGAATGACATACTGGGCGACACAATCCGTATCTTTGCAGCAATGGGCACAATCATTCGCGTTTACATGGACAACATTGGCATAGCCACCCTGGAACATGCAGGGCTTCAAGCACATATAGAAGCCGTATGTGCAGTACTCCAAGTCGCAATGGACCACGACCTTTACTTCAAACCATCCAAATGCATGTTTCACCAACCGTGAATGGATTACCTGGGGGTAATTCTTGAAAAGGGGGTGACTTGCATGGACCCCGTAAAAATTGCTGGTATACGCGACTGGCCCACACCCACGAAAGTACGTGACGTACGATCCTTCCTAGGCTTCTGCAATTTTTACCGACTCTTCATTCGCGGTTTCGCCACACACGCATGAGCCCTTAACAAACTCACACGCAAAGATGCAGAATGGACATGGGGTAAAGATGAAGAAACCACTTTCCAAAACCTCAAATGCCTAGTTACCAGTGAACCAGTACTCGCACACCCCACGCTGGTAGATCAATTCGAACTCGAAGTAGACACATCCGGATACGCTGTGGGTGCAGTCCTCCTTCAAAAGAAACAAGATGGAAAACGCCACCCCATCGGATACTTCTCAACCACCCTGAACGAAGCGGAATGCAACTACGACATTTACGACTTGGAACTCCTAGCCATCATCAAAGTGCTGCAACACTGGAGACACTTCCTAGCAGGATCGCCACACAAGGTCAAAATCTTCTCCGACCACCTCAATCTCACGCACTGGAAATCACCACAAAAGATAAGTCGTCGCGTAGCTCGAGAAGTCCTAGAACTCATGGAATACAACTTCGAGATCCACCATATCAAAGAAACCAACAACAGCCGTGCAGACGCACTATCATGAAGACTGGACTATGATAGAGGAGAAAGAGACAACGAAGGAGTCGTAGTCCTACCAGAAAAGGTATTCGCACGAAGCCTCACCACACAAAGCCCAGAGACACACGATCAAGATGAACACGCTATATGCCCATGGGTAGACCCACACAAACTCAAGAAAGTCGAAGGAGTCTGGTACCGCCAAGGCGCACGAGTGATCACTGGAGGACCAAAGGAAATTTGCACCATCATTGCGAATCACCACGACCCCCCAGTCTACGGCCACCCAGGGATCAAGCAAACAGTGAGGATCATCGAACGAAGTTACTGGTGGCCAAACATGATGAAACACATAACCAAGTACGTCCAAGGATGCGTGGAATGCCAACGACACAAAGTCAACAACCGCCCAACGAAAGCCCCACTTGTGCCCATCACACTGGAAATCGATGCTAAGCCATTTGAAACCATCGCACTTGATTTTATCACTAAACTACCAGAGTCACAGGGGTACGACTCCATCCTCACAGTAACCGATCACGACTGTACCAAAGCCTCGATTTTCATCCCTTGTAACGAAGAAATATCAGCGGAGGAAACAGCTGCCCTGTACGTCATGCACGTCTTTCGGAGATTCGGATTACCGGCAAAGATCATAAGTGACCGCAACCCACGTTTCGCATCAAAATTCACACGAGAGCTATGCCGAATCCTTGGCATTTACCAAAACATCTCCATGGCATACCACCCCCGAATGGACGGACAATCAGAACACACAAATCAATGGCTAGAACAATACCTCCGGTTCTGGACCAATGAACGTCAAGATAACTGGGCGCAATTCCTACCCATGGCAGAATTCGCACATAACAATTGGCCACACGAGGCAACAAGGAAGTCCCCGTTTTCACTCCTAATGGGATATGATCCTCACGCTGATTGGATTGATAAGCCGTCGCCCATCCCACAGGTACTCACGTGACTCCAACAATTTCGAGATGCACGAAAAGAGGCCCAGAACCTCATCCAAAAGGCGCAAGCACTATGGATCAAGCACAGGAACACACCCAAATATCAAATGGGGGATCAAGTATGGCTAGAAGGAAGACATCTCCGAACCAATCAACCAACGGCAAAGCTCGTGGCATGACGGCATGGCCCATTCTGGATTACACGTGTCTTATTGCCAGTCAACTACCAACTCCAACTTCCCACGCAGTGGAGCATCCACCCCGTGTTTCATATCGATCTGCTCACACCCTATTGCGAAACGCCCATGCATGGAGAAAACTTCCAGCGCCCACCACCGGATCTAGTAGACGGAGAAGAGGAGTATGAAGTGGAGCGCATTCTAGACTCCAGGCGATTCGGCCGGAGCAAGAAGTTACAATACCTCATGAAATGGAAGGGATACCCGGACTCAGAAAACCAGCAGGTTAACAAGGATGACGTATTCGCTGATGAAGCCATAGCGGAGTACAAGTGGAGTTCAACCGCTGCCAGAATACATATAAACCGAGCAAACGACGCTACGTCCTCCTTACCCTCTCACACTGGATCCCAATCACTCACCAGCATGTCCTCCCCACTCTCCTCTCCCGCACTCACAGCCAACCTCAAAGGATCATTCACCTATGAGGAACTTACGACCGCCGTCAACAACCTTGCCCCTATCGAGGACCTCAACAACCCCAACACCCCCACAACCTACTGGATACTCGGAACGGATGGCCAGCACCTCAACCACAGGCCCTATATGCAGGCCGAAGTTGATAGGCTTCGCGCAGCTCTCCGAGACTGTGCGCCTTCCTCACCGGGACCTCTCCCGGTTCAAGTGGAGTATTGGACCGACACGCGCCAAGAATCCGAGCACGATGCGATGGGAGGAATGGAGACTGACGGCAGAGAGGTGGAGGCTAGAGCAACTGGCGATGGCAGCGACAAGGAGAACGAGGATCCTCGAGAGGAGGAAGTCGTTCGACGAGATGATGCGCGCCAGATTCGGGAGCAACCCGAACGTGAACTTAGGGAGTGGTACCCAGCTGAGCACCCCTTCATTATCACTACGACCGACTCTGATCACCCCAACGAAACCCCATACGCCCTCGATACAGTGGGCCGTCCCATCTACAGAGGATCCCTCCGAATGGACCTCCCCTCCTCATCTCACCACACTACCACACTCCACCGCCACCTCGCCGACTCCTGATTCGCCCCCTACGGTTATGTTACATCTACCACGGACGTCTGCCTGACTTAGGCTTCTTGCTTGGTGGCGATCCGTACAAGTCGGTAATTGCGGTTGGCGAAGGTACTAGCGTAGAAGGCTGGATGAGGTTGAAGGCTTTTGTCTCGCCCAAAGTATGCGTGGAGATCTTCGAGCTGCGGTACTCCTGCTGGGATACGATCGATGTACTGAGCGTTAGCCCACGTAGTGCTATCGATGATGTAGAAGGTATGATAGGGGGACGCTACTCGATCGTTGCGATATAGAAAGACTTGGTATGCTGCGATGTCGGCGGGATATTCCACTGATCCGCGAAGGGACAGTCAAAGGGGTAAGTCACGGGGATCCCTGGTCTAAAGGGATATGCCGGACACTCACTTAAGAGGGGGGAGAACCTCTTAGTAAAGACGAGTAGATGGTAGTGGTATTGGAAGAAGACCAAGATGTCGTTCTTGGTCTTCACACTAGTCTACTTATACAGTTACGCGCGGGCTTTGAAGCGCCGCTTGAATACTAGCTAGCCAATAGCGTAAGTACCGTGAACCCTAGTACCACTATCCTAGTTATGAGTCACTACGAGTCATTCCGAGATCCGATCCGTTATCGTATAATCACATGCGCCGGAGCTTACCCGGCTGACTGATCCTACAAGTCCATGACGATATTCTGCTGACGGCGATGTCATAGTCGACACGTCAGTGTCCACTTCCCGGCCCGAGGCGCCGATCAATTCGAACCGTGACAGTTATGTCCACAACTGAGGGGACAAATTCGTCCACTTTCCCATCACCGACGCCCAGGGCATGACCACCCAAGCCTCGTACATCCAGGTCATCATGACCTCCGACCCCATCGTCCTCGGCCTCGCCATGGACAGTGACAAGACATACTCAAAACCGCTTTACGCGGAACCTCAAGTACGAGAGAGAGGAAAGCCTCAATATGGGGAACTGGAGGTGCGGGCCCTTGCAGCTGGCTACACCAACCAACATCGCCTCGACGCAGCGGTCAACGAGTTGAAGGACACGGGATTGAAAGCTGAGTTGCACAGATTCCATTCGCTCAGAGCAGAAGCTGAAAGGGTTGAACACTGCCTCCACGCTCTCTTGATGGCCCTGGGAGGCATACAGGCCGACTTTGCGCGATCTAAGTTCAGATTGGAGATGGCAGACATTCACAATCGGGTTGAAGAGGTACAGGAGGGGTGGCTTGGAGGGATTGGGCCAACTCGGCGCCGTGGTCGTCACGGCTGAAAAGGGGGTGATGTCACAGTGTGCAAGGAACAGACTCTTACTCACGGATATGACCACATAGTAAGATGTAATGAGTCATGGACAAGGGGATCAGTCAGTGGAGTAGCACAATCACATGCTGATAAAGGCATTAGTCAACACTAGGATAGTCATAGTAGGGTTCGAGCTACATACGCTATTTGTCATACGGATTCAGGAGGAGCTTTAAAGCATCCTCATACATGTATAAATAGTGGCTCGATAAGACCAAGATACACCATCTTGGTCTTCTTCAATTCACCACTTTCTACTTGTCTCCTTCATGCATGCTTCACTTGCCCCTTCGTGCAAGTCGTCTCTATCGATCGGATTACCTAGTGGCACGACTCGCCCTAGTGTACGTTTGGATCACGTGCCAGATAAGCGCCATGTATCCCGTGGTCAGGTCACGTGACCCCGAAGACATATTTTCACTAAGTTGTAAACACCCTTTCGAAGTCCAGGTCGGACTAATGCCAGTGGTGGCGTTACATAAGGTGTAAGCAGGTCGATATGGAACATGAGGTGAATGCTCCACTGCGTGGGAAGTTGGAGTTGGTAATTGACCGGTGATAGGACATGTGTGATTCAGAAGGGACCGTGTCGTCGTGCCGCAAGTTTAGCCGTTGGTTGGTTGGTCCAGAGATGCCATCCTTCTAGCCATACCTGGTCCCCCACTTGATATTTGGGTGTGTTTTGGTGTTTGATCCATAGGGATTGTGCCTTGTGGATGAGGTTTTGGGCTTCTTTCTGTGCATCTCAAAATTGTTGGAGTCTTGTGAGCACCTGTGGAATAGGCGATGGCTTATCGATCCAATCAGCGCAGGGGTCGTATCCCATCATAAGCAAAAATGGGGACTTCCTTGTGGTTTCGTGTGGCCAATTGTTATGCGCGAATTCTGCCATGGGTAGGAATTGTGCCCAGTTATCTTGATGCTCGTTGGCCCAGAACCGGAGGTATTGTTCTAGCCATTGGTTGGTACATTCCGATTGTCTGTCTGTTTGAGGGTGGTACGCCGTGGAAATGTTTTGGTAGATGCTGAGGATTCGGCACAGTTCTCTTGTGAATTTTGATGCGAAGTGCGGGTCTCGGTCACTTATGATTTTTGACAGTAGTCCGAATCTCTGAAATACGTGGGTCACATACAGGGCTGCGGTTTCTTCCGCCGATATTTCCTCGTTGCAGGGGATGAAGATTGATGCTTTGGTGCAGTCGTGGTCAGTTACGGTGAGGATGGAGTCGTACCCCTGTGATTCTGGTAGTTTAGTGATGAAATCGAGCGCAATGGTTTCGAATGGCTTAGTGTCGATTTTTGGTGTGATGGGTACCAGCAGGGCCTTTGTTGGGCGGTTGTTGACCTTGTGTCGTTGACATTCTGTGCATCCTTGGACATACTTGGTCATGTGTTTTACCATGTTTGGCCACCAGTAGCTTCTTTCGATGATTCTTGCTGTTCATTTAATTCCTGGGTGGCCGTAAACGGGGGGTTGTGGTGGTTTGCGATAATGGTGCGGATCTCCTTTGGTCCTCTGGTGACTACTCGTGCTCCTTGGCGATACCAGACTCCATCGATTTTTTTGAGTTTGTGTGGATCTACCCAGGGGTGTATGATGTGTTCGTCCTGGTCGTGCGTTTCCGGGGTTTGCGTGGTAAGGGTTCGCATGAATACCTTTTCTGGTAAAACTACAACTCCTTCATTGTCCCTCTCACCTCGGTCATAGTCTGGTCTTCGCGATAGTGCGTCTGCGCGGCCGTTGTTTGTTCCTTTGATATGGTGAATCTCGAAGTTGTATTCCATGAGTTCTAGGACTTCTCGGGCTACTCGACGACTTATCTTTTGTGGCGATTTCCAGTGTGTGAGGTTGAGGTGGTTGGAAAAGATTTTGATCTTATGCGGCGACCCAGCCAAGAAGTGCCTCCAGTGTCGTAGTGCCTTGACGATGGCTAGGAGTTCCAAGTCGTAGATGTTGTAATTGCGTTCTGCCTCGTTTAGGGTGGTCGAGAAGTATCCAATGGGGTGTCGTTTCCCATCTTGTTTCTTCTGGAGGAGGACTGCACCTACTGCGTATCCGGATGCGTCTACCTCGAGTTCGAATTGATCTGTTAGTGTGGGGTGAGCTAGTACGGGTTCACTGGTGACTAGGTTTTTGAGGGTTTGGAATGCCATCTCTTCGTCTTTGCCCCATGTCCATTCGGCATCTTTGCATGTGAGTTTATTGAGGGCTCGTGCGTGTGTGGCGAAACCGCAAATAAAGAGACGATAAAAATTGCAGAATCCCAGGAAGGATCGTACGTCACGTACCTTTGTGGGTGTGGGCCAATTGTGTATGCCTGCAATTTTTATGGGGTCCATGCGAGTCACCCCCTTTTCAAGGATTACCCCCAGGTAATCCATTCGCGGTTGGTGGAAGGTGCATTTGGATGGCTTGAAGTAAAGGTCGTGGTCCATTGCGACTTGGAGTACTGCGCATACGGCTTCTATGTGTGCTTGGAGTCCTATGTTTTCGAGGGTTGCTATTCCAATGTCGTCCATGTAGACGCAGATGATCGTGCCCATAGCTGCGAAAACGCGGATTGTGTCACCCAGTATGTCGTCCATCATGTTTTGGAAGGTGGCCAGTGAGTTCGTGAGTCCAAAGTACATAACCAGCAGTTCGAATAGTCCGTATTTCGTCTTGAACGCTGCTTTGTACTTGTCGCCCTCTTTGATGCGTACATTGTTGTATCCCCAGCAGATGTCCAATTTGGTGAAGATACACCCGTCTCCGAGATCGTTTATGAGTTCTGACATGAGGGGTAACGGGTATTGATTGTGCACCGTGCAAGCATTAATGCGTCTGTAGTCCTGCACTGGCCTCAACTTTCCGTCTTTCTTCTTGATAAAGAAGAATGAGGAGGCGTAGGGGGATTTCGAAGGTCAGATATAGCCTAGTTGGAGTTGCTCATCCAGCCACTCACGCAGTTGACCATCTTCGTCCTGTGACATGGGGTAGATTTTGCAGTTGATGCTGGGGGGTGTACTGGGTTTGAAGTCGATCGCGTGGTCCCATGGTCGTGATGGCGGGAATCTGTGGGATGCCTCCTCGCTGAAGATCTTTGCAAACTGTTGGTATGGTTTGGGGATGGTCGTGACGACAGTGTTCTGGTTGGCTGCGATGGCGAGTTTGGTGGCTGTGGTGTGTATCTGGCATTCCTCTTCGAGTTCCTCGACAACTTCTTCAGCTTCTTCTTGGGTTATCGCGCCGGCGATAGTGTTTTGCGTCTTTGTGGGGTTGATTGACCGGAGTACTATGGGGAGTGCGTCTTCGTGGATTGTGGCGTGTGCCCAGCTGATGGTGGGTTTGTAAGTGGCTAGCCAGGGGTATCTGAGGACGAGGTTTTCGTTTCCGATGTCCGTAACTAGGAACCTCATGACCTTATTCATTTTGTTGGTCTGAACATTCAGGTCGATGAAATGAGTAATGGACCCAGCCTTGTTTTCCATGTTGTCAATATTCCATATTTTCTTTGGTTTTTCAAGGGCTTGCAGCCTGAGGCCCATTCGTTTAGCGAACGTGGGTCTTATAAAATTGTCGGTGGCTCTGGAGTCTACAAGCCCTTTTATGTTGGCCATGGAGTAATTTGTGCGAATTGAGACTGGAATTCGGAGAGAACGATAGTGAGTCATGATTACAGAATTACAATTGACTGCCCTCACCCAGGCTGATGGGTTCAGGCATCCTGAAAACCCTCTTGGGTCCACAGATCCTTGAATACGAGGTCCTTGACCTTGTCACTGGCTCCCCTCAATGTTTCCATCCACTCTTTGGCTTGTTCCTGCGGGGTAGTTTCTGCACGGCGTGTGGTCGTTGGTTCTTGGTTGTAGTAGTTGGTGTCCGCACTTCGACTTGTGCTTGCTCGTGGTTGGAACTGTTGCCTTGGTTTTCTGGGGCGTGCACAGTCTCGTGAGAAGTGGCCTGGTTGGTTGCAGTTATAGCAAATGACTTCCCTCATATCGCGATGTTGACCCCCTCCTCGACTCAGTCCCGGTCCTCCTCTTGGGGGTTTTTGGTAATTTTTGCGGTTTAGATCTCCTACTTCAGCAAGACGCGTGCGGGTGTGATCTGCCGATGTGTCCATGGCGTTCGGGTCGTGTTGGGGTGGTGGAAATCTAGGTGGCGCCCATTGTGGGTTGTAATTGCGGGTTTGCTGGGGCCTGGGTGGTGGTGAGTTGTGCGGGGCAGCGTTGATCCCTAGGGGAGCGCGTAGATGAATGTATTGCTTTTGCCTTCAGAGGGTGGCTTCTTTCCATCCGTTAAAGGTTTGGGGGTCGTCCAACTCGTATATTTTTGTGAACAATGCCCTCAGTAGTCCCGCCGTAAACCGGTCCAGGGTTTGGCGGTCGTTGAGATGGTAGTCAGCCTTTCGTGCTAGCTGCTCGAAATTGGTAACGTACGAGTCAATATTGTCTCCAACCATTTTGAATCCTTTGGCCAGAGTGGCTTGCACCTGTTCTTGTTCCAGGACGTTCGAGAATCGGTCCGAGAACCCTGCTGTTAGGGTGTCCCATAGGTAGGGATCGTATCGGCTTCGTCCATGATGTAGCTCATTGTTGAGCCATTGGAGGAATCCGAGCATCCAGTTTGATACTCATGGTCCTTTAATGAAGCCCAGGAATAGTAGGCATCGCCGATAGACGTTGGTCATGATTGGCGCCTCTGAATTCTGTCCCCAGTAGATGTGCCACTGCGTAAAGAATGACTCTGTCACGGACGCATACATTATTTTCCTTATTTTTCTGTATTTCTACAGAATTATTTAAGGAAGATATGAAGGGCCAAAGTACAAGATATTGTTAGTCACATGCTGCCATCATGTGCATATTCAAGCACGTGACCCTGGGACAGTTGCACCCTTAACGGGACAACCCAACCCGGTCACATTCCATATACGTATGGACTTATACGATTGGTAGATAAGGAAGGAACACTCTAGATAGATCTAGAACTCGCTTAGTAGTTTACGCTTACTCGCTGTACTAGGTTTTACTCAGCAAGATAAGGCATCACGTCAGCGCTATGACAAGTGCATCAGTCAGCACAATAGATAGTGCTATTAATAGACACGACGCGTCAGCTCCTGAGTCATGGAGTCTTACTATACACTTAGTAATAGTGTTTAGACTCAGTTTAAGCTCAGCTCCAGTAGCGTATATAAACTCCCCTGTAGCGTCCTGAGTGGAACCAACTTGTCCTCTTGGTTCTCCACTCAGGTGCGTATTCCACTGTACTCCTTACTCTACTTCAATCCTAACTTGTCCTCTTGGTTCTCCACTCAGCGTGCCACTGCATGATCACTGACTATTTGCATCCTTGTATAAAGGATCTGAGCTCTAGTCCCCTTCGCATTGACTGCATGCTTAGCGCGTGATTTATCTCCGCGTTTGGGTTGAGTGTGCTCACCTGACGGTTCACCCCTTACCTCACACTTGGACTCAATGTAGCGAGGTGTCATACCGCTACATTAGGACAAGTTCCTTTCATACTCCTGAGCCCTCTTCGCTCACCAGCATCTTCACTATCCTCTAGGTGGTTGACGACCATCAGTCCCTTGTATTACCCACCTCACTCTTTGCCTGGGGACCTCCGCACGCAGAATCTGTGCATTCGTGGTACAACTCTAGTGTCCATAAAACCGGCATATATTGTGCTTGCCTTTATTGGGTCTATCTGGTCATCAGTAGACGCCTCTGGGTACTGGCTGCAGAACTGGTCACCACGCCAGATAGGCTGCAGTTAGACGTTGAGCCAGCCAGGCCTAGCCTGCGACAGCTGTACGCGTAGTAACCAGAAAAGTTTGAGAGCACTTTGGCGTGAGAGGCAGCCAACAGGTCGAGAAGACTGAGGCAGACAGCCTTGTGGCTCTATACATATCCCTACACAATTCCTGAGTGTCCCTTTATCGCCGCAGCCTCGTGCAGTGTGAAACAATCACTGTGTATCGGTCTCACTTGATAGGGCATTCCAGTCATCCTCGAGTTAGCGTTTCGCACTCGTTGTATCCCGTCGTCTAAATCCACCATCAACACATTCTCAAACTGCCTCGCATATTTGCGAACGTTCGAACCCAACTTCATCATCTCTTCAGGAGGAGACAGGCTTCCATAACACCACCCCAAACTACAGCCTCTGCTTTGGCATCGCTGCACGTGCATCCAGACACCCAGTCTGAACAAGACCGGATCCCCTCCCCGGTGTACGCTTCACCATCACCTACAGTCTCAGAAGAATCATTCCACTCCGCCCACTCCTCCTCCCAAGCAACACTCGCCCAGTCAGGCGAAAGTTTCATTGATGAAGACGGTGTCAACATCCGTTATCAGGGGTTCCAGTTAGAACTACCCCCTCGTAACCTCGCCGAACAATACGTGCAGGCAATCTTCCACGATCCAGAAATCCGATATGGACTACTAGAACTCTATGGCCTAGAGATCCCCGTCCTCGGAACGAACTTTACAGTCCCGCAGCTGATAGCCATTGCTGCAGATCTCATTCCTCATCTCGAATCACCCCCTCACCCTCTTATCGCCCACGTAAGGGAAGACGAAGAACGTGGCTCCCAAGAAAGGGAAACAGACAGCTCGTCTAGCACAAGCTCAGTATCCCAGCGGAGCTCGCTCGAAATTCGCCCTCCCTCCACCCACTAAGAAAGAAAAGGAGTTCATATCTCGTGTCCAAGATTGGGACGAGATCTCACCAGACGAGCAACTCCTTCTCTTAGAAGACTTTCGTTGGGCCCAAGAGGAGTTAGAAAGGGAAGAGAGACAGAAGAAACTAGACGAAATGTCACAACCTAGTGGAAGCACCCTCCCTCCTGCCACACCACCCTCACCACTCCCCCCTCCCACAGTCCAGGATTGCCTGGACCTCATAAACCACCTTGGCATTGCAGTAGGCAACCTCGTGCAACAAGTCACAGCCCTGACAGCACAGGTAGCCTCGGCAACAGCCACCCACCCCGGAAATGGGAAGAACAAGGAAATAGTGGCCCACCCAAAAGCTTGGGATGGGAAAGGCTCCTCCTCGGATGCCCGTCATTTCCTTGCTGCCTTCCACAACTGGGCAGGATCATTAGGGGACGCCATGAACACATGGCATGCAGTGGACAGCAAGTGGTATGCAGATGAGCACAGATGGATCGCTGCCGCCCTCAACCTGATGGAAGGGGATGCTAAAACCTGGGCACTCCCATATCTGGAGTCCGCCAACCAAGGGACCATTCCCTTTGGAGGAAATTGGTCAGACTTCGTCAAGGAGTTCAACCGCAGGTTCAGCCCCCTAGACATCCAAGACATAGCTCGAGAGGAGCTAAAGAAAACAAGACAGGGTAAAAAGACGGTTGCCGAATATGCTTCCATATTTGAGCAGTACTCTGGACAAACCGGATGGTCCATCATCGACCTCCACACCCGCTTCTATGATGGTCTCACAGACGAGATCAAAGACCTCCTCACCATCACAGACAAGCCCCATAACACATACGACGAGCTCAAGCAGAGCGCGCAAGTCATCGATCAATGACTGCGCCAATGCCAGAGCGAGAAGAAAGGGAAATCTTCATCATCATCACCACACACAACCTCCGATCCTAATGCCATGCAAGTCGACGCCACGCGTCAGCAAGGCAACAAAGGAAAGGAAGAGATCTTCAAAACTTGGGGCGAGTTTCAAGCATGGATGAGAGGGAGATGTTATGGGTGTGGGTCAAAGGACCACACAAAAAAGGATGGAAACCATGAACGCAACGTCTGCAACTGGTGTCAAAGAGCAGGACACCAAGCAAATGTCCGCCAAAACAAAAGAATGGGGAAACCGGCTAAAGCGAAAGCTGCAGCAACAATGGAATCCCCTAGTCCACCATTGTCGTCCAATACTGCGGCAGCAGCCGCCACAAGTACTTCCCCCACCCAGACGTCCCAGGCAGACATGGCAAAGTTATTGGGAATGTTGAAAAAGCAGCAAGAACAGCTGGATGCATTCAAGGCGGCTTTTTAGATCAGGGGTCGCATATAGCTGCGACCGGCCCCTCTACAGTAGATGACTTGGCTTCATGTAGTTGTAATATATGTTTATGCTCTCGCCTCGTTTCGGACTCACCTCCTGTAATTCATATGACTCATGCCTGTAAGTTAGATAGTAGTGTTAGTTCAGCTTCTTGTTTTCCTGATCCTATTACATCTACATCTGCCTCAGAGATGAACAATAGTAGTGTTTCTTTTGCTCTACCTTCTTCAGAAGCAATGCCGCACGTGATGATTTCTGATGCAGCACTATCTTCTACTATTATTCCCAAAACAAAAGATAAAAAATCACATTTTCATATTTCTGTGTATTTAAAAGGATGTCATCGTACTGTAAAAGTAGCAGCAATGGTAGACTCTGGGGCAACCTCGTTGTTCCTGGACAAAAAGTACGCTGACCGCCACAAAATGTTGCAGGTTCCTCTTGCGAGCCCCATCACCCTATACAACATAGATGGGACTCTCAACGAAGCCGGTAGCATCACCCACAAAGTCAGACTCACTCTGAAAGTTGGCCCCAGTGAAGAAAGTCATGACTTCCTAGTCACTTCACTAGGCCCAGAGAATGTCATTTTGGGACTACCATGGCTAAGACAGAGGAACCCGCAAATAGATTGGCAGGAAGGCACTATGCGCCTCAACTCAACTGCTGAAACAGTGCCACCAGAGTTGGAGGTAGAGGTGACACGCATTATGGCAAACTGAATGGAACGCCGCCATCTCCTTGCGGAGAAAGTGCTAGACACGGTCCAAGACGAAGTTTTCTGTTTGGCAGGCTTCACATACTCTCAGCAGATCGCCGAGAAAGCTACCGCCTCCAAACCCAAGAAAACCTTCGAAGAAATGGTACCAGAGCACTACAGAGACTTCGCAAAAGTTTTCTCTGAGGAGGAATCTCCCTGAGCATCAACTGTGGGATCACGCCATAGACCTCGAACCAGATGCTGTTAAACACTGGAGGGTCAAAACGTACCCCATGTCCCCAAGCGAGCAAGTGGAACTCAATAAATTCCTGCAAGAGCACATTTCAAAAGGATACCTGGTCCCATCCAAGTCACCGATGGCCTCACCAGTATTCTTCATTAAGAAAAAGGATGGCAAACTCTGTCTAGTGCAGGACTACCATCGTCTTAATAAAATCACTATTAAGAATCAATATCCACTACCACTCGCCGCCGACATCATAAACCGGTTGAAAGGAGCCAAGGTCTTCACTAAGTTCGACGTGAGATGGGGCTATCACAATATCTGGATCAAACCTGGAGATGAATGGAAAGGTGCTATAATCACCAATCGCGGGCTATACGAACCAAAGGTCATGTACTTCGGTATGACCAATAGCCCAGCCACCTTCCAAGCCCTCATGAACGCCGTCTTTGCCGATCTGATCGCAGCAGGAGAGGTCACAGTATACATGGATGATATCCTCATCTATAGTAACTCCCTGGAGCACCATCGCAAGATTGTACGCGAAGTGCTCAGGAGGCTGCAAGAGCATGACCTCTATCTCAAACCAGAGAAATGCGATTTTGAAAGACAAGAAATGGAGTACCTTGGGATGATAATCCGTCCCGGAGAAGTGCAGATGGACCCTGGCAAGGTCGCTGCAGTAAGGGAGTGGCCTACACCCACAATGCTCAGAGAAGTCAGAGCGTTTATTGGGTTCGCCAACTTCTATCATCGATTCATCAAGGACTTCGCGGCTATCACCCGACCCTTGCATGACCTCACGAAGAAGGACACTCCATGGCAATGGCATTCTGAACAGCAGAAGGCTTTCGACCACTTGAAGGAAAGCTTCGTACGAGAACCCATTCTCAAAGTGTACAACCCACAGCTTCCAACAAGAGTCGAAACCGATGCTTCAGGATTTGCTACTGGCGGTATACTCACTCAAAAGTATCCTGATGGTCTCTGGCACCCCATTGCATATCGCTCTCAGTCTATGAGCAAGGAAGAACGCAACTACGAAATCTACGACAGAGAAATGCTCGGCTTAATTCACGCCCTAGAGGATTGGAGACATTTCCTCGAAGGCATCTCCTTTGAAGTGATCACTGACCATAAGAATATGGAATGGTGGGCAAGCATGAAGGACTTAAACCAACAACAGGCCCGATGGGCCCTGTACTTAAGTCGCTTCGCCTTCAAAATCACTTATAAGAAAGGAGATTCCATGCAAGCCAACACATTAAGTAGATTCTCAAGAGACCATGTCAAGGACAATGAGGATAACCGCCAAGTTCAGGTTTTACAACCTAAGCACTTCCTCAATGCCGCCCAAGCACACTTCCACCCAGAAGTGGACTCCCTGGGAAATCGCATAAGGCTTGCATCCATTAGAGAAGCAGAAGTCATAGAGGGTCTTAAAAACCTACAAAAGACCGCTCCAAAGGCTCTCATGGTTGGAGTAGCGATGTGGGAGGAAGATGACGGCCTAGTTTACCACAAAGGGAAACTGTATGTTCCCAATGACTGGACTCTAAGACGAGATGTGGTTAAGTCATGCCACGACTCCACCACCACCAGTCACCCTGGTAAAAACAGCACCATCAAGCTAGTTAGTCACTACTATTGGTGGCCATGCATGGCAGGCTTCATAAGCTCATACGTAGAAGGATGCGATCGATGCCAACGTTACCGCAAAGATCTGCACCCAAAAGCTATAATTCAGCTGCAAGAAGTACCTGAGGGACCATGGCAGATAGTCGGAGTCGATCTAATCGGCCCCCTGCCCATGTCACGTGGAAAGGATATGATCCTTAACATAGTGGATCATTACACCAAACAGATCCATCTATTCCCAGTGACCTCCCAAATCACGGCTGATGGGGTAGCATCCATCTACTTTGAGCAAGTCTTCCCCTTGCACGGGATCCCCAAGAAAATCATCAGTGATAGGGGACCCCAATTTGCTGCAAGGAGCATGCGGGCACTGTACAAGCGACTCGGGATAGACGCAGGTCTCACCACCGCCTATCACCCTCAAGCTAACGGACAGGTAGAGCGCAAAAATCAAGAAGTAGAAGTCTACTTGCGCCTGTTCATTAGTAAGAGGCAGGATGATTGGGCAGACCTGCTCCCTACAGCAGAATTCGTGGTCAATAGTAGGCTCAACTCAGCCATGGGGCACACCCCCTTTGAGCTACTATACGGCTACACGCCGGACTTCACCATTCCCGCTGGTAGGCCCACCGGTATCCCAACGCTCGATAAGTGTCTACAGCGCTTAGTTTCCACAAGAAAGGATGCAGAGGCAGCTCTACGCCTAAGTAAAAGGTGAATGCAGACCGACGTTGAACAAAGACACAAGCCATACGTCTTCAATGTTGGGGATAAAGTCTGGCTGCAAGCTAAACAGATAAAGATACATCAACAGTCGTCCAAACTGGGCCCCAAACAGCTAGGCCCATTTGAAGTCACTGAAGTTAAAAGTGATGTCGACTATAAGCTTGCACTCCCCCCTGCATTACGGATCCATGATGTATTTCATGTAGACCGCCTCTCCCCTTACAAGGGAAACGAAGTCAACGGGCTTATGCCACCTCCACCTGAGCCCATCACAGTCAAAGGGGAAGAAGAGTATGAAGTTGACCACATAAGAGATTCCAAACTCTTTGGTCGTACTCTTAAGTACCTTGTTCGCTGGAAGGGCTACAGTGAAGGTGAGGACACCTGGGAGCCAGCCAAAAATCTAGCACATGCCCTGGACAAAGTCAAGGAGTTTCACTCCTCCAATCCGGGCGCACCTAGAAAAATAGCGGCTCTCATCTATGCATCCTTACCTTGGCAAGCATCTCACATGTACACAGAGGCCAACGCGGACATCAGCCCTTAAGAAGGGGGGTGATGTCATGGACACGTACATTATTTTCCTTATTTTTCTGTATTTCTACAGAATTATTTAAGGAAGATATGAAGGGCCAAAGTATGAGATATTGTTAGTCACATGCTGCCATCATGTGCATATTCAAGCACGTGACCCTGGGACAGTTGCACCCTTAATGGGACAACCCAACCCGGTCACATTCCATATACGTATGGACTTATACGATTGGTAGATAAGGAAGGAACACTCTAGATAGATCTAGAACTCGCTTAGTAGTTTATGCTTACTCGCTGTACTAGGTTTTACTCAGCAAGATAAGGCATCACGTCAGCACTATGACAAGTGCATCAGTCAGCACAATAGATAGTGCTATTAATAGACACGACGCGTCAGCTCCTGAGTCATGGAGTCTTACTATACACTTAGTAATAGTGTTTAGACTCAGTTTAAGCTCAGCTCCAGTAGCGTATATAAACTCCCCTGTAGCGTCCTGAGTGGAACCAACTTGTCCTCTTGGTTCTCCACTCAGGTGTGTATTCCACTGTACTCCTTACTCTACTTCAATCCTAACTTGTCCTCTTGGTTCTCCACTCAGTGTGCCACTGCGTGATCACTGACTATTTGCATCCTTGTATAAAGGATCTGAGCTCTAGTCCCCTCCGCATTGACTGCACACTTAGCATGTGATTTATCTCCGCGTTTGGGTTGAGTGTGCTCACCTGACGGTTCACCCCTTACCTCACACTTGGACTCAACGTAGCGAGGTGTCATACCGCTACAGACTCGTACTCATCTCTGTTTCTGTCGAAAATGCTCGGGGTTTCCCCTACTAATTTGTCTGCTCCCTGGGGTGCTCCCAGCATTGGCGCTCCTGGAGTTGGTCCACCTGTTGGTGGTGGTGGTCCTCCTCCGAATGGGTCTCCACCTCCTCCTCCCCCGAATTGGGGTTGTCGTCCTCCTGGGGGTCCTTGACCGAAGTTGCCTCCCGGTCTTCTGGGTTGTGGGGGTCCTCCTGCCCCTGGTGGAGGTTCTGCGATGTCTGGTCCTACTGCTCTGAAGATTGCCGCATCGTCGGCTGTCATTCGATGTCCTGTGGTTGGGTTGATGGGGTGCAGGTAGGCTTCGGCTTCTTCAGTCATTCTTCGGGTCTCTTCAATTGCCGTGTCAACTTCGGCAATCGTTGTGGTAGCCATTTCTGTGGGGGGGTGTACCTCAATGTTTTCGGGTTCGTTTATACGTAGGGACTCAGCTGTTTGTATTATGCCCCCAACTTCTGATTCTTCATCATCGTTTGTTTCCTCGTCATCTCCGCTTGTCTCGGATGGTGCGGGTGTTCTGGGTTCAGAGGTGCTTGGTTCTTCCTCTGGCTGTCCATCTATGCGTCCCCACTCTGCGCGTGTGGGTAGGTTTCTTGAGTCGATGTTGCAGTTATAGTTTCGCCCTGCGGGTCGTACTGCGTCGTAGCGATTGTCTATGGGGTTCCACGTAATCTCAACCCAGCACAGGTGATCAAAGTTAAACTCAACAGGGCGGTATCGGGTTGGGCCCAATGCGAAATCTACAAAGTATCCTGTTTCTCCTCTGTATTCTTTCCACCAAGCAGCTCCTAGAAATTGTACTGGGACGTTGCGATCTCCCCTTCATTCAAGGGAGTAGGTTTGAAAGTTCCTCCACTGGTCTCGAGTTGTAAATGCCACGGTGGGTAGATCTTGGTCTTAATGTAACACCACCACTGGCGTTAGCCCGACTTGGACTGCGAAAGGGCGTTTACGACTTAGCGAAATATTCTTCAAGGGTCACGTGACCTGGTTGTGAGATACATGGCGCTTATCCGGCACGTGATTACAAGATACACGGCGCTTATCTGGCACGTGATCTAATTGTACGCTAGGGCGAGTCGCGCTGCTAGGTAATCCGATCAATCGATAAAGACGACTTGCACGAAGAGGCAAGTGAATCACACGTGAACAAGACAAAGAAGAAGTGGTGATTGAAGAAGACCAAGATGGCTTATCTTGGTCTTATCGAGCCACTATTTATACATATGAGAGGATGCTTTGAAGCTCCTCTTGAATCCGAGACAACCAGTAGCTAAAGTAGCTCGAACCCTGCTACAGCTACTACTAGTAATGAGTCATAGTATCTAACATGTGATACTACAACTGCTGACTGATGCATTAAGTCCATGACACATTACTACTTACTAAGGGGTCATATCCATATAGTAAGAGTCCATTTCCGCGTACCATGACACAAGTGAATCACATGTGAAAGAGACGAATAGAAAGTGGTGATTGAAGAAGACCAAGATGCCTTATCTTGGTCTTATTGAGCCACTATTTATACACATGGGAGGACGCTTTAAAGCTCCTCTTGAACCCGAGACGACAAGTAGTGTAAGTAGCTCGAACCCTACTACAGCTACTAATAGGAATGAGTCATAGTATCTAGCATGTGATGTTACGTTTTCCCTCAAGCGCCCTCGCACGTGACCATGGGAGAATCGGAGATTGCCGAAGGCTCCGTCAAGCTCATAACTTCAACGAAGTTATGAAGCGAGCAGTCTGGCATTTGCCGAAGAAGATGATGTTTGGCTGTCACGTGACCTGGCACGTGACCTGCTTCTAGAATGTTCCAGAAGAGCCCGGATGAGCACGTGCCCGGGTTGGCTTGTGATTATGGACCGGTAACGTATGGTTGCTGATGGACATGTGTTATGATGTCATGGGTCTAGCCCTGCCTCATGTTAATGACTCACAGTGACTCGTGCCAAGAGCGCCTTATGCCATCAGCTAGTAGATCCGGTTGTATTAGGGTTCATGACTCATAGTGACTTGGTATTAGGTTCAGGCTGAGCTTGAAAGCTCCCTGGACAGGTATAAGTAGTAGAGCTGATCGTCCCTAAGATGCCAGCTTTAGAACATCTTGGATTCCCCCTTCCCAATATCCATCTTGCCTCCTAGTCATGTAGTTGCCACACTGTGCTGTCTTGCCGGTGTGTGCTGTATGCTACCTCTGAACTTCGAGTGCTGCTTGTACTCTCGCTCCTCAGTGTGCCCTCGGAGCCTGTCCCACCACTGCAACCTCTTCCTCTGTTTCTACCACTTTCCCACTACAGTCGTGCTGTTTGCCGACTCTGTCTTTCATTACCACGTGTAACGCCTCCAAATGTTACGACTTCGGCATGTGTCAGTGTTTGACGACAAGAACCAAGTTGGTTACAACGAACGGGCCGGAAGGACCGTTACATGTGATACTACGACTGCTGACTGAGATGTTAAGTCCATGACACATTACTACTTACTAAGGGGCCATATCCGTATAGTAAGAGTCCGTTCTCTGTGTACCGTGACATCACCCCCTTTTCAGCCGCGACTGTAACGCCACCAGCGGGGCGGTGTGCGACTCCGGGTTTACCAGCAGACGGCATAACGAAAGAGCAAGATCAGGGGTCGTAGTCGCAGACGATGACTAAGGAGACTTGGATCGGTCAAAGGCGTACGCTCGAAGAGGCGCAGCGAGAACGGTGGTGCACAAGATAAGAGGATGGTCTTAGAAGCGCAGAGCAAGGTTCCCAAGGTACTAGCTGGTATTGCTAAGTAACTCAAGTCTGAAGGACTTGAGTACGAAACGCTACTGGTATATATACAAGCAGGTACATAAGGTTCGTACCCAGCTAAGTCCGCTCTACCGAGGGTTTGGTGGTCCGTGCGCAGCCATGGAACCTACTAGAAGGTCACATGAGGCATTGCGCCATCTGTCGTCATCGGTCTAGGTCAGCCCAGGCCCAAGTCACGTGATCAGTGACGTCACAAGCCCAGGTTCTTCCGTAACCGCCCCCTAGCACCCGGGGATCCGGTGCGGGCGTCTATCGGGCTCTCCGGAGTCTCTGCGGTGTCTGGCAGTATCTCCGGGCCGTCATGCGCGCGGGCCGCACCTTCGGTGGTCGGGGTTCGTAACATTACCTCCCGTTCAGCTCTCGAGTCACCCGACTCGACCGTGCGCCGACGGCCCAGTGTCTTGACCGCGCGTGCCTTGAGAATCCCCGTCAGGGTCTCCTGCAGCGCCACTGGTGTCGTCCCCTCGTCGCTGTAGTCGTCTAGCTGAGCCTGCGTGAAAAAGGGCCTCAACCAGTCGAGAGGTGGGAGTTCTGCCTTTTCTAACATGGCACGGTCCGCGGGGCTGATCGGTGCCCCTCGCATGCCTGTGATCGGGTGAATGGGTACACCCGTCCTGCCGCCAGTGGAAGGGGGAGCAGGGTCAAGGGGGGCGGATTTATTTATCCTCGAACGCCGAGTCGAGGGGGTTTTTATAGCAGCTCGCCCTGCTGCGTCGCACGCGTTCATCACGTGCCCCTTCTTATTACAGTTGAAGCACCGTCCGCGCTTCATCTGTATCGCCCGTGCGAAGGTGATTGGACCGGTCCACATACTATCCGGCAGCACCGGATTCGTAAATGTGTTAGGGCCCGGCCAGGCCGGGGTCTGCGCGGGTGCCACTGTGGGAGGTGGGGCCGCGGTCGGGGTAGGAGTGGGAGTGGTAGCCGAGAGGTGTTTTTGCGAGCGATAAGTACCCTCGGGCCAGAAGTATGGCAAGCCGTCAACATCCCGTGGCTCGCCTTCCGGTTCTCGTCGCGAAGACGAATCTACAGCCGCCGGCCGCGAGGCCTTTGGCTTCGTCGCCCCTGCTCGCGGGGATCTGACGCGGGTTTGGGCGCCGGGAGACTTCCTCTTCCGAGCAAATGCATGCTCGAAGTCCTTCAGAAACGCGGCCCAGAGCTTCGCCTGCTCCGAGTCGGTGTTCTGGCTAGTCCAGACTTTGCTGAGACGCGTAGTCCAGTTCTTCTTCCACTTATCCACCTTATCCCCTTGGCAGTACGTGAGGAAGTAGGCGATTCGTGGTAAGGTCCTCGACACAGTAGGGTGCCCGTCGTTGGCAAGCCAGAAGGCGGTGAAGTCGGAGAGAAACAGACCGCCAGGACTGTTGCCGTCGTAAACGCGGGGAAGCTTTCCGTGAAGAGGATCCCGGACCGTGAGGACCGGGGTCGTCGTTGCCTTAGGTTTACCGTGTGCCGGATCTGAGACTTGAGTTAATGTAACGCCACCAGCGGGGCGGCGTGCGACTCCGGGTTTACCAGCAGACGGCATAACGAAAGAGCAAGATCAGGGGTCGTAGTCGCAGACGATGACTAAGGAGACTTGGATTGGTCAAAGGCGTACGCTCGAAGAGGCGCAGCGAGAACGGTGGTGCACAAGATAAGAGGATGGTCTTAGAAGCGCAGAGCAAGGTTCCCAAGGTACTAGCTGGTATTGCTAAGTAACTCAAGTCTGAAGGACTTGAGTACGAAACGCTACTGGTATATATACAAGCAGGTACATAAGGTTCGTACCCAGCTAAGTCCGCTCTACCGAGGGTTTGGTGGTCCGTGCGCAGCCATGGAACCTACTAGAAGGTCACATGAGGCATTGCGCCATCTGTCGTCATCGGTCTAGGTCAGCCCAGGCCCAAGTCACGTGATCAGTGACGTCACAAGCCCAGGTTCTTCCGTAACCGCCCCCTAGCACCCGGGGATCCGGTGCGGGCGTCTATCGGGCTCTCCGGAGTCTCTGCGGTGTCTGGCAGTATCTCCGGGCCGTCATGCGCGCGGGCCGCACCTTCGGTGGTCGTGGTTCGTAACAGCGACGACCATGGCGCTGTGTGGGGCCTATCCCCCCTACCCAGGCTTCCTGCCTCTCTGTAATCCGATCCAGGGTGTTCGCCATTTCCAACCGGAACTTGCACTGGGCCAACTCCGACTGCACCCCTCCAAGTGCCTGGGCTAGGGTGTGGAGTCGCTGCTCTATCCTCTCAGCCTCATGTCAGTAGGCGCGGAAGTGAGTCAACTCAGCTTTAAGCCCTACATCCCTTAACTCGTTGACTGCACGGTCCACCCGGTGTTGGTTGCTGTGCCCTCTGACGAGGGCGAATAAGTCTTCTGGCACATAGTGGGGTTTGCCGGCTTCACGGACGTGGGGTTCAGTGTACAGGGGGCAGCTGTACACCTTCTTGCTGTCTTCCATGAGGCTGAGCATGATGGGGTCGGGTCCGGCTATGACTTGGATGTAGGAGGCCTGGCGGGTCACTCCCTGGGTGTCGGTGATGGGATAGTGGACGAAGTCATCCCCTCGGTTGTGCTTGAATCCATGAGGTGCGACCCGCGACGACCCTCCTAAGTATTGGAGGCGGACAGCAGGTGCGGTGGAGTCGTGGGTGTCAACGACTACACCCCCACGATATATGGGGCGACCTGTTGTGTCGCAGGTGTACGGAGTTTCGCAGGGGTCGTCAGAGTCGGTGGCCATGATAAGGTAAGGCTGCTCAACTGGGTACCACTCCCTTAAGCTTCCTTTGACTGCCTCGTACACTGCTCTTTCAGTGTCTCTGTGTGTTGTCAGTGTCAATGATAGACGACAGCTCTCCTGGCCACTGCCACTGCCAATTGGCGTCGCCTCCAGTCTTCCACTGGCTCCCTCCAGTCCCACGTCTTCATCCACTCTTGCCACCTCAGAGTCGCGGCCATCTTCTTCTTGCCTGACTTTGACTTGCGTGGGTTCAGGTTGAGGCGGGGGACTCGCAAAGAGTCCGACAGCTGTACAAAGCTGATTAATTTTGGCTTTGGTGTATGGCGCTGTGTTGAGGTGGTTGCCGTCGGGGTTGAGGAGCCAATACGTGGCGGGCTGGTCTGGATCTTCGACGTCGATAATCGACTGGATGTTGTTGAGGGCTGCTCAGAGCTCTTCGTGGGTGAGGCTATCAACGAGACGGGAAGTGAGAGAGGAGGAAGGGGTGGAAGCGGGAAAAGACATTTCTGGTTGAGTGGAGAATCCAGTGTGAGGAGATGGGTTTTGGGTTATGATGCGTCCTCTCCTTATATGTATTCTTGTCGGATTTGTACTCCGCTTGTACTCCGCTAGGGCTTTGTCAGTGAATACATCATCTTCGTTGACCCACTGGTTCTCCGAGTCTGGGTACCCCTTCCATTTCATGAGATACTGCAGCTTCTTGCCCCAGCCAAATCGCCTTGAGTCTAGAATGCACTCCACCTTGTATTCCTCTTCTCCGTCTACCAAATCTGGTGGTGGGCACTGGAAATTTTCTCCATGCATGGGCGTTTCTCGATAAGGTGTGAGTAAATCGATGTGGAACACGGGGTGGATGCTCCACTGCGTGGGAAGTTCGAGTTGGTAGTTGACCGGCGATAGGATTCGTGTGATCCAGAACGGGCTGTGTCACCTTGCTGCGAGTTTGGCTGTTGGTTGGTTGGTTCTTAGGTTCGTCCTTCCAACCATACTTGGTCTCCTACTTGGTATTTGGGCGTGTTTCGGTGTTTGATCCATAGGGATTGTGCCTTTTGGATTAGGTTTTGGGCTTCTTTCCGTGCATCTCGGAACTGTTGGAGTCGTGTGAGTACCTGTGGGATTGGGGATGGCTTATCGATCCAATCAGCGCGAGGGTCGTATCCCATCATGAGCGAGAATGGGGACTTCCTTGTGGCTTCATGCGGCCAATTGTTATGCGTGAATTCTGCCATGGGTAGGAATTGCGCCCAATTATCTTGACACTCGTTGGTCCAGAATCGGAGGTATTGTTCTAGCCATTGATTAGTGCGTTCCGATTGTCCATCTGTTCGGGGATGGTATGCCGTGGAGATGTTCTGATAGATGCCCAGGATCTGGCATAACTCTCGTGTGAATTTTGATGCGAAACGTGGGTCGCAATCGCTAATGATCTTTGCCGGTAGTCCGAATCTCCGAAACATGTGAGTTACATACAGGGCTGCAGTCTCTTCCGCCGATATCTCTTCGTTGCAGGGGATAAAGACTGACGCTTTGGTGCAGTCATGGTCGGTTACGGTGAGGATGGAGTTGTATCCCTGTGACTCTGGTAGCTTAGTAATGAAGTCGAGTGCAATGGTTTTGAATGGCTTAGCATCGATTTTTGGTGTAATGGGTACCAGCAGGGCTTTTGTTGGGCGGTTGTTGACTTTGTGTCATTGGCCTTCCACGCAGCCTTGGACGTATTCGGTCACGTGCTTCAGCATATTTGGCCACCAGTAATTCCGTTCAATAATCCTTGCTGGTCGTTTAATTCCTGGATGGCCGTAGACAGGGGGGTCATGGTGATTCGCAATGATGGTGCGGATTTCCTTTGTTCCTCCGGTGATCACTCGTGCGCCTTGGCGGTACCAGGTTTCTTCGATTTTCTTGAGCTTGTGTGGGTCTACCCAGGGGCGTATGATGTGTTCATCCTGGTCGTGCGTTTCCGGAATCTGCGTGGTGAGACTTCGCGCAAATACCTTTTCTGGTAGTACTATGACTCCTTTGTTATCCTTCTCTCCTTTGTCGTAGTCTGGTCTTCTCAATAGTGCGTCTGCGCGGCTGTTGCTTGCCCCTTTAATGTGGTGGATTTCGAAGTCGTATTCCATGAGTTCTAGGACTTCTCGGGCTACGTGACGACTTATCTTTTGTGGTGATTTCCAATGTGTGAGGTTGAGGTGGTCGGAGAAGATTTTGACTTTGTGTGGCGATCCTGCCAGGAAGTGTCTCCAGTGTCGCAGTGCTTTGACGATGGCCAGGAGTTCTAGGTCGTAGATGTCGTAGTTGTGCTCCGCTTCATTTAGGGTGGTTGAGAAGTATCCAATGGGGTGACGTTTCCCGTCTTGCTTCTTTTGAAGGAGGACTGCACCTATTGCGTACCTGGATGCGTCCACTTCGAGTTCAAATTGATCCATTAGCGTGGGGTGTGCTAGCACTGGTTTGCTGGTGACTAGGTTTTTGAGGGTTTGGAATGCCTTTTCTTTGTCTTTGCCCCACATCCATTTGGCATCTTTGCGTGTGAGTTTGTTGAGAGCTCGTGCGTGTGTGGCAAAACTGCGAATGAAGAGGCGGTAAAAATTGCAGAAACCTAGGAAGGATCGTATGTCACGTACTTTTGTAGGTGTGGGCCAATTGCGTATGCCTGCGATTTTTATGGGGTCCATGCAAATCACCCCCTTTTCAAGGATTACCCCCAGGTAATCCATTCGCGGTTGGTGGAATGTGCACTTGGACGGTTTGAAGTAAAGGTCATGGTCCATTGCGACTTGAAGTACTGCGCATATGGCGTTTATGTGTGCTTGAAGTCCTGCGTGTTCTAGTGTCGCTATTCCAATGTCGTCCATATATATGCGAATGATTGTGCCCATGGCCACGAAAGTGCGAATGGTGTTGCCTAGTATATCGTTCATCATGTTTTGGAATGTGGCCGGTGAGTTTGTGAGTCCAAAGTACATGACGAGTGGTTCGAATAGTCCGTATTTCATTTTGAATGCCGCTTTATATTCATCGCCTTCCTTGATGCATACGTTGTTATATCCCCAACGGATGTCCAGTTTGGTGAAGATGCAACCGTTTCCAAGGTCGTTAATGAGTTCCGACATGAGGGGTAGTGGGTATTGGTTGCGCACCATGCAGGTGTTAATCCTTCTGTAGTCCTGTACGGGTCTCAACTTTCTGTCTTTCTTCTTGATGAAGAAGAATGAGGAGGCGTAAGGGGATTTCGACGGTCGGATATAGCCCAGTTTAAGTTGTTCGTCTAACCATTCGCGCAGTTGACCATCTTCGTCCTGTGACATAGGGTAAATTTTGCAGTTGATACTAGGGGGTGTACCGGGTTTGAAGTTGATTGCGTGGTCCCATGGTCGTAATGGTGGAAATCGGTGGGATGCCTCTTCACTGAAGATTTTTGCGAATCGCTGGTATGGTTCAGGAATGGTTGTGATGACGGCACCTTGGTTAGCTGTGATGGTGAGCTCGGTGGCCGTGGTGCATATCTGGCATTCTTCTTCGAGTTCCTGGACGACATTTTCAGCTTCTTCTTGGGTTATCGTGCAGGCGATAGTGGTTTGCATTTCCGTGGGATTGATGGACCAAAGTACTACAGGGAGGGCGTCCTCACGGATTGTGGCGTGTGCCCAGCTGATGGTGGGTTCATAAGTGGCTAGCCAGGGGTATCTGAGGACGAGGTCTTCGTTTCCGATGTCCGTGACTAGGAATCTCATAACTTTATATGTCCTGTTGGTCTGGACGTTTAGGTCGACAAAGTGAGTGATGGACCCAGCTTTATTCTCTGTATTGTCTATGTTCCATATCTTTTTTGGTTTCTCGAGGGTTTGAAGCCCAAGGCCCATTTGTTTGGCGAAGGTGGGTCTTATGAAATTGTCGGTGGCTCCGGAATCTACGAGCCCTTTTATGTTGGCCATGGAGTAACTTGTGCGAATCGAGACTGGAATTCTAAGTGAACAGTAGCGCATCATGATTACAGAGTTACAATTAACTGCCCTCACCAGGCCGATGGTGTAACGCCACCACTGGCATTAGTCTGACTTGGACTATGAAAGGGCATTTATGACTTAGCGAAATATATCTTTGAAGTCACGTGACCTGGTCACGGGATACACAGTGCTTATCTCGGCACGTGATCTGAGCGTACACTAGGGCAAGTCGTGCCACTAGGTAATCCGACTGATGAAGACGACTTGCACGAAGGGGCAAGCGAAACACGCGTGAAAGAGACGAGTAGAAGTGGTGATTGAAGAAGACCAAGATGGCGTATCTTGGTCTTATCGAGCCACTATTTATACATGTATGGGGTCGCTTTAAAGCTCCCCTTGAATCCGTACGACGAACAGCGTAAGTAGCTTGAACCCTACTACAGCTATCCTAGTGTTGACTCATGCCGCGTTGGCATGTGATTGTACTACGTGCTGACTGATCCCTCTGTCCATGACACATTACTGCTTACTACGTGGTCATATTCGTAAGTAAGAGTCCGTTCCTTGCGTACCATGACATCACCCCCTTTTCAGCCGCAACGACCATGGCGCCGTGTGGGGCCTATCCCTCTGACCCAAGCCTCTTGCCTCTCCATAATCCGATCCAGGATGTTGGCCATCTCCAACCGGAACTTGCACCGGGCCAACTCCGACTGCACCCCTCCGAGCACCTGGGCCAGGGCGTGGAGCCGCTGCTCCATCCTCTCAGCCTTGTGTTGGTAAGCGCGGAATCAGGTTAACTCAGCTTTAAGCCCCACGTCCTTCATCTCGTTAACGGCACAGTCCACCTGATGCTGGTTGCTGTGCCCTCCGACAAGGGCAAATAGGTCTTCTGGGGCATAGTGGGGTTTGCTGGCTTCGCAGACATGGGGTTCTGCATACAAGGGGCGGTTGTACACCTTGTCGCTGTCCTCCACGAGTCCGAGGACGATGGGATCTGGCCCGGTGATGACTTGGACATAGGAGGCCTGGTGGGTCACTCCCTGGGCGTCAGTGATGGGGTAATGGATGAAGTCGTCCCCCCGGTTGTGCTTGTACCCATGGGGCGCAACCCGCGACGATCCTCCTAGGTATTGGAGGCGGACGGCGGGCGTGGTGGAGGTATGGGTGTTGACAATCACGCCCCCTCGGTATATGGGGTGGCCCATGGTATCACAGGTGTACTGGGTTTCCCGGGGGTTGTCAGAGTCAGTTGCGGTGATAAGATAGGGCTGCTCAACGGGGTACCACTCCTTCAATGTCCCTTCTACTGCTTCGTACACTGCCCTTTCAGCATCTTGGTGTGTTGGCGGCGCTGGTGATAGATGACGGCCCTCCTGGCCACCACCACTGCTAGTTGTCGCCACTTCCAGTCCTCCACTGGTCCCTTCCAATCCCATGTCTTCATCCACTCCTGCTACCTCAGAGTCGCCGGCGTCTTCTTCTTGTTTGATCTCGACTCATACGGGGCCAGGTCAAGATGGGGGACTCGCAAAGAGTCTGACAGCTGTACGAAGCCGAGTAATCTCGGCCTCGGTGTAGGGCGACGTGTTGAGGGGGTGTCCTTCGGGGTTGAGGAGCCAGTAGGTTGTGGGCTGGCCGGGTTCTTCGAGGTTGATGACGGATTGGACATTGTTGAGGGCCCGGCGGAGTTCTTCATGGGTGAGGCCATCCGCGAGACAGGAAGCGAGAGACGTGGGAGAGGCGGTAGAGGAAAGAGACATTGTTGATTGAGTGAGGAGTCCAGTTCGGTAGGATGGGGTTTTAGTCGTGGTTTGCCCTCTCCTTATATGCGTCTCTCTCGAGTTCAAGCTCCGCTTGTATTCCGCTAGGGCTTCGTCAGCGAATATGTCATGTTGGTCGACCAACTGGTTCTCCAAGTCCGGGTATCCCTTCCATTTCACAAGGTATTGCAATTTCTTGCTCCGGCTGAATCGCCTGGAGTCTAGAATGCGCTCCACTTCATACTCCTCCTCTCCATCTACCAGATCCAGTGGTGGGCGCTGGAAATTTTCTCCATGCATGGGCGTCTCTCGGTAGGGTGTGAGTAAATTGATGTGAAATACGGGATGGATGCTCCACTGCGTGGGAAGCTCGAGTTGGTAATTGACCGGTGATAAGACTCGTGTGATTTGGAATGGGCCGTGCCATCGTGCCACGAGCTTAGCCATTGGTTGATTGGTTCGGAGGTGTCACCCTTCTAGCCATACTTGGTCCCCTACTTGGTACTTGGGCATGTCTTGGTGTTTGACCCACAGAGATTGTGCCTTTTTGATAAGGTTTTGAGCTTCTTTCCGTGCGTCTCGGAATTGTTGGAGTCTCATGAGTACCTGTGGGATGGGCGTTGGCTTATTGATCCAATCAGCACGTGGGTCGTATCCCATCATGAGTGAAAATGGGGACTTCCTTGTTGCTTCATGCGGCCAGTTGTTGTGTGCGAATTCTGCCATGGGTAGGAACTGCGCCCAGTTATCTTGACGCTCATTGGCCCAGAATCGGAGGTATTGTTCCAGCCATTGATTGGTGTGTTCCGACTGTCCATCCGTTTGGGGGTGGTATGCCGTGGAGATATTTTGATAGATGCCGAGGATTCGGCATAACTCTCGTGTGAATTTTGACGTGAAGTGTGGGTTGCAGTCACTGATGATTTTTGCCGGTAGTCCGAATCTCCGAAACACGTGGGTGACGTACAGGGCCGCTGTTTCTTCTGCCGATATTTCCTCGTTGCAGGGAATAAAGATTGCCGCTTTGGTGCAGTTGTGGTCAGTTACGGTAAGGATGGAGTCGTATCCCTGTGACTCCGGCAGTTTAGTGATGAAGTCAAGCGCGATAGTTTCGAATGGCTTAGCATCAGTTTTCGGTGTGATAGGTACCAGCGGGGCTCTTGTTGGGCAGTTATTGACTTTGTGTCGCTGGCATTCTGCGCATCCTTGGACGTACTCAGTTACGTGTTTCAGCATGTTTGGCCACCAGTAGCCTCGTTCGATGATTCTTGCCGTTCATCTGATTCCTGGGTGGCCATAGACAGGGGGGTCGTGGTGGTTTGTGATGATGGTGCAAATTTCCTCTGATCCTCCGGTGATTACTCGCACGCCTTGGCGATACCAGACTCCCTCGATCTTTTTGAGCTTGTGTGGGTCTACCCAGGGATGTATGGTATGTTTGTCCTGGTCATGCGCTTCTGGGTTTTGCATGGTGAGGGTTCGTGCGAATACCTTTTCCGGTAGAACTATGACCCCTTTGTTGTCCCTTTCTCCTCGGTCGTAGTCTGGTCTTCGCAATAGCGTGTCTGCACGGCCGTTGTTTGTCCCTTTGATGTGGTGAATCTCGAAGTCATATTCCATGAGTTCTAGGACTTCTCGGGCTACTCGACGACTTATCTTTTGTGGCGATTTCCAGTGTGTGAGGTTGAGGTGGTCGGAGAAGATTTTGATCTTGTGTGGCAATCCTGCTAGGAAGTGCCTCCAGTGTCATAGTGCTTTGACAATGGCCAGGAGTTCTAGGTCGTAGATGTTGTAGTTGCACTCTGCCTCGTTCAGGGTGGTCGAGAAGTATCCGATGGGGTGGCGTTTCCCGTCTTGTTTCTTCTGGAGGAGGACTGCACCTACTGTGTATCTGGATGTGTCTACCTCGAGTTTGAATTGGTCCGTTAGTGTGGGGTGCGCTAGTACGGGTTCGCTGGTGACTAGGTTCTTGAGGGTTTGGAATGCCATTACTTCATCTTTGCTCCATGTCCATTTGGCATCTTTGCGTGTGAGTTTGTTAAGGGCTCGCGCGTGTGTGGTGAAACCGTGAATGAAGAGGTGGTAAAAATTGCAGAAGTGTAACGCCACCAGCGGGGCGGCGTGCGACTCCGGGTTTACCAGCAGACGGCATAACGAAAGAACAAGGTCAGGGGGTCGTAGTCGCAGACGATGACTAAGGAGACTTGGATCGGTCAAAGGCGTACGCTCGAAGAGGCGCAGCGAGAACGGTGATGCACAAGATAAGAGGATGGTCTTAGAAGCGCAGAGCAAGGTTCCCAAGGTACTAGCTGGTATTGCTAAGTAACTCAAGTCTGAAGGACTTGAGTACGAAACGCTACTGGTATATATACAAGCAGGTACATAAGGTTCGTACCCAGCTAAGTCCGCTCTACCGAGGGTTCGGTGGTCCGTGCGCAGCCATGGAACCTACTAGAAGGTCACATGAGGCATTGCGCCATCTGTCGTCATCGGTCTAGGTCAGTCCAGGCCCAAGTCACGTGATCAGTGACGTCACAAGCCCAGGCTCTTCCGTAACCGCTCCCTAGCACCCGGGGATTCGGCGCGGCCGCCTATCGGGCTCCGCGGAGTCTCTGCAGTGTCTGGCAGTGTCTCCGGGCCGTCATGCGCGCGGGCCGCACCTTCGGTGGTCGGGGTTCGTAACATTACCTCCCGTTCAGCTCTCGAGTCACCCGACTCGACCGTGCGCCGACGGCCCAGTGTCCTGACCGCGCGTGCCTTGAGAATCCCCGTCAGGGTCTCCTGCAGCGCCACTGGTGTCGTCCCCTCGTCGCTGTAGTCGTCTAGCTGAGCCTGCGTGAAAAAGGGCTTCAACCAGTCGAGAGGTGGGAGTTCTGCTTTTTCTAACATGGCACGGTCCGCGGGGCTGATCGGTGCTCCTCGCATGCCTGTGATCGGGTGAATGGGTACACCCATCCTGCCGCCGGTGGATGGGGGAGCAGGGTCAGAGGGGGCGGATTTGTTTATCCTCGAACGCCGAGTCGAGGGGGTTTTTATAGCAGCTCGCCCTGCTGCGTCGCACGCTTTCATCACGTGCCCCTTCTTATTACAGTTGAAGCACCGTCCGCGCTTCATCTGTATCGCCCGTGCGAAGGTGATCGGACCGGTCCACATACTATCCGGCAGCACCGGATTCGTAAATGTGTTAGGGCCCGGCCAGGCCGGGATCTGCGCAGGTGCCGCCGTGGGAGGTGGGGCTGCGGTCGGGGTAGGAGTGGGAGTGGTAGCCGAGAGGTGTTTTTGCGAGCGATAAGTACCCTCGGGCCAGAAGTATGGCAAGCCGTCAACATCCCGTGGCTCGCCTTCCGGTTCTCGTCGCGAAGACGAATCTACAGCCGCCGGCCGCGAGGCCTTTGGCTTCGTCGCCCCTGCTCGCGGGGATCTGATGCGGGTTTGGGCACCGGGAGACTTCCTCTTCCGAGCAAATGCATGCTCGAAGTCCTTCAGAAACGCGGCCCAGAGCTTCGCCTGCTCCGAGTCGGTGTTCTGGCTGGTCCAGACTTTGCTGAGACGCGTAGTCCAGTTCTTCTTCCACTTATCCACCTTATCCCCTTGGCAGTACGTGAGGAAGTAGGCGATTCGTGGTAAGGTCCTCGACACAGTAGGGTGCCCGTCGTTGGCAAGCCAGAAGGCGGTGAAGTCGGAGAGAAACAGACCGCCAGGACTGTTGCCGTCATAAACGCGGGGAAGCTTTCCGTGAAGAGGATCCCGGACCGTGAGGACCGGGGTCGTCGTTGCCTTAGGTTTACCGTGTGCCGGATCTGAGACTTGAGTTAATGTAACGCCACCAGCGGGGCGGCGTGCGACTCTGGGTTTACCAGCAGACGGCATAACGAAAGAACAAGGTCAGGGGGTCGTAGTCGCAGACGATGACTAAGGAGACTTGGATCGGTCAAAGGCGTACGCTCGAAGAGGCGCAGCGAGAACGGTGATGCACAAGATAAGAGGATGGTCTTAGAAGCGCAGAGCAAGGTTCCCAAGGTACTAGCTGGTATTGCTAAGTAACTCAAGTCTGAAGGACTTGAGTACGAAACGCTACTGGTATATATACAAGCAGGTACATAAGGTTCGTACCCAGCTAAGTCCGCTCTACCGAGGGTTCGGTGGTCCGTGCGCAGCCATGGAACCTACTAGAAGGTCACATGAGGCATTGCGCCATCTGTCGTCATCGGTCTAGGTCAGTCCATGCCCAAGTCACGTGATCAGTGACGTCACAAGCCCAGGCTCTTCCGTAACCGCTCCCTAGCACCCGGGGATTCGGCGCGGCCGCCTATCGGGCTCCGCGGAGTCTCTGCAGTGTCTGGCAGTGTCTCCGGGCCGTCATGCGCGCGGGCCGCACCTTCGGTGGTCGGGGTTCGTAACAAGAAGCCTAGGAAGGATCGTACGTCGCGTACCTTCGTGGGTGTGGGCCAGTCGCGTATGCCAGCAATTTTTACGGGGTCCATGCGAGTCACCCCCTTTTCAAGAATTACCCCCAGGTAATCCATTCGCGGTTGGTGGAATGTGCACTTGGACGGTTTGAAGTAGAGGTCGTGGTCCAATGCGACTTGGAGTACTGCGCATACGGCTTCTATGTGTGCTTGGAGTCCCACATTTTCGAGGGTTGCTATTCCAATGTCGTCCATGTAGACGCGGATGATCGTGCCCATCGCTGCGAAGACGCGGATTGTGTCACCTAGTATGTCATTCATCATGTTTTGGAACGTAGCTGGTGAGTTCATGAGTCCAAAGTACATGACCAGGGGTTCGAATAGTCCGTATTTCGTTTTGAACGCTGCTTTGTACTCGTCTCCTTTGATGTGTACGTTGTTGTACCCCCAACAGATGTCCAGTTTAGTGAAGATGCACCCATTTCCGAGATCATTTATGAGTTCCAACATGAGGGGTAACGGGTATTGATTGCGCACCGTGCAAGCGTTAATGCGTCTGTAATCTTGTACTGGTCTCAGCTTTCTGTCTTTCTTCTTGATAAAGAAGAATGAGGATGCGTAGGGGGATTTTGAAGGTCGAATGTAGCCTAGTTTGAGTTGCTCATCCAGCCATTCGCGTAGTTGACCATCTTCATCCTGTGACATGGGGTAGATTTTGCAGTCAATACTGGGGGGTGTACTGGGTTTGAAGTCGATTGCGTGGTCCCATGGTCGAGATGGCGGGAATCTGTGGGATGCTTCCTCACTGAAGATTTTTGCGAATCGTTGGTATGGTTCAGGGATGGTCGTGACAACAGTGTTCTGGTTGGCTGCAATGGTGAGCTCGGTGGCCGTGGTGCATAGTTGGCATTCTTTTTCGAGTTCCTCGACGACCTCTTTGGCTTCTTCTTGGGTTATTGTGCCGGCGATAGTGGTTTGCGTTTCTGTGGGGTTGATTGATCGTAGTACTACTAGGAGGGCGTTTTCGTGGATTGTAGCGTGTGCCCAGCTGATGGTGGGTTCATAGGTGGCCAGCCAGGGATATCCGAGGACAAGATCTTCATTCCCTATGTCCGTGACTAGGAATCTCATGACCTTGGATGCTCTGTTGGTTTGAACGTTTAGGTCAACAAAGTGAGTGATGGACCCAGCTTTGTTTTCCGTGTTATCTATGTTCCATATCTTTTTCGGTTTCTCAAGGGCTTGAAGCCCGAGGCCCATTCTTTTGGCGAAGGTGGGTCTTATAAAATTGTCAGTGGCTCCGGAATATACGAGCCCTTTTATGTTGGCCATGGAGTAACTGGTGCGAATCGAGACTGGAATTCGAAGCGAACGGTAGCGAGTCATGATTACAGAGTTACAATTAACTGCCCTCACCCAGGCCGATGGGTTTAGGCATCCTGAAAACCCTCTTGGGTCCATAGGTCTTTGAATATGAGGTCCTTGACCTCGTCACTAGCTCCCCTCAGCATTTCCATCCATTCCTTGGCTTGGTCCTATGGTGTGGTCTCCGCGCGGCGTGTCGTTGTAGGTTCCTGACTGTAGTAGTTGGTATCTGTGCTTCGACTCGTGCTTGCGTATGGCTGGGCTGGTTGTCTTGGCTTTCTGGGGCGTGTGCATTCTTGTGAGAAGTGACCCAGGTTGTTACAGTTATAACATATTACTTCCCTCATGTCGCGACGTTGCCCTCCTCCTCTGTTTTGTCCTGGTCCTCCCCTTGGTGGGAATGGGGGTCGTTGGTAGCCTCCTCAATTTAGGTCTCCTACTTCGGCGAGGCATGCGTGGGTGCGGTCTGCCGATGTGTCCATTGTGTTTGGGTCGTGTCGGGGTGGTGGAAACCTGGGTGGTGCCCACTGCGGGGTGTATCCTTGGTTTTGTTGGGGTCTCGGTGGTGGTGTGTTGCGGGGTGTAGGGTTGATTCCCAGTCGGGCTTGTAGGTGGATGTACTGCTTCTGCCTTCGGAGGGTGGCTTCCTTCCACTCATTGAAGGTTTGGGGGTCGTCTAACTTGTAGATTTTTGTGAACAGTGCCCTTGGTAGTCCCGCTGTGAATCGGTCCAGGGTTTGGCGGTCGTTAAGGCGGTAATCAGCTTTCCGTGCAAGCTGTTCGAAATTGGTGACGTACGAGTCAATGTCGTCCCCTATCATTTTAAACCCTTTGGCCAGCGTGGCTTGTGCTTGTTCTTGCTTGAGTACGTTCAAGAAGTGGTCCGAAAATCCTGCCGTCAGGGTGTCCCACAGGTAAGGGTCATATCGACTTCTTCCTCAGTGGAGCTTGTTGTTGAGCCATTGGAGGAAGCCGAGTGTCCAGTTCAACACTCGTGGTCCTTTAATGAAGCCCAAGAATAATAGGCATCGTCGATAGACATTGGTCATAATTGGGGCTTCTGAGTTTTGCCCCCAGTAGATGTGCCACTGTGTGAGGAATGACTCGTACTCATCTCTGTTTCCGTCGAAGATATTTGGGGTCTCTCCCACTAGCTTGTCTGTTCCGTGGGGTGTTCCTGGGGCTGGGGCTCCTGGACCTGGCCCTCCGACTGGTGGTGGTGGTCCTCCTCTGAATGGGTCTCCGCCTCCTCCTCCTCTGAATTGGGGTAGTCGTCCTTCTGGTGGCCCTCGGCCAAAATTACCCCCCGGTCTTCTGGGTTGCAATGGTTCTCCTGCTCCGGGTGGGGGGTCTGGGATGTCAGGTCCTACCGCTCTGAATATGGCCGCGTCGTCGGCTGTCATTCGGTGTCCTGTGGTTGGGTTGATAGGTTGTAAGTAGGCTTCGGCCTCTTCAGTGATTCTTCGTGCTTCTTCCGTTGCTAGTTCTTCTTGCACGATCATTGCGGTGGCCATTTCTGCGGGGGGGTGTATCTCGATGTGTTCTGGTTCGTTTATACGCAGGGACTCAGCTGTTTGTATTATGTCCCCAACCTCTGATTCTTCATCATCGTTTGTCTCTTTGTCGTCTCCGCTAGTTTCTGGTGGTGTGGGGGTTCTTGGTTCAGAGGTGCTTGGTTCCTCTTCTGGTTGCCCGTCTATACGTCCCCACTCTGTGTGCGTGGGTAGGGTCCTTGAGTCGATGTCGCAGTTATAGTTCCTTCCTGCGGGGCGAACTGCGTCGTAGCGATTGTCTGTAGGGTTCCAAGTAATTTCAACCCAACACAAATGGTCGAAGTTGAACTCAACAGGGCGGTATCGGGTTGGGCCTGATGCAAAGTCTACGAAGTATCCTGTTTCCCCTCTATATTCTCTCCACCGAGCGGCTCCTAGGAACTGTACTGGGACGTTGCAATCTCCCCTTCATTCGAGGGAGTAGGTTTGAAAGTTCCTCCACTGATCTCGGGTTGTAAACGCCACGATGGGTAGATCTTGGTCTTAATGTAACACCACCACTGGCATTAGTCCGACTTGGACTATGAAAGGGCGTTTACGACTTAGCGAAATATGTCTTTGAAGTCATGTGACCTGGTCATGGGATACACGGCGCTTATCTCAGCACGTGATCTGAGCATACACTAGGGCAAGTCGTGCCACTAGGTAATCCAACTGATGAAGACGACTTGCACGAAGGGGCAAGCGAAACACGCGTGAAAGAGACGAGTAGAAGTGGTGATTGAAGAAGACCAAGATGGCGTATCTTGGTCTTATTGAGCCACTATTTATACATGTATGGGGTCGCTTTAAAGCTCCCCTTGAATCTGTATGACGAACAGTGTAAGTAGCTCGAACCCTACTACAGCTATCCTAGTGTTGACTCATGCCGCGTTGGCATGTGATTGTACTACGTGCTGACTGATCCCTCTGTCCATGACACATTACTGCTTACTACGTGGTCATATTCGTAAGTAAGAGTCCGTTCCCTGCGTACTGTGACAGATGGGTTTAGGCATCCTGAAAACCCTCTTGGGTCCATAGATCTTTAAACACGAGGTCCTTGACCTCATCGCTGGCTCCCCTCAGCGTCTCCATCCACTCCTTCGCTTGTTCCTGTGGTGTGGTTTCTGCACGGCGCACTGTTGTTGGCTCTTGGTCGTAGTGGTTGGTGTCTGCATTTTGGCTGGTGCTTGCATGTGGTTGGAACGGTTGCCTCGGTTTTCTGGGGCGTGTGCATTCTCGTGAGAAGTGACCCGGGTTGTTGCAGTTATAACATATGACTTCCCTTATGTCACGTTTTTGTCCGTTCCCTCGGTTTTGTCCTATTCTTGGTGGGAACGGGGGTCTTTGGTAGTTTCCGCGGTTCGGGTCTCCTACTTCTGCAAGGCACGCGCGGGTATGATCTGCCGATGTGTCCATGGCGTTTGGGTCATATTGGGGTGGTGGAAACCTGGGTGGCGCCCATTGTGGGTTGTAATTGCGATTTTGTTGGGGTCTGGGTGGTGGTGGATTGTGTGGGGCGGCATTGATTCCTAGGCAGGCGCGTAGGTGGATGTATTGCTTCTGCCTTCGGAGGGCAGCCTCCTTCCATTTGTTGAAGGTTTGAGGGTCGTCCAATTCGTAGATTTTCGTGAATAGTGCCCTTGGCAGTCCCGCCATGAACCAGTCCAGGGTTTGGCGATTGTTGAGGCGGTAGTCAGCTTTCCAGGCTAACTGCTCGAAATTGGTGACGTACAAGTCAATGTCATCCCCCATCATTTTAAATCCTTTGGCTAGCGTGGCCTGTGCTTGCTCTTGTTCTAGGACATTTGAGAAGCAGTCTGAGAATCCCGCCGTTAAAGTGTCCCATAGGTAGGGGTCGTATCGACTCCTCCCTCGGTGCAGTTCGTTGTTGAGCCATTGGAGGAAACCAAGAGTCCAATTCGACACCCGTGGTCCCTTGATAAAGCCTAAGAACAGTAGGCATCGCCGGTAGACATTGGTCATGATCGGCGCCTCTGAATTCTGCCCCCAGTATATGTGCCACTGCGTGAGGAAAGATTCATACTCATCTCTGTTCCCATCGAAGATACTTGGGGTTTCTCCGACTAGTTTGTCAGTTCCGTGAGGGGGTCCTGGGATTGGTCCTCTGATGGGCGGAGGTGGTCCCCCGCCGAAAGTGTAACGTTCCACCGGATGTTCTTCTTGTACTGCGGACAAGGCTACCAGGACAACCCAGCGATCACCACGATATGTCGAAGTCACGTACTCGATCTTCTACTAGCTCGCTAACAAGGCGTAGTAATGTTGCCCAAAGGATACAGAGGACGGCGAAGAGAGTAAGTCGAAGTTGATATGACAGAGATAGTCGGCAAGACAGCACGACTAAAGGAGAATGATACAGCACGTTCCTTGAATGGCAGAGATAGAACAGAAAGGAAAGGATAGGGGCCTCACGGCGATCCCTCAGCTAAGGACGATTCAAATAGATGTATAGGCACCAAGGGTAGCTATCAGCACTCAACTGGCAGACAGCGCAGAAGAGGCACTACAATGGGTGGTATAATCCAAGAAGTCAAGCTTAGGTCTTCAGCGACCATAAGCCCCAGTCTATATACTACTCCAAGGAGGTTTGAACCCCAGCTTGGAACTCCGAAACCCTAATATCTGGATCCTAGGAATGAGTCATAAACGAGTCAGAGAGGCCAATGGCAGTAAGGCGCAAAGGCATGAGTCAGAGATAATCATCCACAGCTGTATGAGCGCTGCTTCCATCCAATCAGAATACAAACATGGCACAATCCATCAGAATCAAGGCACAATCGATCAGGCACATACGAGTCATCACAAACACGAGGCATTCGAGACCGGTCCAGGCACAAGCTCATCTGGACCCTTCTGGTGCGAGTCTAGCCAGGTCACGTGCCAGGGTCACGTGACGGGCGTTTGATGTAAGATCACATGATCTACTCCCAGGGTTGCTGAGCATATCCAAGGTAGGCGGGGAGGTCACGTGACTTAGCTGGTTGTTGGGCGTATGAAGCCACAAGTCCCATAACTTCAACCTCTTCTTCGGCATATTCAGCACATGATCGCTTCACGGCAACGTTCTGAGGTCTTGCAGGGGTGTTCGGGGGAACAGTTATGGGCAAAACCATAACAGAAAGGGTCTCCTCCTCCTCCGCCTCCGAACTGTGGTTGTCTTCCGTCTCCTCCAAATGGTGGCCTTCCTCCCCCTGGCGGTCCTTGGCCGAAGTTGCCTCCTGCTCTTCTAGGTCTTGCTTGCTCGCTTGCTCCTGGTGGGGGGTTGGGGATGTCCGGTCCTACTGCTTGGAAGATGGCTGCGTCATCAGCCGTCATTCGATGTCCCGTACTTGGGTCGATGGGTCAAATGTAACGCCACCACCGGCATTAGTCTGACTTGGACTGCGAAAGGGCATTTACGACTTAGCAAAATATCCTTCGAGAGTCACGTGACTTAGTCATGGGGTACACGGCGCTTATCCGACACGTGACCCAAGCGTACACTAGGGCAAGTCATGCCACTAGGTAATCCCGATGATCGATGAAGACGACTTGCACGAAGGGGCAAGTGAATCACATGTGAAGGAGACGAATAGAAAGTGGTGATTGAAGAAGACCAAGATGCCTTATCTTGGTCTTATTGAGCCACTATTTATACACATGGGAGGACACTTTAAAGCTCCTCTTGAACCCGAGACGACAAGTAGCATAAGTAGCTTGAACCCTACTACAGCTACTAATAGGAATGAGTCATAGTATCTAGCATGTGATACTACGACTGCTGACTGAGATGTTTAAGTCCATGACACATTACTACTTACTAAGGGGCCATATCCGTATAGTAAGAGTCCGTTCTCTGCGTACCGTGACACCGAGATCCTTGGTTCATGTCAGCATTCATGAAACAGCTCTGCCAAGCCCTTGGAATCCACCAGAACATCTTATTGGTGTATCACCCACAGATGGATGGTGTTACGTCTACCACGGACGCTTGCCTGACTTAGGCTTCTTGCTTGGTGGCGATCCGTACAAGTCGGTAATTGTGATTGGCGAAGGTGTCTGCGTAAAAGGCTGGATGAGGCTGAAGACTTTCGTCTCGTCTGAAGTATGCGTGGAGGTCCTCGAGCTGCGGTACTCCTGCTGGGATGTGATTGATGTACTGAGCGTTAGCCCACGTGACACTATCGAGGATGTAGAAGGTGTGATAAGGGGACGCTACGCGGTCGTTGCGATATAGGAAGACTTGGTATGCTGCGGTGTCGGCGGGATATTCCACTGATCCACGAAGGGACAGTCAAAGGGTAAGTCACGGGGATCCCTGGTCTAGGGGATATGCCGGACACTCACTTAAGAGGAGGGAACCTCTTAGTAAAGACGAGTAGATGGTAGTGGTATTGGAAGAAGACCAAGATGCCGTTCTTGGTCTTCGCACTGGTCTACTTATACAGTTACGCGCGGGCTTTGAAGCGCCGCTTGAATACTAACTAGCCAATCGCGTAAGTACCGTGAACCCTAGTACCGCTATCCTAGTTATGAGTCATTACGAGTCCTTCCGAGATCCGATCCGTTATCGTACAGTTACATGCGCCGGAGCTTACCCGGCTGACTGATCCTACAAGTCCATGACGATATTCTGCTGACGGCGATGTCATAGTCGACGCGTCAGTGTCCACTTCCCGGCCCGAGGCGCCGATTAATCCGAATCGTGACAGATGGCCAATCTGAACGAACAAATCAGTGGTTGGAACAATACTTATGCCACTGGAGCAACATGCAGCAGGACAATTGGGCAGAGGCCCTCCCAGTGGCACAATTTGCACATAATGCATGGCCCAATGCAACCACGAAGCACTCCCCATTCTTGCTGATTATGGGTTGGGAACCACGCACCACATGGATCCTGAAGCCCACAACATCCCCATCTGTTGATCAATGATTAGAAGACATGGGTACCTATCGGCAACATGCGCAAGATTGTATCAAACACGCCCAAGGACTTATGACCAGACAAGGGTGCACTCGCTTTATCCCATACCAGGAAGGGGCGCAAGTATGGCTAGAAGGGATGAACCTTAGGATGTTCTACCCCACAGCCAAATTGGCCCCTAAACGCCATGGACCCTTCTGTATTAAGAAGGCCTTATCAGCAGTGTCATACAAGTTAGAACTCCCGAAGTCATGGAAGATTCACCCCGTGTTCCATGCCAACCTTCTCACTCCATATAAAGAAATGGAACTACACAGAGAAAACTTCATGCAACCCCCTCCTGACCTTGTAGATGGAGAAGAAGAGTTCGAAGTGGAGCAAATTCTCAGGTCCAGGCTTTATGGCCAAGGGCGCAAACTTCAGTTCCTAATCCAGTGGAAGGGATTCCCCATGAGTGACAGCTCGTGGGAACCACTTGAGAATGTTCGACATGCACCTGACCTTATTGCCGACTTCTATCGGCATAATCCTACTGCCGAAGGGGCTGGATGAAAGATATAAGAAGACACCCTGCAAATCCGAACCATGCACCCCCTCCTCTCTCATCTTTCATACCATGACTTCCACTCCTGTTATCTCCACCATGCCTGCACATCCCCCATAGAAACTCATACTCGACCAACTGACCGTACCCTCACAGGACCAGGGTGTCCCCTCACAACTGGAGGGTTGCATGCCATACTCTGTGATCCCTAGTCCAGACCCCCCCATCTTGTCACTGATTACTCTGACTCTTGAATGCCTCACACAGGAGGCAACAACTACCGCTCTACTCACGCTCACTGCCCCATCCATTGACACCCCTGTAACCCTACATGTCCCTGCTATCCCCACACCTGACAATTCACAACCACCCACGCTCTCACCTTGTCACGATCCACCAACCTTGTCACAATCCACCAACCTTGTCACGATCCACCAATTGTGTCATTGATAGGAAAAAGTCTCGGAACATTCTCGGTTTCTTGACTCTTGTCTCATGTTTTAGATTCTGCTTCTCGTTCCATTTGAAGATTCACAACTGCGCATCGATCACGCAATCATCACGACAGACTGACGTGCTCGATCTGTATTTAGTTTCCTGCTTACGCATCCCCAGAAAAATAGTAGGAAAAGCACAGAGAAAATGGAATTCCTGTAGGATACTTAAGGAGCCAGTAGTTTACCCTGTATTCCTCATTCTAGTCTTGTTCCCTGTTTCCTGTCGTGAATTCTAGTTCCATTCTCTTGCCCTTTGCTGAAGGACAAGCAGTCTTACATTTAGTGCTCTGCCCGGCTATATAGGCAGTACTCCTCTTGGTAGCTCAAGAGTGTCCTAGGCTCTGTCAAGCTATATTGGCAGCACTTCTCTTGGTGGCTCAAGAAGGCTTTGTCTAGCTAGTAAAAGATGACACTCCGCTTGGTGGCTCAAGCATGTCCCCGAGGGTATAGAGCCCCTCCCCGTTGTATGCAACCCGGTATTGAGCCCAGGCCCTGCATGAGACCCCAGAAGTCCCTTTATGACTAAGTGGTAGTGACGCGGTCGCGAGCCCACCTCTAGGATTGTGAAACACCTCCCCTGGGGAATGTACTCCCCCAGTTCCCCCCAGGACTTGACCATGTACCCACGCCAATCTCCCAACCTCGTCAAGTTGAGCCTGACCCTGCATTGCCAATGCAGGGTGACAATGATGACAAAAGGGAGGCAGTAGACCTGGGACTCCCATTCCTCCACAATGACCCTGACCTCATGTACCTGTACTTCCCCATGAAGATTGGAGAGGCAGGATACCTGAAAAAGATCACCCAGTTCATCTACTACCGGAAGGATTATCAAGAGGTCATGGGGACCATGGGACAAGGACACCCCTGTTATGTACAGATGGTGTACCTAAAGGATGTGTACATGGGCCAGCTTCCCCAACACATCACTGACCAACAACTTGCACTGTTTCACCCCCATGACCCCCATGCCATATGTCTTAACAAAGTCCTGACAGAGCTTCATGATGTCTGCCTTAACGCAGAGGTGGCCCGCCTCTGTGGGTGCCTGTTGAGGTGGGATGCCATCACCATATGCCAGTCAGAGCTCCGCCAATTAGAAACTGAGCTTACATGAGATCACTTCCACTTGAACATGGACCTCACAAGTGTACACAAGTGATTGCAATACACGCGGGTCGTGCCCATGATCTCAGAAAAGTACGATGAACTCCAGCTCAAGCTCCTGCATTCACGACCCACTCCTGATGCTCTCCCTATTCCCCTGCACACCAGCAGACCCTGTGAAATGCCACGCCTACAGGGTGAGGGCAGTCAGAAGGCACGCAAGTGCTTTCAGTGCAAATCAACCAACCACCTGATTGCTCAATGCCCGCAGAGGAGGGCTAAGCAACCATGCCAATGGTGTGGGAGTCGCACACACCAATATGACATATGCCTCATTCATTGTATCTCCCCCAAGTCGCTGGCATACGTGGACCCCGATGACCATCCTCAGTGGTGTGGCAAGTGCCTGTGATATGACACAAGGCATGAGGAGATCCACTGCCCTCAGTATGAGCAGTGTAGGGAGTGCGGTGAGTGAGGGTGGCATTTGTTCCTGCACCGTCACACATGCCCATGACCACCCTCGCCCTCACCTGACAATGTGCCAGTTGAGGATGACTGGTACTACACCAGTGACTAGCCAAAGTCATGGTGACTTTGGGTCTGATGGGGGGGTAATGTTACGATTCTTGGCTTGCTGTACGATACACTCAATTCACTTTCTTATCTCACCTTGTGTTCCGGTGTACTTTTACCCATGACCTGCTTCGATTCGCTCCACAGCTTCTATCTTGCACCAACCCCATGACCATAGGGAGGCCGGTTTTACAGCTTTTAGAGCCTGCTGACGTCATTTGAATCCCGCATGCCCCTGCAGGATTCCCTTGTACTTCTTATGGACTTTCCTTTCATCTTTCCTAGTTAGCTCGCTAGGGCCAGTACCCTAGGATTGTGCCATGTGTTTGTACTTTACAAACACCCTGTACTAGTATATAAGTCACGACCTACCTAGCTTGTATGGTAGGCTTGACTTCTTGTGTAATACCACATTGTCTTTGCCTCACAAACTGACTTGACTTGCCATTGCACTTGAGTCCCCCTTTCGCTTGCCTTTTCGCTTGAGCCCTGACCTTCTGCTATTATCCTTGTGTCCCTGGAAGACCAAGTGATACTTGTTCATCATTGAACTGAACCTTAACTGGTTCACGCCTTTCTGATCCCGTTGACTTGCTGAAGTACACGTCGTACTTAACACCCCTGTGGTGGTGTTACACTCGTTCAGCATTGCTTCTCCCCACTTTACAATTGGTTCAAACACTGAAAACCACGGGTAGCCTAGTATAACTTCGTCCTTCCTAAGTTTGTTACTAGGAAGCAAAGTGTTTTGGTGTCATTTCTGGTTTGGACATTCAGATTGGTGTATTGGGTAATAGCCCCATCTTGGTTGTGAGTCCCGTCCACGTTCCAGATGCATATTGGTTGTGTGACATCACGTGTTCTGATCTGCAGCCACTTCAGTAGCGAGGTGCAGATAAAATTGTTGGTGGCTCCTGAGTCCAGGAGTCCTTGTCATTCGGCCATTGCATATGCAGATTTGAAGAGTACTGGAATTTGCATGGATTGATATCTGCTATGGTACACATTTACATTCAGTGCTCTAGCCCAGGCTGTCGGGTTCAAGCATTGAGAAAATCTGTTGATAAGTGACCTGTGCGCACTTAGCGGCTCAAATGGACACGCAGATAACGGACTGCTTTAGATTAGATATACAGGACTTGTAGATTAGATTATTTTTGATCTTTACAATCTCGGACTTCTTGTATTCTCTTATCTATGACATCACATATGTACATGACATCATGGACTACTCTGGATTACCCTTGTACTACGTCTATGTATTTTCCTTTGTTCTTATCTCTATTGTGATGTCACTATGATATCATAGTCTGGACTCTTCTTGTTCTCTACGCCTTGTTCTCTTTCTAGTCCACTCCTTTGTCCGTGTACAGAACAATGCGCTTTGTATTTACTGTGACCTGCTGTTACCAGTGTCACCCCCTGTAGCAGTATAAGTAGAGTACTTTGTACGCTCCTGGTCCACATCAGTTCTCATCTGTTGTGTGCCAGGTATGTCTCCACCTCTAATGTAACATCAGTTCTCATCTGTTGTGTGCCAGACTATCACTCTGCTTCACTTGCAAGATCTCTCTGTTGCTGCTTCAAGCTCACCTTCATATCTCACCACAGTCACCAGTTCACTGTGAGTATGATCCCTTCATGTGCGCTGTTCATCAAAATCCTCCTTCGCAAACAACTTCTCCACCATAAGGTCCCATACCTCCTGTGGCTGTGCTTTCATCGCAGCAATCTGTGCTTCAGCCTGCTCTTCCATCGAAAGTAGGCAGTTAGATTGTATGGTGACAGTAGTGACAGTGGGAGCTGGTATGGTTGAGGAAGTGGGGATGGGAGTTGGTTGGGTGGTCATAGAGGAAGTAGCAATTCGAGCGCCTTTTTGTGGGCAGTTACATGAGATGTGCCCCATAGCATGGCATCTAAAACAACACCCCTCCTTTTGGAGTTGGATTCAGTCAGTGTTGGTGAGAGCCACGGAGGCTCAGGCATGTCCAACATCCATGGCATTTGGGTCGCAGTTCTTGTTGAGGGCTTGTACCCACTGGTTGCAGTTATGCCCTCCCTTCTTTTGACACGGGGTTTGGTTTTTGCCGAGTCGGTCCTTCAAAACCAGATACTCAGCCTGTTGTAGTTGGGCAGCTAGCTTCCAATCCTCCCATGTAACGGGGTGTTGGAAGTGAATGGCATTAATGACTAACTGATTCAGGAGTCCGTCTTGGAACAATTCCAATGTTGTGGCTTCATCCAGGCCATACCCGGCTTTTGTAGTTAAGTTGTTGAATTGCGCAATGTAAGAGTTGATGTCTTCCCCTTTCATTGCTAAGGTTTAGGGACCAGCACGGGTAATCTGCGGGTTTTTTGTATTTTGGTTATAGCCCTGATTTTTCTGATTTTTTTAAGCCCAAGACCACCCAGATCAGTGAAGAAATGGCTCTTCTATGGTCTTATCAAGTTTGGTGGCAAGAGATCAAAAACTGATGCCTTGGAAGGTGCTTAGTCACAAAAAAACCCGTGAGAAAAACCCATGGGTTTTTTGTAACTAAGTGCCTCCCAAGGCATCAGTTTTTGATCTCTTGCCACCAAACTTGATAAGACCATAGAAGAGCCATTTCTTCACCGATCTGGGTGATCTTGGGCTTAAAAGAATCAGAAAAATCAGGGCTATAACCAAAATACAAAAAACCTGTAGGTTATCCGTGCTGATCCCTACTAAGGTTTGCAGGGCTTTGTGGGCTTTTGTCTGCTCTGTGGTATTGGTGTATGCTTGTAGGAACCGAGTTTCTACCTCATTCCAGAGGTTGTTTTGGGTCCGCAGGACTCCTGCTGCCAGCTGATCTTCAATCCATCTCATCTGCTCATCGACCCAATCATCAACAAGCAGTCCTTGGATGTAGGAGAGGAAGGCCATGGCCTGTTGCACAGGCACTGCAAGTAGGTCTACTGTAGGGTTCATTCCACAATACAGTTTGAAGGTGCATAGGAATGCCCTGCTCTTTTCTTGGTTCCTGTCAAACTCTGGCAGGGGATTTCCTCCCAGGTGACCATTACTGCCAGGGGCTGGTGCAAGTCCTCTGGCCGGCGCCGGTCCACCGCCACCACCACCACCACTGCCACCACCACCACCACCAGCAGGGGTTCCTCCAGTGGGTGCTCCACTTCCGCTAGGTACTCCCCCTCCACTTGTGAGGGTGGTACTTGCGGATGCTTGTCCTTGTTGGGCCATTGTATAAGATGGGAACGCTGAGGTGGGGAGGTTGGTTGTTGGTATGGATACACTTGGGGATGGAGTGCTAGGGGGATCGATATCAATGCCCAAAGGGTTGGAGGATCCTAGGGGCCCAGTTTTCAGGGTGAGGGGTACTGGTCCTGTAGTGTACCACGCTCCTTCAGTTGGGGAATATTCAATAAAGGCCCAAAGATGTCTGTTGTTGAGGTAATGGATCTGTCAGTATGATCGTGTCAAGGGGTCGAAGGCAAAGTATCCTTTGACTCTGTTATGTTCTGCCCAGACTGCAGCTCCTTTAACTCTATCCGATAGTTCATCAGAGCTGAGGTGGTCAATGTATTCAGGCCTAAACTTGGTTCGACTGCAACTGGATGTCGCCACTGTGAGAGACTTGACTTAATGTAACACCACCATGGGGGTGTTAAGTATGATGTGTACTTCAGTAAGTCAATGGGATCAGAGAGGTGCAAGTCGGTTAAGACTCAGTTCGGTGATGAACAAGTATCACTTGGCCTCCCAGGGACACAAGGATAATAGCAGAAGGCGGCACTCAAGCAAAAAGGTGAGTGAAGGTGGGGACTCAAGCGCAATGGCGAGTCAAATGGTTCATGAGGTCAAGACAATGTGGTATTACACAAGAAGTCAAGTCTACCATACAAGCTAGGTAGGGTGTGACTTATATACTAGTACAGGGTGTTTGTAGAGTACAAACACATGGCGCGATCCTAGGGTACTGGCCCTAGCGAACTAACTAGGAAGGATAAAGGGAGAGTCCATAAGAAGTATGAGGGAATTCCATGGGGGCACGTGGGATTCAAATGACGTCAGCGGGTCCTGGAAGTTGTAAAACCAGCCTTCCTATGGTCATGGGGTTGGTGCAAGATAGAAGCCGTGCAGTGAATCGAAGCGAGTCATGTGTAAAAGTACATCCGAACACAAGGCGAGATAAGAAAGTGAACTGAGCATATCGTACAGCAAGACGAGAATTGTAACAGCATGTCAGTATGAAATGGACACACTCGCCCACAATGGCACATGGGAGTTAGTGGATCTCCCACCTAATCATAAGGCAGTAAAATCCAAATGGGTCTTCAAGCTCAAGGCAGATGGCCACTACAGAGCTCGCTTGGTGGCTAAGGGATTTACGCAGATCCCTGGCATGGATTTCAATGAAACCTTCTCTCCCATTGCATGATTTGAGTTGCTGAGATTGCTTCTGGCATTGGCTGTGCTGGAGGACTGGCACATCCATCAGATGGATGTCAAGTCTGCATTTCTCAATGGCATGCTTGATGAGGAGATCTACATGGAGCAGCCACAAGGTTTCACTGTTACTGGTGCAGAGACTGTTATGAACCCTGACCACCAAAGGTGCGGCCCGCGCGCATGACGGCCCGGAGATACTGCCAGACCCTGCAGAGACTCCGCGGAGCCCGATGAGCAGCCGCGCCGGATCCCCAGGTGCTAGGGAGCGGTTACGGAGGAACCTGGGCTTGTGACGTCACTGATCACGTGACTTGGGCCTGGACTGACCTAGACCGATGACGATAGATGGCGCAATGCCTCATGTGACCTTCTAGTAGGTTCCATGGCTGCGCACGGACCACCGAACCCTCGGTAGAGCGGACTTAGCTGGGTACGAACCTTATGTACCTGCTTGTATATATACCAGTAGCGTTTCGTACTCAAGTCCCTCAGACTTGAGTTACTTAGCAATACCAGCTAGTACCTTGGGAACTCTGCTCTGCGCTTCTAAGACCATCCTCTTATCTTGTGCATCACCGTTCTCGCTGCGCCTCTTCGAGCGTATGCCTTTGACCGATCCAAGTCTCCTTAGTCATCGTCCGCGACTACGACCCCCTGATCTTGCTCTTTCGTTATGCCGTCTGCTGGTAAACCCAGAGTCGCGCGCCGCCCCGCTGGTGGCATTACAGAGACAAAGGTGTGTCACCTAGTCAAGGCAATATATGGTCTCAAACAAGCCTCCCATGCATGGAACTTGCAATTCCATGGAGTGCTACTTGCACTCGGCTTCAAGCAGATGTTTGCCAATGCAGGTGTTGCCTCAATGAGAGGGGGATGGTCCACTCTTCATTATTGTTTATGTTGATGACATCACAATTTTGGGTGCTTCCTTGGAGAGGATCAAGCGTTTGAAGTCAGATCTCTCTGAATGCTATGAGATGACAGATCTTGGGGAGATAGAGTCATATCTTGGTATGCGCATTGTGCGCAACTGCTCCCTCAGATGCATCGAAATAGATCAGTCTGGCTATGTCAAGGATGTCCTTGAATGCTTTGGCATGTCTAATGCCACTCCACACTCCACACCTTTACCTGCTGGTTGTTACGGACCCCGACCACTGAAGGTGCGGCCCACGCGCATGACGGCCCAGAGAGACTGCCAGACCCTGCAGAGACTCCACAGAGCCCAATGAGCAGCCGTGCCGGATCCCCAGGTGCTAGGGAGCGGTTACGGAAGAACCTGGGCTTGTGACGTCACCAATCACGTGACTTGGGCCTGGACTGACCTAGACCAATGACGACAGATGGCGCAATGCCTCATGTGACCTTCTAGTAGGTTCCATGGCTGCGCACGGACCACCGAACCTTTGGTAGAGCGGACTTAGCTGGGTACGAACCTTATGTACCTGCATGTATATATACCTGTAGCGTTTCGTACTCAAGTCCCCAGACTTGAGTTACTTAGCAATACCAGCTAGTACCTTGGGAACCTTGCTCTGCGCTTCTAAGACCATCCTCTTAACTTGTGCACCACTGTTCTCGCTGCGCCTCTTCAAGCGTACGCCTTTGACCGATCCGAGTCTCCTTAGTCATTGTCCGCGACTACGACCCTTGACCTTGCTCTTTCGTTATGCCATCTGCTGGTAAACCCCGAGTCGGACATCGCCCCACTGGTGGCATTACACTGGTGCTGACAAGCACCTTCATAAATATACAGGTCAGGCGACTGCCTCTGACACTACGCACTACCAGTCACTCATTGGTAGTCTGCTGTATGTTCAGATTGGCACTAGGCCAGACATTTCCTTTGCTGTATCACATTTGGCACAGTATGCAGCAAATCCTTCACCCCAACATGGTGGCTTGCACAATATGTTCTGTCCTACTTAGTGGGAACTGTGGACATGTGTATAGTTTATGATGGCACCAGTGGAGATGGCCTTCATGGCTACTCTGATTCTTCCCTGGGTGACCAGGTAGATGATAGACACTCCACTTCCGGTTATATGTTCCTATTAGACAATGGTGCAATAAGCTGGTCTTTATGAAAGCAAAAGACTGTAGCCCAAAACACTACAGAGGCAGAATACATGGCCATGATCGATGCAGCCAACCAAGCCACTTGGTATCAGAGCTTCCTTGCAGAACTCAGGTACAAGGTCAACAACCCCATCCCACTGTATGGTGACAATAAGGGTGCCATTGACTTGGCTTTGAACCCTGTCACTGGGAGGTGATCGAAGCACATTGCCATATGACATCATGTCATTAGGGAGTACATCAAAAAGGGGACCATAACCCTTATTAGAACCCCTACTGCAGAAATGGTTGCAGATGGCTTCACCAAGTCACTTGCACATGTCCTGCTGCAGCAACACAATATAGACATGGGCTTGTGCTAGTCCCAGATTGCTTATCATGGGGAGATGTTGATAAGTGACCCTTGCGCACTTAGCAGCTCAAAGGACAATCAGATATGGACTGCTGTAGATAAGATATACAGGACTCATGTAGATTAGATTATTGTGATCACACAATCTCAGACTTGTTGTATTTACTTATCTATAACATCACTGTACACTATGACATCATAGAATCTAGACTTGGCATTGTACTCAACTGTTACATTTTGGACTGACAGATGGCATGGGCCAGGAAGTGGACACTGACTAAGGGCCATGACACCCTTGTCAGCAGTATATCATCATGGACTTATTGGATCAGTCAGCCAGGTAAGCTCTGGCACATGTGATTGTATGATAATGGATCAGATCTCAGATGACTCGTAGTGATTCATACTAGGATAGCTGTACTAGGGTTTACTCCACTTACGCTATTGGCTAGTTAGTATTCAAGCAGTGCTTCGAAGCTCGTGCGTACCTGTATAAGAAGAGTAGAACGAAGACCAAGAACAGCACCTTTGTAACGCCACCACAGGGGCGTTAAGTACAACATGTACTTCGGCAAGTCAACAGGATCAGCAAAGTGCAAACCAGTCAGGGTTCAGTTCGGTGATGAACAAGTATCACTTGGTCTCCCAGGGACACAAGGATAGTAGTGGGAGGTCAGAGCTCAAGCAAAAAGGCAAGCAAAAAGGGGACTCAAGCGCAATGGCGAGTCAAAGGAATTCGTGAGGCTAAGACAATGTGGTATTACACAAGAAGTCAAGTCTACCGTACAAGCTAGGTAGGGCGTGACTTATATAGTAGTACAGGGTGTTTGTAAAGTACAAACACATGACACGATCCTAGGATACTGGTCCTAGAGAGCAAATGAGGAAAGACGAAGGGGAAGTCCATAAAAGGTACAAGGAAATCCCACAGGGGCACGTGGGGCTCCAATGACATCAGCAGGCTCTAGAAGTCATAAGTCTGGCTTCCCTATGGTCATGGGGTTGGTGCAAGATAAGAGTCAGAGAACGAATCGAAGCGGATCATGGGTAAAAGTACAGGCAAACACGAGGTGAGATAAGAAAGTAAATGGAGCATATCGTACAGCAGGGCGAAAATCGTAACAACCTTGGTCTTCTTCCAATACCACCACCTTCTACTTGTCACGATTGGAGAAGCGGACTCTTACTGTACGGATATGACCCCCCAGTAAGCAGTAATGAGTCATGGACAACTCACTTAGTCAGTCATCATAGTATCACATGTTAGATACTATGACTCGTCCCACATAGTAGTAGTAATAGGGATCAAGCTATTTACACTACTAGTTGTCTTAGATTAGAGGGGAGCTTTAAAGCATCCTCATACATGTATAAGTAGGGAACTCGGAAGACCAAGATAAGCCATCTTGGTCTTCTTGAATCACTACCTGCTTCAACTTGTATATCTCTCTCTTCGCTTGTCTCTCACGAGCAAGTCGAGTCCATACCGCCCAGTGATCTCGGAGTTATCCTGGTGCAACGATACCGGTCACGAGACCGTGTGAAGATTCAAGACTTTTGGTCACGTGACTCCGAAGTGATCCTGCCGCTAAGTTGTGAACACCCTTTCAAAGTCTAAGTCAGACTTAATGCCGGCAGTGGTGTAACACTACTTGTCTTCATACTAAGAGGCCCCTCCCTCTTAAGTGAGTCATCTGGCATATCCCCTTAGACCAGGGATCCCTGTGACCTATCCCTGACTTCCCTTCGTGGATCAGTGGACTACCCTGCTGGCACTGCCACTTATTTTTACGATCAAGTGGTGGGCTCATGACCGTGTCACTACCACTTTGTTGTAAGTCCTGAGTCCAGAGGGAATCACGTGACTGTGCTGAGTCAGCAATTCAAGCATCGATGCCAGAGAAGAGAACTGGGGCTCTGCAGAGCAGAGCAGAGGGGAGTGGCTAAAGTCGGTATTGAACAAGACTAGAATGAGGAATACAAAGTACACTACAGGCTCCCTAAATACTGTACAAGAAATCTTTATTTTTCTATGTTTTTCTCTCATCTTGTGAGCTGGCAGGAATAGAAACAGGACTCTGAAACACCCAGAACATTCTGACAGAAAGAGAAGCAGAACTTGAAACTCAAGAAGTGAAAGCGAGAATCTTCTGAAGAACAAGCAAAATAGAAATTCAGAAATAGAAATTCAGAAGCAACCGGAAATAGAGCATTGTTACAATTTCTACTTCTTTCTGTATGTGCCTGGATTTGTTTTGTTACTTACTGTATGATACGCGGCTTCTGCAGAGTTCCCATCTGTCACACATCCATCCGTTTTGCTTTGTTCCACTTGTGCCTAACTCCTTTCGACCGGCGGTTTGCACCATTAAAAACCACTATACCTTTCTGAGCTGATCTGATGCACATGCGGACCCACGTGTCCCTAGGACTCTCATTATAGTGCATCCCTTTGTACTCAATTCAGCACAAGGTGTCATTCTCGCGTCATGTGTTTGGCATAGCCAAACACCCTGTATTAGTATATAAGTCATGCCCTACCTAGCTTGTATGGTAGACTTGACTTCTTGTGCAATACCACATCGTCTTGGCCTCACAAACTGACTTTGACTTGCCTCTGCACTTGAGTCCCCACTTTTGCTTGCCCTTTCGCTTGAGCCCTGACTTCCCACTATTATCCTTGTGTCCCTGGGAGACCAAGTGATACTTGTTCATCACCAAACTGAGTCCTAACCGACTCACACACTTCCAATCCCATTGACTTGCTAAAGTACACATTGTACTTAACGCCCCTGTGGTGGCGTTACATTAAGTCATGTCTCTCACTGTGGCAACATCTAGTCGCAGTCAAACCAAGTTTAGGCCCGAATACATTGACTGCCTCAGCTCAGATGAACTACCTAACAGAATCAAAGGAGCCGTGGTCTGGGCAGAAAATAACAGAGTTGAAGGATATTTCATCTTCGACCCCTCAACAAGGTCATATCAACAGATCCACTATCTCGAAGACAGACACCTTTGGGCTTTCATTGAGTACTCTCCAAACAAAGGAGCATGGTATACTACTGGACCCATACCCCTCACCTTACAAACCGCCCCCCTTGGACCATCCAACCCCTTGGGAATCAATGTCGATCCCCAAGTCACCCCATCCCCAAACATATCCATGCCAATGACAAACCTTCCTGCCTCAGCATTTCCATCCTACATGTCACGGCATACGGAAAGGACTCTTACTCACGAATATGACCGCGTTAGTAAGTAGTAATGTGTCATGGACAGAAGGATCAGTCAGCAGGAGTAGCACAATCACATGCCAACGAGGCATGTACTTATCACATGATAGCCGTAGTAGGGTTCGAGCTACTTACGCTATTAGTAGTACGGGTTCAAGAGGAGCTTTAAAGCGTCCTCAAACATGTATAAATAGTGGCTTGACAAGACCAAGATTCGCCATCTTGGTCTTCTTCAATCACCACTCTCTCCTCATTCCTCTCACGTGTGCTTTCGCTTGTCTCTCTCCGAGCAAGTCGCCTTCATCGACTATAGGACCACCCAGTGGCACGATTTGCCCTGGTGTACACTCAAGATCACGTGCCCGTAAGCGCCGTGTATCCCGTGATCAGGTCACGTGACCTCGAAGAGATATTTTGCTAAGTCGTGAACGCCCTTTCGCGTCCAAGTCGGACTAACGCCAGTGGTGGCGTTACATTAAGACCAAGATCCCTTCATCGTGGCATTCACAACTCGAGATCAGTGGAGAAACTTTCAAACCTACTCCCTCGAACGACGAGGAGACCGCAACGTACCAACCCAATTCCTAGGAGCCGCCAGGTGGAGAGAATACCGAGGAGAAACAGGATACTTCGTGGACTTTGCGTCGGGGCCAACCCGATACCGCCCCGTTGAGTTCAATTTTGACAACTTGTGTTGGGTTGAGATTACTTGGAACCCCATAGACAACCAGTACGACGCAGTACGACCCGCAGGAAGAAACTACAACTGCGACATCGACGCAAGAAACCTACCCACACGTGAAGAGTGGGGACGCATAGACGGACAACCCGAAGAAGAACCCAGCACATCCGAACCAAGAACCCCCGCACCATCTGAGACTAGTGGGGACGACGAAGAAACTGACAACGACGAAGAGTCCGAGGTAGGAGAGATAATACAGACAGTATGGCAACAGCAACAATCACCCAAGAGGACGTAGCTCTCGAAGAAGCCAGAAGAATCACTGAAGAAGCAGAGTCCTATCTACGCCCCATTAACCCAACCACCGGACACCGAATGACAGCCGACGACGCAGCAATTTTTAGAGCAGTAGGACCAGACGTCGCGGATCCCCCACCTGGCGCGGGGGGACCACCACCACCCAGAAGACAAGGAGGCAACTTCGGCCGAGGACCCCCAGGAGGACGACAACCCCAGTTCGGGGGGGGAGGAGGTGGAGACCCGTTCGGAGGAGGACCACCACCACCAGCCGGAGGACCCGCTCCAGGAGCACTGCCACCAGGAGCACCACACGGAACGGATAAGCTAATGGGAGAAGCCCCAAGCATTTTCGATGGAAACAGAGATGAGTACGAGTCCTTCCTCACACAGTGGCACATCTACTGGGGACAAAATTCAGAGGCACCAATTATGACCAACGTCTACCGACGATGCCTACTATTCCTAGGCTTCATCAAAGGACCACGAGTGTCGAACTGGACGCTCGGCTTCCTTCAATGGCTCAACAACGAGCTACACCAAGGGCGCAACCGATACGACCCCTACCTATGGGACACCCTGACGGCGGGATTCTCAGACCACTTCTCAAATGTACTCGAACAAGAACAGGCGCAGGCCACATTGGCCAAAGGATTTAAAATGATCGGTGATGATATTGACTCGTACGTCACCAACTTCGAACAACTGGCGCGAAAAGCTGATTACCGCCTCAACGATCGCCAAACGTTGGACCGATTTACGGCGGGACTACCACGAGCGTTGTTTACGAAAATCTACGAACTGGACGACCCCCAAACCTTCAACGAATGGAAGGAAGCCGCCCTCAAAAGGCAAAAACAATACATTCACCTACGCGCACGCCTAGGAATCAACGCCACCCCACGCAACTCCCTAACACCCAAACCCCAACAAAGCCGAGGATACGCCCCGCAATGGGCACCACCCAGGTTCCCACCACTCCGACGCGACCCGGACGCCATGGACACCTCGGCAGACCGCACCCGCGCACGCCTCGCAGAGGTAGGAGACCCAAATCGAGGAAGCTACCAGCGAACCCCATTCCAACCAAGGGGAGGACCGGGACAAAACCGAGGAGGGAGTCAGCGTCGCGACATGAGGGAAGTCATCTGTTACAACTGTAACAACCCGGGCCACTTCTCACGAGAATGCACGCGTCCTAGGAAGCCGAGACAACCTGCCCAGCCATACGCAAGCACCAGCCGAAGCACGGACACCGGCTACAACCAAGAACCCGCAATGACACGCCGCGTGGAAACCACCCCGCAAGAACAAGCCAAGGAATGGATGGAGACGTTGAGAGGAGCTAGTGACGAGGTCAAGGACCTCGTATTCAAAGATCTATGGACCCAAGAGGGTTTTCAGGACGCCTAAACCCATCGGCCTGGGTGAGGGCAGTCAATTGTAACTCTGTAATCATGACTCGCTATCGTTCGCTTCGAATTCCAGTCTCGATTCGCACAAGTTACTCTATGGCCGATATCAAAGGGCTCGTTGACTCAGGAGCCACCGACAATTTCATAAGACCCGCGTTTGCCAAGCGCATGGGCCTCGGATTACAAATCCTTGAGAAACCAAAGAAAATTTGGAACATTGACAACACGGAAAACAAAGCTGGGTCCATCACACACTTCATCGATCTAGACGTCCAGACCAACAACATCTCTAAAGTCATGAGATTCCTTGTCACCGACATAGGAAACGAAGACCTAGTGCTCGGATATCCCTGGCTAGCAACCTACGAACCAACTATCAGCTGGGCGCACGCGACCATCCACGAAGGAACCCTCCCGGTAGTGCTTCGATCAATCAACCCCGCAGAAGCACGAACTACGATTGCCACCGCAATGACTCAAGACGAAGCCGAAAACATTGTCCAAGAGCTCGAAGAGGAGTGCCAGATACGCACCACAGCTACCGAACTCGCCATCGCAGCTAATCAGAATACCGTTGTGGAAGCCCTCCCAGAACCATATCAGCGTTTTGCGAAGATCTTTAGCGAGGAAGCCTCCCACCGATTTCCACCATCACGACCCTGGGACCACGCAATCGACTTTAAACCGGGCACGCCCCCCAGTATTGACTGTAAAGTATACCCAATGTCACAAGACGAAGATGGACAACTACGCGAATGGCTAGACGAACAACTCAAACTGGGCTACATCCGACCCTCGAAATCACCCTACGCCTCGTCATTCTTCTTCATCAAGAAAAAGGACGGAAAGCTGAGACCAGTACAAGACTACCGACGAATCAACGCCTGCACGGTGCGCAACCAATACCCACTGCCACTCATGTCGGAACTCATCAACGACCTCGGAGACGGGCACATATTCACCAAACTCGACGTCTGCTGGGGGTATAACAACGTACGAATCAAAGTAGGCGACGAACACAAAGCCGCGTTCAAAACAAAATACGGACTATTCGAACCCCTCGTCATGTACTTTGGACTCACAAACTCACCGGCAACGTTCCAGAACATGATGAATGACATCTTGGGTGACACGATCCGAGTCTTTGCGGCAATGGGAACGATCATCCGCGTCTACATGGACGACATAGGAATCGCAACGCAGGAACACGCAGGCCTTCGAGCGCACATCGACGCTGTCTGCGCAGTACTTCAAGTAGCACTGGACCACGACCTATACTTCAAACCGTCCAAATGTACCTTCCACCAACCGCGGATGGATTACCTGGGGGTAATTCTTGAAAAGGGGGTGACTCGCATGGACCCCGTAAAAATTGCTGGCATACGCGACTGGCCCACACCCACGAAGGTACGAGACATACGCTCCTTTCTGGGCTTCTGCAATTTTTACCGCCTCTTCATTCGCGGCTTCGCCACATATGCACGAGCCCTCAACAAACTCACACGCAAAGACGCAGAGTGGACGTGGGGCAAAGACGAAGAAAAGGCCTTCCAAACCCTCAAAAGCCTAGTCACAAGCGAACCGGTACTCGCACACCCTACGCTAACAGACCAATTCGAACTCGAAGTAGACGCATCGGGATACGCAGTAGGCGCAGTGCTCCTACAAAAAAAGCAAGACGGGAAAAGACACCCCCTTGGTTACTTCTCGGCCACCTTAAACGAAGCAGAACGCAACTACGACATCTATGACTTGGAACTCCTGGCGATCGTCAAAGCACTGCGACACTGGAGACCGTTCCTGGCAGGCTCACCACACAAAATCAAAATCTTCTCCGACCACCTCAACCTTACACACTGGAAAACACCACAGAAGATAAGTCGCCGAGTAGCCCGAGAAGTCCTAGAACTCATGGAATACGACTTCGAAATCCACCACATCAAGGGGACTAACAACGGACGCGCAGACGCTCTATCGCGAAGACCCGACTACGACCGAGGGGAAAGGGACAACGAAGGAGTCATCGTCCTACCCGAGAAAGTATTCGTACGAACCGTCACCACGCAATCACCGGAAGACCACACACAAGATGAAAACACCCTACGACCCTGGGTGGACCCACACAAACTCAAGAAAGTCAACGGAATCTGGTACCACCAAGGTGCAAGAGTAATCACCGGAGGACCGAAAGAAATCCGCACCATCATTGCCAACCACCACGACCCCCCAGTGTACGGCCACCCAGGAATCAAGCAAACGGCGAGAATCATCGAGCGAAGTCACTGGTGGCCAAACATGCGGAAACAAGTAACGGAGTACGTTCAAGGATGCGCGGAATGTCAACGTCACAAAGTTAACAACCGCCCGACGCGAGCCCCACTAGTACCCATCACACCGACACCCAACGCTAAGCCGTTCGAAGTCATTGCCCTTGATTTCATCACTAAACTACCGATATCGCAGGGGCACGACGCCATCCTCACCGTAACCGACCACGACTGTACCAAGGCGTCGATCTTCATCCCCTGCAATGAGGAAATATCAGCGGAAGAAACCGCCGCCCTGTACGTAACTCACGTATTTCGAAGATTCGGACTACCGGCAAAAATCATTAGCGATCGTGACCCACGCTTTGCATCGAAATTCACACGAGAACTGTGCCGAATCCTCGGCATTTACCAAAACATCTCCACGGCATATCACCCCCGAACAGACGGACAATCAGAACGCACCAATCAATGGCTCGAACAATACCTCCGGTTCTGGGCCAATGAACGTCAGGACAACTGGGCGCAATTTCTACCCATGGCAGAATTCGCGCACAACAACTGGCCCCATGAGGCAACAAGGAAGTCCCCGTTCTCGCTCCTAATGGGATATGACCCTTGCGCTGATTGGATCGATAAGCCATCGCCCATCCCACAGGTACTCACACGACTTCAACAATTCCGGGACGCACGGAAAGAAGCCCAAACCCTTATCAAAAAGGCACAATCCTTGTGGATCAAACACCGAGATACGCCCAAGTATCAGGTGGGAGACCAAGTATGGTTAGAAGGACGACATCTCCGAACCAATCAACCCACGGCTAAGCTCGCGGCACGACGGCACGGACCATTCCAAATCACGCGAGTCCTGTCACCGGTCAACTATCAACTCCAACTTCCCACGCAGTGGAGCATCCACCCTGTATTCCACATTGACCTGCTCACACCTTATCGCGAAACGCCCATGCATGGGGAAAACTTTCAACGCCCGCCACCGGACCTAGTGGATGGAGAAGAGGAGTACGAAGTGGAGCACATTCTAGACTCCAGACGATTCGGCCGGAGCAAGAAGCTGCAGTACCTCGTGAAATGGAAAGGATACCCAGACTCGGAGAACCAATGGGTCAACAAAGATGACGTATTCGCTGATGAAGCCATAGCGGAGTACGAGCGGAGTTCAAGGACGGCTAGAACACATATAAACCAAGCAAGCGACGCTAAGTCTCACCCATCAGCTCAACCTGGAATCCTCACTCACTCCGAAATGTCTCTTCCCGCTTCCACCTCCACCCCCGCTCTCACTGATCGCATCACCGACAACCTCACCCATCAAGAGCTCTGCGAAGCCCTCGCCACTGCCAGGTCCATCATCGACCTCGAAGACCCCGAGCAGCCAGCCACTTATTGGCTCACCGACAGCCGAGGGGAGCGCCTGTCGACGGCGCCTTACACCAAAGCCGAGATTGATCGGCTTCGTGCAGCTGTCGGAATCGGTGAGAGTTCCTCACCTCGACTTATCGCCACCCGAGTCGAAGAAGAAGAAGAACAAAGCCACGCTCAGATGGGAGGACTGGATGAAGGCCAGGTCGTGGAGGGAACCGGCAGAGGAGTGGAGGCAGCGGCAACTCGCCACGGCAGCAGCGAGGAGGGCCGTCATCCTCATACGACGCCGACAACACACCGAGATGCTGAAAGGGCTGTATACGACGCAGTAGAAGGGTCACTGAGGGCATGGTATCCAGCTGAGCAACCGTACCTCATCACCGCAACCGACACTGACGACCCCCGTGAAACGCCCTACGCATGCGACACTACGGGACGCCCCCTGTACCGAGCAGGCGTGGTCGTCGATACCGAGACCAACCCCATGCCCGCCGTCCGCCTCCGATACTTAGGAGGCACCGCACGCACCGCACCACATGGATACAAACACAATCGCGGGGACGACTTCGTCCACTATCCCATCACCGACACGCAGGGAGTGACGCGTCAAGCTACCTTCGTCCAGGTGGTCGCGGGACCCGACCCCCTCGTCCTGGGGCTCGTGGACGACAGCGATAAAGTGTACAGCCGCCCCCTCTACGCCGAGCCACACGTGCGCGAAGAAGGCAAGCCCCATTACGCCCCCGAAGACATGTACGCCTTCGTAGGCGGACACAGCAACCAACACCGCATGGATCGGGCGGTGAACGAGCTGAGGGACGTGGGGTTAAAAGCTGAGTTGACCCGTTACCGCGCCTACAAGCACGAGGCTGAGCGCATGGAACAGCGGCTTCACGCCCTCGCCCAGGCTCTCGGGGGGGTGCAAGCGGAGCTCGCGCGCTGCAAGTTCAGGCTGGAGATGGCGAACATATTGGATAGAGTTACGGAAAGGCAGGAGGCTTGGGTCGGAGGGATCGGTCCCACTCGGCGCCGAGGTCGTCGCGGCTGAAAAGGGGGTGATGTCACGGCATATGGAAAGGACTCTTACTCACGAATATGACCGCGTTAGTAAGTAGTAATGTGTCATGGACAGAAGGATCAGTCAGCAGGAGTAGCACAATCACATGCCAACGAGGCATGTACTTATCACATGATAGCCGTAGTAGGGTTCGAGCTACTTACGCTATTAGTAGTACGGGTTCAAGAGGAGCTTTAAAGCGTCCTCAAACATGTATAAATAGTGGCTTGACAAGACCAAGATTCGCCATCTTGGTCTTCTTCAATCACCACTCTCTCCTCATTCCTCTCACGTGTGCTTTCGCTTGTCTCTCTCCGAGCAAGTCGCCTTCATCGACTATAGGACCACCCAGTGGCACGATTTGCCCTGGTGTACACTCAAGATCACGTGCCCGTAAGCGCCGTGTATCCCGTGATCAGGTCACGTGACCTCGAAGAGATATTTTGCTAAGTCGTGAACGCCCTTTCGCGTCCAAGTCGGACTAACGCCAGTGGTGGCGTTACACTACACAATGGCCACCAAGGACAAGCATCCACGAGTACCACCCTCATGAGTGGGGGAAGAGTACCTAGTAGAAGTGGAACACCCACCAGAGGAGCCCCTGCCAGTAGCAGCAGCAGTGGTGGTGGCAGTGGCGGTGGTGGTGGACTGGCACTGGCCGGAGGAGCTGCACCACCTGTGCCAGCCCCTGGAGGCAATGGTCAACTAGGGGGGAATCTACCCCCTGTATTCAATGGAAACTGAGAGCAAAGCAAGGCATTCTTACAAGCCTTCAAGTTATATCAAGGGATGAACCCCATGGTAGACCTGCTGGCAATACCAGCCCAACGAGCCCTAGGATTCTTGTCCTATATTAGAGGACCACTCATCAACAATTGGGTTGATGAGCAAATGAAGTGGATAGAGGCCCAGCTTGTGGGGGGAGTCCTACGAACCCAAGAGAACCTCTGGAACAAGGTAGAAACCCGATTCACACAGGCCTACACCAATACTGCCAAGTGGACTAAGGCCTGCAAAACCTTGCAACACCTCACAATGAAAGGAGAAGACATTGACTCCTATATCACCCAATTCAGCAATTTAGCTGTAAAAGCCAGATAGAACCCAGACGGAAGCTACCACATTGGAGTTGTTCCAAGATGGACTCCCAAACCAGTTAGTAGTCAATGCCATCCATTTCCAGCACCCCATCACCTGGGAGGACTGGAAGAGGGCCACCCATTTACAACAGGCTGAGTCCTTGGTTTTAAAGGACCAACTCGGCAAGAACAGAACCCCACAACAAAAGAAGGGAGGGCACAACTGCAAACAATGGGTACAAGCCCTCAACAAAAACCATGATCTGAATGCCATGGATGTTGGACGCACCCGAGCCTCCATGTGTCATGATCCACTGATCATGCCATCAATTATCTCTGATAATCAGTCTCTGGAAAAGCCTCAGAAGATTCTCGGTTTCTCAACTCCTGTCTTGCATTTCAGATTCGACTTCTCATTTCTGACCGAAGACTCTCGACTGCACATGGATCATGCAATTGTCACAACAGACTGACATGCTTGATCTATATTTAGTTCCTCGCTTACGCATCCCCAGAAAATAGTAGGAAAAGCATAGAAAAATAGGATTCCTGTAAGATACTTAAGGAGCCAGTAGTTTACCATGTATTCTTCGTTCTAGTCTTGTTCTCTGTTCCCTGTTCTCTGTTGTTGCAATCCTAGTTCCATTCCCTTGTCCTCTGCTGAGTGCAAGTGGTCTTACATTTAGTGCTCTGCCTGGCTATATAGGCAGTACTCCTCTTGGTAGCTCAAGAATATCCTAGGCTCTGTCTAGCTATATAGGCAGCACTTCTCTTGGTGGCTCAAGAAGGCTTTGTCTAGCTATAATAGACAACACTCCACTTGGTGGCTCAAGTGTGTAACCGAGGGTATCGAGCCCCTCTCCCGTATATGCAACCCAGTATCGAGCCTGGGCTCTGCACGAAATTCCAGAAGATCCCTTTATGACTAAGTGGTAGTGACACGGTTGTGAGCCCACCTCTAGGATTGTGAAACCATGGCTCTTACAGATGTGGACTGACTCCAACTCCAAAAGGAGGGATGCTGTTTTAGATGCCATGTTACAGGGCACATCTCATGTAACTGCCCACAAAAAGGCACTCGCATTGCTGCATCCTCCACGACCACCCAGCAAACTCCCATCTCCTCTTCCTTGACCATATCAGCTCCCACTGTCACTACTATTGCTGTACAATCTAGTCACGTACTTTCTGTTGCACAGCAATGCACGCAGTGTACAGGTAGACCCTTACCTGGATAGAGAGCTTAGATGAGGCTTAGAGTGAAGCAGAGGAAGCTCAGAGTGGGGTGGAGAGAGATGTGTATATGTACTCGCTCTGTCATGATACGAGCAGAACGGACTCTTACTTACGACTATGGCTGCGTTAGTAAGTAGTAATGTGTCATGGACAGTAGCATCAGTCAGCGGTAGCACTATCACATGCCGATGTGGCATGAGTCAACACTAGGATAGCTGTAGTAGGGTTCGAGCTACATACACTATTCGTCGTATAGGTTTCAAGAGGAGCTTTAAAGTGTCCTCTCACATGTATAAATAGTGGCTCGGGAAGACCAAGATACGCCATCTTGGTCTTCTTCAAATCACCACTTCTACTTGTTCTCTCCCATGCCAATTCGCTTGCCTCTCTGTGCAAGTTGTCTTGATCAATCCTCAGACTACCTAGTGGTGCGGCTTGCCCTAGTGTATACTAAGATCACGTGCCCAGATAAGTGCCATGTATCTCATGACCAGGTCACGTGATCCTCAAAGATACTTCGCTAAGTCGTAAACGCCCTTTCATCGTCCAAGTCGGACTAACACCCGTGGTGGCGTTACATTAAGACCAAGATCTACCCATCGTGGCGTTTACAACCCAAGACCAGTGGAGAAACTTTCAAACCTACTCCCTTGAACGAAGGGGAGACCGCAACGTACCAACCCAATTCTTAGGATCAGCCAGGTGGAGAGAATACCAAGGGGAAACCGGATACTTCATAGACTTCGCATCGGGGCCAACCTGATACTGCCCTGTTGAGTTCAACTTTGACCATCTGTGCTGGGTGGAAATTACTTGGAATCCTATAGACAATCGCTACGACACAGTATGCCCCACAGGAAGGAACTACAATTGTGACATCAACTTGAGAAATCTAGCTACACGAGCAGAGTGGGGACGCATAGATGGACAACCAGAAGAAGAGCCCAGCACCTCCGAACCCAGAACCCCAGCACCATCAGAAACCAGTGGAGAGGACAAAGAAACAAACAACAACGAATCAGAAATTGAAGATGTAGTACAAACAGCTGAGTCCCTACGAATAAACAAACCAGAAAACATTGACGTACACCCCCCCGCAGAAATGGCCACAGCAACGTTCACTCAAGTAGACCCAGCAATCGAAGAAGCACGATGAATCACTGAAGAAACAGAAGTGTACCTGCGACCCATCAACCTGAGCATGGGGCACCGAATGATGGCTGACGACGCAGCCATCTTCCGAGCGGTAGGGCCGGACATCCCCGACCCCCTGCCAGGAGCAGGCGAGCAATCACAACCACGAAGACCAGGAGGAAACTTCGGCCAAGGACCACCAAGGGGAAGAAGACCACTTGGAGACAATGGAAGACAACCACAATTCGGAGGAGGAGGAGCTGGAGACCCCTTTGGTGGAGGGCCACCCCCGACGGGAGGACCACTACCCAGAGGACCAACAATGGGAAATCCCCAGGGAACCGACAAACTGGTGGGAGAAACCCCAAGCATCTTCAATGGAAACAGAGATGAGTACGAATCATTCCTCACACAATGGCACATATACTGGGGACAAAATTCAGAAGCGCCGATCATGATCAACGTCTACTGGCAATGCCTACTATTCCTAGGCTTCATCAAAGGACCTCTAGTGTTGAACTGGACACTCGGTTTCCTCCAATGGCTCAACAACGAACTACATCGAGGAAGAAGTCGATACAACCCCTTTCTGTGGGACACCCTGACAGTGGGATTCTCGGACCGCTTCTCAAACGTCCTAGAACAAGAACAAGCGCAAGCCACTTTGGCGAAGGGGTTCAAAATGATCGGAGATGACATTGACTCATACATCACCAACTTCAAACAACTGGCGCGGAAAGCTGACTACTGCCTCAACGATCACCAAACACTGGACCGATTCACGGCAGGACTGCTGAGGGCCCTGTTCACCAAGATATACGAATTGGACGACCCCCAAACTTCAACAAGTGGAAAGAGGCAGCACTCCGAAGGCAGAAACAATACATCCACTTACGCGCTCGCCTAGGGATCAACACCACACCACGTAACGCTCCAGCACCAAGACCCCAACAAAACCGAGGCTATGCCCCACAGTGGGCACCACCCAGAATGCCACCACCACAACACAACCCAAACGCTATGGACACATCAGCAGACCGCACTCGCGCACGTCTCGTGGAAGTAGGGGATCCAAATCGCAGAAGTTATCAACGAACCTCGTTTTCACCAAAAACCGGAGTGGGGCAAAACCGAGGAAGCGGACAGAGACGTGACATGAGGGAAGTCATATGCTACAACTGTAACAACCCAGGTCACTTCTCACGAGAATGCACACGCCCCAGAAAGCCAAGGCAACCATTCCAACCATGCACTAGCACAAGCCAAAGCACAGACACCAACTACTACGGCCAAGAACCAATGGTGCGTCATGCAGAAACCATGCCAGAAGAACAAGCCAAGGGGTGGATGGATACCCTGAGAGGGGCCAGCGACGAGGTCAAGGACCTCATATTTAAAGATCTATGGACCCAAGAGGGTTTTCAGGACGCCTGAACCCATCGGCCTGGGTGAGGGCAGTTAATTGTAACTCTGTAATCATGACTTGCTACCGTTCACTTCGAATTCCAGTCTCGATTCACACCAGTTACTCCATGGCCAACATAAAAGGGCTTGTAGACTCCGGAGCCACCGACAACTTCATAAGACCCACCTTCGCCAAACGAATGGGCCTCGGGCTCCAAGCCCTTGAGAAACTGAAAAAAATATGGAACATAGATAACACGGAGAACAAAGCAGGGTCTATCACCCACTTCATTGACTTAAACGTCCAAACCAACCAAACCAATAAGACTATGAGGTTCTTAGTCACAGACATAGGAAACGAAAACCTCATTCTCGGATACCCCTGGCTAGCCACATACGAACCCACCATCAGTTGGGCACACGCTACGATTCACGAGAATGCCCTCCCGGTGGTACTCCAATCAATCAACCCCGCGGAACCACAAATCACCATCGCCAAGGCAACAACTCAAGAAGAGCTCGAAAATATAATCCAAGAACTCGAAGAGGAATGCTAAATACGTACCACAGCCACAGAACTTGCAATTGCAGCAAACCAGAACCCCATCGTCACAACCATCCCCGAGCCATATCAGCAATTCGCAAAAATCTTTAGCGAAGAGGCATCCCACCGATTCCCACCCTCACGGCCATGGGACCACACAATTGACTTCAAACCCGGCACCCCCCTCAGCATCGACTGCAAAGTCTACCCAATGTCACAAGATGAAGACGGACAGTTGTGCGAATGGCTAAAGGAACAACTCAAAATGGGCTACATATGACCGTCGAAATCACCCTACGCCTCATCATTCTTCTTCATCAAGAAGAAAGATGGAAAGCTAAGACCAGTGCAAGACTACCGACAAATCAACGCCTGTACAGTGCATAATCAATACCCACTACCCCTCATGTCAGAACTCATCAACGACCTCGGAAATGGATGTATCTTCACCAAACTGGACATCCGCTGGGGATACAACAACATATGCATGAAAGAGGGTGACAAACACAAAGCGGCCTTCAAGACAAAATACGGACTATTCGAACCTCTTGTCATGTACTTCGGACTCATGAACTCACCAGCCACCTTCCAAAACATGATGAATGACATACTAGGCGACACAATCTGTACCTTCGCAGCAATGGGCACAATTATTCGCGTATATATGGACGACATTGGAATAGCGACCCTTGAGAATGTAGGACTCCAAGCACACATCGAAGCCATATGTGCAGTACTCCAAGTCATGATGGACCACGACCTCTACTTCAAACCATCCAAGTGCACATTTCACCAACTGCGAATGGATTACCTGGGGGTAATTCTTGAAAAGGGGGTGACTCAAATGGACCCCATAAAAATCGCAGGCATATGCGACTGGCCCACACCCACGAAAGTACATGACGTACGATCCTTCCTAGGCTTCTGCAATTTTTACTGACTCTTCATTCGCAGTTTCGCCATGCACGCGTGAGCCCTCAACAAACTCACATGCAAAGACACCGAATGGACATGGGGCAAAGATGAAGAAACCACGTTCCAAACCCTCAAACGCCTAGTCACCAGCGAACCAGTATTAGCTCACCCCATGTTAACAGACCAATTCGAACTTGAGGTAGATGCGTCCAGATATGCAGTAGGCGTGGTTCTCCTTCAAAAGAAACAAGATGGAAAGTGCCACCCCATCAGATACTTTTCAAACACCCTAAACGAGGTGGAACGCAACTACGACATCTACGACTTGGAACTCCTGGCCATCGTTAAAGCACTACGACACTGGAGACCATTCCTGGCAGGATCACCACACAAAGTCAAAATCTTCTCCGACCACCTCAACCTCACACACTGGAAATCACCACAAAAGATAAGTCGCCGCATAGCCCGAGAAGTCCTGGAACTGATGGAATACAACTTCGAGATCCATCACATCAAAGGGACAAATAACGGCCATGCAGACGCACTATCGAGAAGACCAGACTACAACAAAGGAGAAAGGGATAACGAAGGAGTCGTGGTACTACCAGAAAAGGTGTTTGCACGAAGTCTCACCACACAGATCCCAGAAACACATGATCAGGACGAACACATCATACATGTAACGTTCCACCGGACGTTCCTTCTTGTACTGCGGACAAGGCTTTCGGGACGACCCAACGATCACCGGGATATGTCGAAGTCACGTGCTCGATCTTGTACTAGCTCGATAACGAGGCGTAGTAGAGTAGCCCAGAGGATGCAGAGGGCAATGAAGAGAGCAAGTCGAAGTTGATATGACAGAGTAGTCGGCAGGACAGCACGACCAAGGGAGAATGATGCAGCACGTTCCTTGAACGGCAAAGGTAAAGCGGAAAGGAAAGGATAGGGGCCTCACGGCGATCCCTCAGCTAAGGACGATTCAACAGATGTATAAGCACCAAGGGTAGCTAACAGCACTCGACTGGCAAGACAGCGCAGAGGAGGCACTACAATGGGTGGTATAATCCAAGAAGTCAAGCTTAGGTCTTCAGCGACCATAAGCCCCAGTCTATATACACGTCCAAGGAGGTTTGAACCCCAGCTTGGAACTCCGAAACCCTAATATCCGGATCCTAGGAATGAGTCACAAACGAGTCAGAGATAACGATCCACCAATGGCAGTAAGGCGCAAAGGTATGAGTCAGAGATAAGCATCCGCAGCTGTATGAGCGCCGCTTCCATCCAATCAGAACGCAAACGTGTACAATCCATCAGAATCAAGGCACAATCGATCAGGCACATACGAGTCATCACAAACACGAGGCAGTCGAGACCGGTCCAGGCACAAGCTCATCTGGACCCTTCTGGTGCGAGTCTAGCCAGGTCACGTGCCAGGGTCACGTGACGGGCGTTTGATGTAAGATCACGTGATCTACTCCCAGTATTCTTGAGCGAATCCATGGTAGTTGGGAAAGTCACGTGACTTAGCTGGTTGTTGGGTACTCCAAGCCCCATATCCCATAACTACAACCTCTTCTTCGGCTTCTTCAGCACGTGATCGTTTCACGGCAGTGTTCCGAGGTCGTGCAGGAGTGTTCGGGGGAACAGTTACGGGCGAAACCGTAACAATACAACCCTGGGTAGACCCACACAAGCTCAAAAAGGTCGAAGGAACCTGGTACCACCAAGGCGCACGAGTGATCACCAGAGGGCCAAAAGAAATTCGCACCATCATCGCGAATCACCACGACCCCCCTGTCTACGGCCACCCAGGAATCAAACGAACAGCAAGAATCTTCGAACAGGGCTATTGGTGGCCAAACATGTTGAAACACGTAACCGAATACGTCCAAGGATGCGCAGAATGCCAACGACACAAAATCAACAATCGTCCAACAAAAGCCCCACTGATGCCCATCACACCAGAAGTCGACGCTAAGCCGTTTGAAACCATTGCACTCGACTTCATCACTAAACTACCAGAATCACAGGGATATGACTCCATCCTCACCGTAACCGATCACGACTGCACCAAAGTGTCGGTCTTCATCCCTTGCAACGAGGAAATATCAGTGGAAGAGACAGCAGCCCTGTATGTCACTCACATATTCCAGAGATTTGGATTACTGGCGAAAATCATTAGCGATCGCAACCCACGCTTTGCATCAAAATTCACACGAGAGCTATGCCAAATACTCGGCATCTATCAAAACATCTCCACAGCATACCATCCTCGAACGGATGGACAGTCAGAACGCACCAATCAATGGCTAGAACAATACCTCCGGTTCTGGGCCAACGAGTGTCAAGATAACTGGGCGCAATTCCTACCCATGGCAGAATTTGCGCATAACAACTGGCCACACGAAGCGACAAGGAAGTCCCCATTTTCACTCATGATGGGATATGACCCACGCACTGATTGGATCGATAAACCGACACCCATTCCACAAGTACTCATGAGACTCCAACAATTCCGAGACGCATGGAAAGAGGCTCAAAACCTTATCAAAAAGGCGCAATCCTTATGGATCAAACATCGAGATACGCCCAAATACCAAGTGGGGGACCAAGTATGGCTAGAGGGACGACATCTCCGAACCAACCAACCAACGACCAAACTCATGGCAAGACGACACGGCCCATTCCAAATCACACGAGTCCTATCGTTGGTCAATTACCAACTCGAACTTCCCACGCAGTGGAGTATCCACCCCATGTTCCACATCGATTTACTCACACCTTATCGAGAAACGCCTATGCACAGAGAAAATTTCAAGCGCCCACCACCGGAGCTAGTGGATGGGGAAGAGGAGTATGAAGTGGAGCGCATTCTAGACTCCAGACGATTTGGCCGGAGCAAGAAATTGCAATATCTCATAAAATGGAAGGGGTATCCAGACTTGGAGAACCAGTGGGTCGACCAACATGACATATTCGCTGACGAAGCTCTAGCGGAGTACAAACAGAGCTTGAACTCGAGAGAGATGCACATAAGAAGGGGGCAAGTCACGACTAAATCCCCATCCCTCCACACTGGACTCCTCACTCAAACAACAATGTCTTTTTCCTCTACCACCTCTCCCACGTCTCTCACTTCCCATCTCGCCGACGGCCTCACCCACGAAGAGCTCTGCAACGCCCTCAACAACATCCAGTCTATCATCAACCTCGAGGAGCCTGGGCAACCCACCACCTACTGGCTCCTCAACCCTGACAGACACCCCCTCAACACGTCGTCCTACACCAAAGCCGAAATTACTCGGCTTCCTACAGCTGTCGGACTCTTTGCAAGTCCCCCACCTCAACTTAGCCCCGTACGGGTCGAGGTCAAGCAAGAAGAAGACGCCGGCGACGCTGAGGTGGCAGGAGTGGATGAAGACACGGGATTGGAAGAAGCCGGCGGAAGACTGGAGGCGACGGCAACTAGCAGTAGCAGCGGCCAGGAGAGCCGTCATTTATCACCAGCGCTGCCAACACATCAAGACACTGAGAGAGCAGTGTATGAAGCAGTAGAAGGGACATTGAAGGAGTGGTACCCCGTTGAGCAGCAGCCTTACCTCATTACTGCCACCGATTCTGACGACCCCCAGGAAACCCCATACGCATGCGACACCACAGGCCGCCCCATATACCACGGAGGTGTGGTCGTCAACACCCATGACTCCACCGCGCCCGCGATTTGCCTCTGGTACTTGGGAGGGTCGTCGCGGGTCGCACCACACAGATACAAACACAATCGGGGGGACGACTTTGTCCACTACCCCATCACCAATGCCCAGGGAGTGACCTGCCAGGCCTCCTACATCCAAGTCATCGCCGGACCAGACCCCCTTGTCATCGGACTTGTGGAAGACAGTGACAAGGTATACAGCCACCCCTTGTACGCGGAACCCCACATCCGCGAGGCAGGCAAGCCCCACTATGCACCCGAGGACCTATTCGCCCTCATCAGAGGGCACAGCAATCAGCACCAGGTGGACCACATGGTTAACGAGCTGAAGGATGTGGGGCTTAAAGCTGAGTTAACCCGATTCCGCGCCTATCGACATGAGGCTGAAAGGATGGAGCAGTGGCTTCATGCCCTGGCCCAGGCACTCGGAGGGGTGCAATCCGAGCTGGCCCGCTGCAAGTTCTGGCTGGAGATGGCCGACGTGTTGGATCGGATCACGGAGAGGCAGGAGGCTTGGGTCGGAGGGATAGGCCCCACTCGGCGCCACGGTCGTTGCAGCTGAAAAGGGGGTGATGTCACGATATGAGCAGAACGGACTCTTACTTACGACTATGGCCACATTAGTAAGTAGTAATGTGTCATGGACAGTAGCATCAGTCAGCGGTAGCACTATCACATGCCGATGTGGCATGAGTCAACACTAGGATAGCTGTAGTAGGGTTCGAGCTACATACACTATTCGTCATATAGGTTTCAAGAGGAGCTTTAAAGCGTCCTCTCACATGTATAAATAGTGGCTCGGGAAGACCAAGATACACCATCTTGGTCTTCTTCAAATCACCACTTCTACTTGTTCTCTCCCACACCAATTCGCTTGCCTCTCTGTGCAAGTTGTCTTGATCAATCCTTGGACTACCTAGTGGTGCGGCTTGCCCTAGTGTATACTAAGATCACGTGCCCAGATAAGTGCCGTGTATCTCGTGACCAGGTCACGTGATCCTCAAGGATACTTCGCTAAGTCGTAAATGCCCTTTTGTCATCCAAGTCGGACTAATGCCTGTGGTGGCATTACATGCTCCTACAGTAGGATTTATATACTCTATGGTCCACCCATGTCCATTTGGGGAAAAGTGATGAGTAGAGGCATCCACAATATCGCGTTTTCAGTGTTGCCTAATGTCTAATCACCGGTGGACTCGGAATAATCCCTTAAGGGGATTCTGTACATATACCGTATTGTAACGCCACCAGCAGGGCGATGTCCGACTCAAGGTTTACCAGCAGACGGCATAATGAAAGAGCAAGGTCCAAGGGTCATAGTCACAGACGATGACTAAGGAGACTTGGATCAGTCAAAGGCGTACGCTCAAAGAGGCGCAGCGAGAACAGTGGTGCACAAGATAAGAGGATGGTCTTAGAAGCGCAGAGCAAGGTTCCCAAGGTACTAGCTGGTATTGCTAAGTAACTCAAGTCTGGGGACTTGAGTACGAAACGCTACAGGTATATATACACGCAGGTACATAAGGTTCGTACCCAGCTAAGTCCGCTCTACCGAGGGTTCGGTGGTCCGTGCGCAGCCATGGAACCTACTAGAAGGTCACATGAGGCATTGCGCCATCTGTCGTCATCGGTCTAGGTCAGTCCAGGCCCAAGTCACGTGATCGGTGACGTCACAAGCCCAGGTTCCTCCATATCCGCTCCCTAGCACCTGGGGATCCGGTGCGGCTGCTCATCGGGCTCCGCGGAGTCTCTGCAGTGTCTGGCAGTCTCTCTGGGCCGTCATGTGTGCAGGCTGCACCTTCGGTGGTCAGGGTTCATAACATTACCTCCCGTTCAGCTCTCGAATCACCCGATTCGACCGTGCGCCGACGGCCCAGTTTCTTGACCGTGCGTGCCTTGAGAATCCCCGTCAGGGTCTCCTGCAGCGCAACTGGTGTCGTCCCCTCGTCGCTATAGTCGTCTAGCTGAGCCTGAGTGAAGAAGGCCCTCAGCCAGTCGAGAGGTGGGAGTTCTGCTTTTTCTAACATGGCACGGTCCACGGGGCTGATCGGGTCCCCTCACATGCCTGTGGTCGGGTGAATGGCTACACCCTGCCTGCCGCCAGAGGATGAGGGAGCAGGATCAAGGGGGGTGGATTTGTTTTTCCTCGAACACCAAGTCGAGGGGGTTTTTATAGCAGCTCGCCCTGCTGCGTCGCATGCTTTCATCACGTGCCCCTTCTTGTTGCAGTTGAAGCACCGTCCGTGCTTCATCTGTATCGCCTGTGCAAATGTGATCGGGCCGGTCCACAGACTATCTGGCAGCAACAGATTATTGAATGTGTTAGGACCCGGCCATGCTGGGGTCAGCGCAGGTGCCGCTGTGGGAGGTGGGGCTGCGGTCAGGGTAGGAGTGGGAGTAGTAGCCAAGAGGTGCTTTTGCAAGCGATAAGTACCCTCGGGCCAGAAGTATGGCAGGCCATCAACATCCCATGGCCTGCCTTCCGGTTCTCGCTGTGAAGGCAAATCTACAGCCGCCGGCCGAGAGACCTTTGGCTTCGTCACCCCTGCTCGCGGGGATCTGACGTGGGTTTGGGCGCTGGGAGACTTCCTCTTCCGAGCAAATGCATGCTCGAAGTCCTTCAGAAACGCGGCCCAGAGCTTCGCCTGCTCCGAGTCGGTGTTCTGGCTAGTCCAGACTTTGCTGAGACACGTAGTCCAGTTCTTCTTCCACTTATCCGCCTTATCCCCTTGGCAGTACATGAGGAAGTAGGCGATTCATGGTAAGGTCCTTGACACAGTAGGGTGCCCGTCGTTGGCAAGCCAGAAGGCGGTGAAGTCGGAGAGAAACAGACCACCAGGACTGTTGCTGTCATAAATGTGGGGAAGCTTTCCGTGAAGGGGATCCCAGACTGTGAGGACCGGGGTCATTGTTGCCTTAGGTTTACCATGTGCCGGATCAGAGACTTGAGTTAATGTAACGCCACCAGCGGGGCGACGTCCGACTCGAGGTTTACCAGCAGACGGCATAACGAAAGAGCAAGGTCTAAGGGTCATAGTCGCAGACAATGACTAAGGAGACTTGGATCGGTCAAAGGCGTACGCTCGAAGAGGCGCAGCAAGAACAGTGGTGCACAAGATAAGAGGATGGTCTTAGAAGCGCAGAGCAAGGTTCCCAAGGTACTAGCTGGTATTGCTAAGTAACTCAAGTCTGGGGACTTGAGTACGAAACGCTACAGGTATATATACATGCAGGTACATAAGGTTCGTACCCAGCTAAGTCCGCTCTACTGAGGGTTCGGTGGTCCGTGTGCAGCCATGGAACCTACTAGAAGGTCACATGAGGCATTGCGCCATCTGTCATCATTGGTCTAGGTCAGTCCAGGCCCAAGTCACGTGATTGGTGACGTCACAAGCCCAGGTTCCTCCGTATCCGCTCCCTAGCACCCAGGGATCCAGCGCGGCTGCTCATCGGGCTCCGCAGAGTCTCTGCAGTGTCTGGCAGTCTCTCCAGGCTGTCATGCGCGCGGGCCGCACCTTCGGTGGTCAGGGTTTGTAACACGTATGACTAAATACTCCGAATTATGTGTATAGCATAAGTAATTGTACTGTCATTCCTACGTAATGAGCCTTATAGTAAGTATTACAGCTCAACACTCCCCCTTGCTAAGTGCAGCTACTAAGCGCTCTGAGCAAGTGTGTAAGGCGAATTAATATTCTAGCCATAATTTAGAAGGGAGTCTATCATGGAACCATGAGAGCGGTTTCAATACCGAGTTCTCTTCACCATCCCATTTCAGCTTTTGAACTATTACAGTTCATTGGGCTGATTTTTGGTATAACAAGCAGAAATGTTGTGATTCTCTGGTTGAGAAGAATCTATGTATCTGGAAGACAATGTCTTCAAGCGTCGCTCGATATACCTTCCATAGTATTAATGGAATTTTCAGGCTTGTCTCAAGGCCAAGTTTGTTGCCTTGTGACTTAGTTGGATGAGTAAAACTCAAGTCCTAACTGACTTCTGAATTTTTCGAACTTAATACGCCCTAGGTTCTTGGTAAACATATCTGTGGGATTTTCTGAACCATCTATGAAGAATAGTTCTATTTTCTTGTCCTTCACTACTTCTCTTATGTAGTGATAGCGTATATCAATATGTTTAATACACTTTTCTTGGACAGGGTTTGAGGCCATGAAGATGGACCCCTGATTATCACTGCAGAGTGGTATTGGGCTTAGTTTGATGCCAAGCTCAGTAAAGAGTGACTTAATCCAAACTAATTGTCTGCTAGTATCCGACAGCGACATATATTCAGCTTCAGTGGAAGATAATGCGACTGTCTTTTGCACTCTAGAGTTCCAACTGAATATCCCATTAGCCAGTTTAACCATGTAACCTGTGGTAGATCACCTATTATCTGGGTTTGAAGCCCAGTCAGAGTCTGCATAGGCAATTAAGCCTCCATTTGATCTTCCATCATACACCAAAGAGTATGAAGAAGTCCTGAGCAAATAGCGACAGATATAGAGTGCTCTGTTCAAATGGTCCTCTGAGGGGTTTGCAGTGAATTGTGATAGTTTAACAACTGCATAGGCAATGTCAGGATGGGTCCCAAGCATTATGTATAGGAGTGAACCTATAACTTGCTGGTATTTGCTCCTGACACTTGGGTTGACTGGTGAATTATTAGGTACAGGTTGGTACCCTTCAGGAAGTGGAGTTGCAGTTGCTTTCGCATCTATGAGTCCAAAGCATTGCAGCACCTTTTCTAAGTAAGCAGTTTGATCTAAAAATATCTTTCCATGTTTCCGCTGAATGCGCATACGCAAGAATTCCTTTGCATCACCTAAGTCACGACATTCCCAAGCCTTCATGAACCTATTCTTAAGCTCATTTAAAAGGGCTTTGTCCGATCCCATAAAGATCACATCATCAACATCGACAATGATCACTACAAGGGCACCACTCTTACCTTTATGGGTAAAGAGTCCTGAGTCAGATAGTAGCCTTTTACAGCCCATCGCAGCCATGGACTTATCCAGTGCTTTCCACCATGCTAGAGCAGCTTGTCTAAGTCCATAAATGGCGCATTTTAGTCGCAGTACTTTGTTTTCATGCCCTTTGGCTTTGAAGCCCTCAGGTTGTTCCATGTATAGCTCTTCATCGAGCTCTCCATATAGGAAGGCAGTTTTAACATCTAGTCCAGTGATGTGCCAATCCTCTAGCGCTGCAAGCACAAGCATCATCCGGACAGTCTCAAAGCGCACTACTGGTGAGAATATTTCATCATAGTCAATGCCTTCAACCTGAGAATAGCCTTTGGCAACAAGCCAGGCTTTTTTGTGACCATCAGTCTTTTGATCAAAGACCCATCTGTTTTTTATTATTTTCCTCCCTTTAGGGGGTTCCACAAGCTCAAAGACATTTCATCTGCAAAGTGCCTCTAGTTCCTCGTGACAAGCAGTCTTCCATTCCTTTTGTTGTGCTGCAGGCATGCGCATTATATCTTTATAGGTCCACTCCCGTATATTAGAAGTGTCCAGTGGTTCCAGATCATTAGATGGAACTGCCTTGGCAAGCAGATGATCTAGGAATTTTACTCCCCCTTCCTGAGCAAGGCGTGACAATAAATCATCTACTTCATCCTCTGAGGGTTCTGGCGGAGCTTCACTCTCAGCAGGTGGAGGGTCAGGGTTTGTCTCAGGAAATCCTCCTGGAATCTGCCTTTGCCCTGGCATACTATCAGCTCTGGAGCAACCAGGCTGTCTTCCAACCATTTCTTTCCACTTGCTACTCCGTTCAACATCTTTAGTAATGTTTGTGGGGTGCCTGTCTTCCCCATAGACATTGCCAGGATGAGTATGTTGAAGCGCAGAACTAACAAGCGAAGCGTTAATAGCAAAAAGCTAGTAAGGACAAGTTAACTTCAGAGGTGAAGGGAACTCTATTACAACTGCATACCTAGTAAGGACAAGTTACTATAAAGGAACGCCTTATGAGTAAAGGTATGGTAGGAGAGGTAAAGAGAAAGGGGACTTACACTTCAGAGGTGAAGGGAACTCTGAAGTGTAGAGGCGAAAACAGCAGTCCTTATATACAGGATGCTTAGCTAAGAATGGTCTGTGCGCACAGGTGATCCAAACACAATACAGGTGGTCTGTGCGCCAGAGGGAGAAATGCCATTGGAGGGCAGAGAACAATAGCTGCCTAAAGCAGACAATACCGGTATCTTAACAATAGAGAACAATAAGAGCCATGTATGGCTTCTAACAATAAAGATAAACAAAAGCGGTCCGTAAGAGTCCGGCCAAGTCCAAATCAGTCCGTAAGGGACAGATACCGTATTTAGTATATGGGATGACTCAATCATATCCCACGAGACATGTGACTTGAATTAGTCGCGTCTCAACATCCCTCCATGATAGAGGCAGTCCATGTTAGGTATAGGTGTTTATATAGAACTCAGAGTCGTACAGAAGTTCGGGATTGAGGTTGGAGTCTTTGTGCAGATATTGTTCAATCCGAAGCGGTTTTTACACCTACTTCATGATAGTCCTGTGATAAAGGACTATCTTCTGTACTGAGTTGGGACAAGGTCCAACTCCTTCAGAGTTCTAAGAGGGGTTTTTCATAGCTCTCATGGATTAGAGAACATGATGTGTTTTGTACAAGTTTTACAGAACAATGTGACGTCCTTGTTGATAGACCAAGGATTGACGACCATTGACTGTGTACAAGTTTTCCTTTTAACCCTTCTTACACCATTCCTAGATCAGTGACCATTTTGTCAAAGGGTTCTTTGGGCAGTGACTTAGTAAGTCCATCTGCAACCATTTCCCCTGTAGGAGTACGAATCAGGTCTATGACCTTATTTTCTACGTACTCCCTGACTACGTGGTGTTTGATCAGGATGTGTTTGGACCGCCTTCCAGTGACAGGGTTTAATGCTAGGTCTACAGCTCCCTTGTTGTCACAGTGTAGGGGTATAGGGGAGGTAACCTCATACCCTAATTCCCCTAGGAAGGTAGTGTACCACTGAGCTTGGTTGGAGGCCTCAGCGAGGCTCATGTACTCTGCTTCTGTGGTAGACTGGGCAATAGTCTTCTGCTTCCTGGTGCACCATGAGATGGCTCCGTTGGCAAGTAAGAAGACGTAGCCTGAGGTGGAGTGCTTTTCTTCCTGATCTCCCCAGGAAGAGTCGCAGTAGCCATGTAGGCCAGCTCCATCAGTGTTGCTCCCTCCAGCATAGCGTATCTTGTGGTCCTTTGTTGTGTTTAGGTAGGCTAGGACATACTTGGATAGGCGTAAATGCTGAGGTGAGGGGTTGGAAGCAAATTGGCTAAGGCGCGCAACAGCGAAGGATATATCAGGTCTGCTTCCTATCTGCGCATACAGCAGAGACCCAATTATCTGTTGATACTTCTTAATTTCAGAAGTAGAGGCCTGATCTTCAAATTTGATCAAGTGTGCCTCAGCGCCAGAGGGAAGAGGGGTATATACTGGGTTGGAATCTAACATTCCAAAGCGCTCAATCACATCGCGGATGTAATCTGATTGGTTGATTTCCATAGTGCGGTTTGCACGATCTCTGGTGATGTTGACACCGAGATAAGATTGGATTTCACCAAGATCAGTCATCTCATATTGGTCTGATAGAGAGACTTTCAGATCATTGATCTTTGGTAGAGAGCTCCCGAGTATAGTGATGTCATCTACATATAAGATCACAAATAATGTGTCACCCCCCTCTTGAAGATGATACACATATACTCCTGCATCAGAGTACGTCCGTGTGAAGCCTAGGTCACTAAGGACCCCATGGAATTGCACGTTCCATGCGCGGGAGGCTTGTTTCAGGCCATAAAGTGCCTTCTGTAACCGGCACACAAGGTGCTCGGAGCCAGCTGTGACGAAACCGACAGGTTGCTCCATATAGATTTCTTCCTCCAGTTCCCCATGAAGGAATGCCGATTTGACATCCATCTGGTGAATATGCCAGTCTTCAAGCGTAGCCAACGCAAGAAGGAGTCGTAAGGACTCGAAGCGGGCAACTGGGGAGAAAGTTTCGTCAAAGTCCACCCCCTCTAGTTGGGTGAACCCTTTTGCCACTAGCCTTGCACGAAAGCGTCCATCTGCTTTCTTCTTAAACACCCATTTGCATTTAACCACCTTCCTTCCAGCAGGGAGGGGTTCTAATCTCCAGACATCGAGCTTGTCGAGAGCATCCAGTTCATACTGGCATGCTTCAAGCCAATCGACAGCTTGCTCAGACTCCATAGCCTGCTTAAAGGTCTGAGGGTCCCTATAGCCAGGTACCTCTGCCGCATTAAGTAGGTCCATCATTCCCAGCCTACTGCTTCCTTGCACGAATTCATCATCCTCTTGGAGATAGCGAGGATTCGTGAATCGTACCCTAGTGCTTCGCCTTGGTCGGGTAGGTGAGACCGGTTGAGTATTTCTCGGAGATCTGGGAGTAGATCTGGGAGGAGATACTTCCCTATTGAAATTAGGGGCCGGTATAGGAGCAACTACTGCAGCACGCCTTGTGGAGTGAGTGCGAGTGCGGGTGGGTGCAGTGTTTGTAGGAGGAGGGGCTTGGGAAGGGGGAGTGTGATATATTGTCTGGTCTGCCGCAGCAGGTGAGGTGTTGGGGGGTGTGCTAGGCTGTTGTTGAGGTTCTGCGGGCACCTGAATAGGTGGGAGTACAAAGACTGGTGTAGGTGCCGCAGGGGCAACAGCTGGTGTAGGCGGGCTAGGCACTACAAAGAAAATCTCTCCGCCGGCAGCGCCTCTTTCGAGTTCACCAGACACGGGAGGGGTAGGAGTTTGGGAGTGACGAGCCAGGTCACTCAGGGATGGGAAAGTGCTTTCGTCAAATGTAACATCTCGTGAAGAGACGAAGCACCGGCTATGTCTATCCCAGAGTTTGTAGCCCTTTGATAGGGGCTCATAGCCCACAAACACGGCTTCCTTTGCTTTAGGATCTAGTTTGCGCCGGTTGTGTTCGGGTACATGATAGTAGGCTTTGCAGCCAAATACTCTAAAGTAGGAGACATCTGGGACTGTACCATCCCAGAGCTCCAGCGGAGTTTTCCACTGATTAGAACGAGTGGGAGTGCGGTTGTAAATTTGGACAGCAGTTTGAACTGCTTGCTCCCAAAAGCCAAGGCTAAGGCCTGCATGATGAAGCATGCTAGTGCCTTTTTCCATAACCGTTCGGTTAAATCGCTCGGCTCTCCCATTCTGTTGTGGAGAATGAGGCATTGTAAGAGTATGCTCAATTCCCGCTTCCAAAAGTATGCGCTTTAAGTCATTATTGACGTACTCGCCACCACGGTCCGAGTGTAAGGTTTTGATGGGCTTGTTTAGTTGTTTTTCAGCCCATGCCTTATAATGTAGGAAGGCATCCTTAAACTGGTCCTTTGTTTTCATGAAGACGACTACTGCTGCTTTGGAAAAATCGTCTATGAACGTGGCGAAGTACTTGTTTCCTTGTATTGATTGGCTCTGCATGGGGCCAACAAGGTCACTGTGGATGACTTCAAGGGGTTCTTGTGCGCGTTTTGAGGAAGGTGGGAAGGGTAGACGCGTTGATTTGCCAGTCTCACAGCCATGGCACAACTTATCGTCTACTGGTGAGTTATTTATATGGAGTCCTTTTACAGACTCCTGAGCATATCTTTTAAGCGCGTCTTTGGACATATGTCCCATGCGCTGATGCCAGACATCAAGGCTAGCAGATGCAGGTGCTCGGACTGAGTTCATATGTTGTCCGTCAAGCCAATATAGGCCTGAGGCCTTGTGTCCTTCCGCTATGGTCTCTCCATTGAATCTTATAGCAAAAGATGTTGAGTCGAAACTGATGATGGCGCCTTTTTGTGTTAGAGCAGGCGTGGACAGTATACGTGAGTGTGTGTTGGGGAGGTGTAGCACATTTGATATTTTGAGGTCATAGCCTTTGTTGGTTCGGATTGTAACCGTACCAGTACCAACGCTCTTGAGCAGAGAGTTGTCACCTAGAAGTACTTCTACTCCTTCATGGGGTGTGTAGGAGTCGTAGTCTTCAAGGTGTGGGGTGAAATGTGCTGATGCTCCACTATCCATCATCCATCTTGATGCTATCTGAGTGTGGTTGGCACTCATCATGTAAAGTGAGACCTGAGGTACCTCATGTACCTCTTCTATTTTGCCAGAGCCATTAACTATAGTAAATAGGCGGCTCTTTGGTACAGGTATGCTATTGGCTGCAGCAAACCTGTTCCCTGGAAGTGAGTCCGGGGCCTCAGACATTGTATTTTGGGCAGCTTTCCCACGTTGCCCAGCCCTCCCTTTCTTCGCATTCTCCTGGTCCCGTTTGAGTTTGTAGCAGTCTGGCTTTTTATGGCCAGACTTTTTGCAGTAGTGGCAGATTATGTCCGGGGACACAGAGCTGCCTGATGCCTGCGACGCATGATCGTGCGGAGGCGAATTTTTCTTGACGGGGGCTATCTTGTTATAGGATGCCGGGGGACCAGCGATGCGTGATTCCTCATTAATGAACCTGTTAATTAGGTCCTGAGGTTGTAGGTTGGCAGGGGGGCCAGAGGCGAGGATGGTGCCTGCTATGGTGCTGTAGGAGGGGGGTAGCGCGTCTAATAGTATGAAGGACATTTGCATGTCCGAGACGGGCATTCCTTGCTCCACAAGGGTGTTCCTCGCGTCCAGCATTTTCTGGAGTTGAGGTTGGAAGGGGCTACCTTCCTGAAGCTTGGTATTGGCCAAGCCCACCCATAAGTTGAAGGTGGCCATAGAGCCGACCTGACCATAGAGGTGATCTAAATGGGAAAATTTGTCATGGACAGTTGGAAACACCGTCTCTGACACAATGCCAGACAAAACTTCTGATGTAACTGAGAGGTATAGGAGGCCAGTGATGACCTCTTCCTGTTTCTCCCACAAGGCCAGGATGGCCAACCCTTCGTCTGTTGGCCCCGTAGGGGCACCAACGACTCCTGCTGCAGGGGCAGGGTGGTGTGGAACAAAGGCAGGCTGGGAGTGAGAGAGGTGCCTTTTCACCCCATTCATCAACATGAGCGACGTGAAGGTCGCTCCCCATGTTTGCCAGTTTGTCCCATCCAACTTGGAGAGGACGAGGGTAGGTGGGAAAGAAAGGTGGAAGGTGGGCGAAGCCATTTGAGATGTTTGTATATCTGGTTCCGAGGAGCAGTCAGAACCAGCCCAGATCTTGTTTTTAAGGAAAGTAGAGGTCCAGCCATAAGAGCGCTATAACTCCATAACACAGTAGAGCGTCATGCCTCAAGTTTGTGCGACTTGGAAGTATTATAGTAGTGGAATCATTTTTATGATGACTGCCTTGTACTGTGATCTTCTGAGACCCTAGGAGGGCGAGTGGTCATATCATACAGCTTTATCAGGGTCTAGCAAGAAGGGCTCATAGAAGCATTGTCCGGCGAAGGACGCTTCAAGGCCATCTCTAACCTTTAGGGCCAAGTAGACTGGGGCGACTAAGATGCACAGTAAAGGGTAGTACCCTAGAGAGGAGCCAACAGCGAATTCCAGAGACAATGATAGGGATCAACTCCCATAACAATTGTGACTGTCGTCTGTGGAGTCTCTAGAACAGACCATTAAGGGTCTTGGTACTAAGTAGCTAGACTAGTGATACATGCCATGCAGCGAATCCTGCACAAAGGGAGCGAATACTTCTCCTGGCAGAGGTCTAGTCATAGCTACTGTGTAAATACCATTATAGTATAGTAGCGTTTCCTAGTTGTGTCAGAGGGAAGGACTTCTGGGTTTGACTATTAACCAGGCCTTCACACCCCTTAAAGTGACCCAGGTATTAACCGAGTATCACCCAACCATTAGAAAGGCCTATAGCCGCAAGGGTCTTCCCCTATTGGCCTATGAAAGCACTTCCGGACGAAAACCGGGTATAGAAAATATACTAGGATAGTGCGCACAGAGGAGTTTAAGGTCATAAAGACCTTTCACGAGAACCTCCTTAAGAGGCTAGCCAGAATGGCACATGACGGAGTCATGGTGGACGAGAAAGGATGTGTCGAAAAAATAGGGGGTAGAGGATGCTCACTGAGGATGTAGAAGACGACAAAAAAAGTGGTCGGCTGAGAGAGCAAGGTGACACAAGAGTAGATCTGTAGGTATAACGCAAGTTAGTTATTAGGCGTCAGGGCCCATAACCTGTTGAAGCGCAGAACTAACAAGCGAAGCGTTAATAGCAAAAAGCTAGTAAGGACAAGTTAACTTCAGAGGTGAAGGGAACTCTATTACAACTGCATACCTAGTAAGGACAAGTTACTATAAAGGAACGCCTTATGAGTAAAGGTATGGTAGGAGAGGTAAAGAGAAAGGGGACTTACACTTCAGAGGTGAAGGGAACTCTGAAGTGTAGAGGCGAAAACAGCAGTCCTTATATACAGGATGCTTAGCTAAGAATGGTCTGTGCGCACAGGTGATCCAAACACAATACAGGTGGTCTGTGCGCCAGAGGGAGAAATGCCATTGGAGGGCAGAGAACAATAGCTGCCTAAAGCAGACAATACCGGTATCTTAACAATAGAGAACAATAAGAGCCATGTATGGCTTCTAACAATAAAGATAAACAAAAGCGGTCCGTAAGAGTCCGGCCAAGTCCAAATCAGTCCGTAAGGGACAGATACCGTATTTAGTATATGGGATGACTCAATCATATCCCACGAGACATGTGACTTGAATTAGTCGCGTCTCAACAGAGTAGGTACTTTCCTCAAGCGCACAGACCGTCATGGTAGTGCTGGTTCTGGCGCAGGAGGCGGAGGCTGTTGCGCTTCTGGTTCCTCTGGTTCCACAGATCCGCCGTCGCGGTCTGGTGCATCCTCCCTATTTTGCCTCTGTTTAGGGGGACGATGAGTAGGCATATCATCGTCAAAACCACTTGGAATGGGCTGTGTAGGTGATGGTTCATCCTCCATAGGAGGTTGATTCTCTACTGGCTCATTTATGTGGGTTGTACCCCGCATCCTTTGTGTCTCGCACTTAGGGTATATGGTCTCATCAAATAATGCAGTAGTGCTGGTGAACACTGTGTTGTTTTTGATCCACATGAATCTATATGCTTTTATGCCCTCAGTATGACCAATATAGATCATTTGTTCGCTTTTGGGGTCAAGTTTGTTTGATCTGCGATCTTCTGGTATGTGCACATATGCGCCACATCCAAACACTTGTAAGTGTGAAAGACTAGGTGCTTCACCATGCAAGCTCATATAGGGTGTCTGCCAATTAAGGCGACTTATTGGAGTCCTATTATAGCAATGTACTGCATGTAGGACCGCAAATTCCCACCAGGATTGAGGGAGACAGGCTTCAAGGCGCATAGCCTGAGCCTTATCCATACAAGTATGCATGAAGCGTTCAGCGTGACCATTTTGTTGGGGAGTATGTGGTGCACTTTGTAGGATATTAATGCCCATATCTTTTAGTACCTTAGTAAACTCGTCAGACTTGTATTCTCCTCCAGCGTCAGACATCCACTGTTTAATAGTGGTGTTATGCTGATTTTTGACCATGGCAACAAACTGCCTTAACGCATTGATGGCCTGTGCTTTGGTGCGTAATAGCACGACCCACACATAGGAGGAAAAGTCGTCAAAGAAACTAATGAAGTATTTGTATTTGTGGTACGAGTCAACTGGGAAGCTCTTAAGATCGGAATGAATCTTTTCAAAAGGCTTCTTAGCATGCGTCTCAGAGGGTTTATGCATTGAAGCAGGCATTTTCCCTTGAGCGCATCCAGGACATATGGGTGTCTCAGAAGGATATTTAAGGTCCTGAGGGAATCCCTTAGTGTGATCCTTGGCATGACGTAGTACTTCCTTCGAAGGGTGTCCTAAACGTCTATGCCAAATGTCGTAGTCAGCAGTATAGATTGTACTATGGGCTGCATGTACATTTTTTGCTTGTGTGACTTTGGCATCAAGCCAGTAAAGTGTCTGACCATCTGTTAGGGGTTTTGTTTGTAATATGGGTGTCCTACTGCCCTTATAGAATAGAGATATATGCTGCAAATCCCCATGAACGCACAATCCCTGTTGAAGAAACTCCCCCATGGACAATAGCTTAGTTGTCATCTGTGGTATGTGAAAGACAGGATATATGCATGTAATACGCTCTGTTTTAATGCCATTGTGTTCCACAGAATGCTTCAGTAAGACTGAGCCTTTGCCTTGTATATAAAGAGCATGGGCTGCCGTCTTTACCATAGGCTTTTGTGAAAGGGGGGTATAACTGATAAAGTCCAGTTTATTGTTTGTAAAGTGTGCCAACGCACCAGAGTCAATGACCAAATAGGTTCTTGCTCTGTTTGACTTTTCTTTCCCTTACATTTCGAGCATAAAGCGAAATCAGGACCATGAGTGCATAGATTAGCACTATTTACAACTTTATTTACAAGTGCACTGTAACTACTATTTTTAGAAGCACCAGTCGGCGTCATATCCAGTAGCACTGTAGAGTGGTCAGATTTGCTTATTAGAGGAGGGAAAGTTACTAACCCATCCTCATAGGGGTTGAAGTCATCTTGTCCTACTGCATCAGCGAGGTCATTGTAGATGTCATGGTCATTGTCGTCATCCGCTTCGCTTCCCCAATCCAGAGAAATATCCGGAGAGGGGGCATGTTCTGGCACCTTCTTATGAAAGCCTTCCCACATTTTGGTTATTTCAACCACAGTAGGACTATCTGGGCATTCCTCGATAGGCTCAACCGTGCGAATGGGCTCCTTGCCCTTGTCTTTGCGTGCCTCTTGCTCAGAAGGTGAGACTAAAGGGGTCAAGGTTAGTTTAGGAGTGTCTGGAGGCGAATTAATGGGCGCACTGCAGCCTGTAGGGAGGTCCTCATCCTCATCTGACATTTCCCAATCCTCTGCGAAGGTGTTCGGGTTCTTGGTCCATGGGGAATCCACGACCATTTGCCCAAGACGCTGTTCAAGCATCTTCACTGTCTGTACAGTTCCAGGGGTTTCTAAGGCCTGGGTGACGTCCAGAGCCTTATTGAAGGTCTTGTAGTGTCCTGGAACACGCTTCTTCGCAGGAGGGGCAGAGGAAATGCGCTGCTCGAGCCCAGAAGGCAAGATATGTGCAATAGTGGTAGAGGTTGGCGCTGGGAGCACCGCAACGTTGGCAATGTGTGTATGCCCTTGCGTATGTTGCTTCTTGAACTTCTTGCCGGCGCGTTTACTACGCTGGCAATGGTTCCCTCCCTGTTGCTGCTGCTGCTGCTGCTGCTGCTGGCCGCGCTGCTTGTTCTGGCCCGAAGAGCCTTGCTGCTGCTGCTGGAAGTTGGGGTCGTTCCGCTTGTGCTTGACCGCCGACAACTTGTTGGCCGACTCCTTGTTAGAAGAGTGGTTCTTCGTACGCTCAATTTCCCACTGGTTAACCGCCGCAGTACGGATGTCAGTTAAAGTAAGGTGCTTCACCGTGGTGCCCGACATAAGAATAGGAACAAGGGATGACTCCCATTTGGCAGGTAGCTTCGAAAGAAGCATCATGGCCTGAAGGCTGTCGGGTACTTTGGCAGAGTTGGCGGAAAGGTGGTTGTAAATAGTGGCAAGCTCATCTATCTGGGGGCCAGGATGCTTGGCGTAGTCCAGACAGAACGTCATGGCACGCTTAAAGTCCTGGTAGACGTTAGTGGCACTAACACCCCCATACTGGGACTTGAGATGTCCCCAAACATCACCAGCAGTCGCAAATTTTTCAACCTGGCGTTGAATAGCTGGTGAAAGGCGCAAAACAATGGAGCCTAGGGCACGATCATCATCAGTAGACCATGCATTGTAGGCTTCAACCTCCACAGGGGTCAGGGCATCCTTATCCTTAACAGAAGGAATAGCCCATCTTCCATTAATCATATCCCAAAGCGCAGAAGACTTGAGGAAAGCCTCCATTTGCCTAGCCCAAATCGAGTAGTTGTTGCCATCAAGGATGGGGACAAGAGTAGTGAGAGTCGACATTTGTAAAGAGGTTTCTGGATAGAGATAGTCAGCACTGTATGCGACTAGTAACAGAAAAATAAACCGGCATAGTCTCCCCTTAGTGGAGGAGACTAGTGTCAGCCAATGAAGGTGACAACCCCACTGCAGGTTCTAAAGGTAACCCGCCATTGTTGCAGCCAATGAAGGCGCAAAGCGACTTATGGCAGGGCCCATAACCTGTTGCGCAGCAATGCACGCAGTGTACAGGTAGACCCTTACCTGGTGTTACGGACCCCAACCACCGAAGGTGCAGCCCGCGCGCATAACGGCCCGGAGAGACTGCCAGACCCCGCAGAGACTCCACAGAGCCCGATGAGCAGCCACACCGGATCCCCAGGTGCTAGGGAGCGGTTATGGAAGAACCTGGGCTTGTGACGTCACCGATCACATGACTTGGGCCTGGACTGACCTTGACCAATGACGACAGATGGCGCAATGCCTCATGTGACCTTCTAGTAGGTTCCATGGCTGCGCACGGACCACCAAACCTTTGGTAGAGCGGACTTAGCTGGGTACAAACCTTATGTACCTGCATGTATATATACCTGTAGCGTTTCGTACTCAAGTCCCCAGACTTGAGTTACTTAGCAATACCAGCTAGTACCTTGGGAACCTTGCTCTGCGCTTCTAAGACCATCCTCTTAACTTGTGCACCACTGTTCTCACTGCGCCTCTTCAAGCGTATGCCTTTGACCGATCCAAGTCTCCTTAGTCATTGTCTGCGACTATGACCCCTGACCTTGCTCTTTCGTTATGCCTTCTGCTGGTAAACCCCGAGTCGGATGTCGCCCCACTGGTGGCGTTACACCTGGATAGAGAGCTTAGACGAGGCTTAGAGTGAAGCAGAGGAAGCTCAGAGTGGGGTGGAGAGAGATGTGTATATGTACTTGCTCCTACAGTAGGATTTATATACTCTATGGTCCACCCATGTCCGTTTGGGGAAAAGTGATGAGTAGAGGCATCCACAATATCGTGTTTTCAGTGTCGCCTAATGTCTAATCACTGGTGGACTCGGAATAATCCCTTAAGGGGATTCTGTACGTATACTGTATGACTAAATACTCTGAATTATGTGTATAGCATAAGTAATCGTACTGTCATTCCTACGTAATGAGCCGTATAGTAAGTATTACAGCTCAACACACAGCTCTGGATGGCTCTCTGGCAATATTCTGCCCAGCGTGTCCACAGCCAGGAATCAATCTTCCAAATGATTGGAAGACCAGATATGAACCGTATGTCCCAGCTCCAAATGATGTGTTCTGATAATTGATCTGGTACAGAAATGAACTGATTTGAACATTTATTATGGACAGAAATTTCTCAGCAGAGCACATGAGGCACAGATCTGGGGAAAGGGATGTTGTGCTATCAGCTGGAATGGCCTTCATGGCAAATCCAGAATTGTACAAAGCTCATCTCTGGAGTGGGACTGAAATTGTCCAGGTATGTTGAGTCTCCTCACCAAGATGTATTTGGCTGATAGTCTGACAGCCCAGCACATGCAATACATACAAGGCTATTGAACAGGCAAATTCAAGCAGGGTGTAACGCCACCACAGGGGCATTAAGTACAACGTGTACTTCGGTAAGTCAACGGGATTGGTAAGGCATGAACCGGTTAGGGTTCAGTTTGGTGGTGAACAAGTATCACTTGGTCTCCCAGGGACACAAGGATAATAGTGGAAGTTTCAAGGCTCAAGCAAAAAGGTGAGCAAAAGGAGGACTCAAGTGCAGCGGCAAGTCAAACTGGGTTCGTGAGGCAAAGACGATGTGGTATTACACAAGAAGTCAAGTCTACCATACAAGCTAGGTAGGGCGTGACTTATATACTAGTACAGAGTGTTTGTGAAGTACAAACACATGACGCAATCCTGAGGTGCTGGCCCCAGCGGTGTAGCAGTATGACACCTCGCTACGCTAAGCTCAAGTGTGAACTAAAAGTGAACTGTCAGGTGAGCACACCCAAGCTGAGCGTGGAGATAAATCACGTGCTAGACACACAGTCACGGTGGAGTGGGCAATCGACTTAGAGCCTTTATTCAAGGACTCAAGACACCAGTGATCACACCGTGGTACGCTGAGTGGAGAACCAAGAGGACAAGTTCAGATTGGAGAAGGTAAGGAATACAGAGTGATACACACCTGAGTGGAGAACCAAGAGGACAAGTTGGTTCCACTCAGGACGCTACAGGAGGGTTTATATACACTACTGAGGCTGAGCTTGAATTGAGTCTGAACACTATTACTAAGTGTATGGTAAGACTCCATGACTCAGGAGCTGACGTGTCATATCTAATAATAGCACTATCTATTGTGCTGACTGATGCACTTGTCATAGCGCTGACGCGGTGCCTTATCTTTGCTGAGTAAAACCTAATACAGCTAGTAAGCGTAAACTACTAAGCATGGTCTAGAACTATCTAGAAGGTTCCTTCCTTATCTACCAATCGTGTGAGTCCATACATCAAATGGACTGTGACCCGATTGGGTTGTCCTGTTAAGGGAGCAATTATGCCAGGGTTACGTGCTTGTGGGTGCACGTGGTGGCAACATGTGACTGATGAAGTCTCGTACTCTGGCTCTTTATATCTTCCTCAGATAATTCTGTATAAATACAGAAAAATAGGAAAATAATATACACGTCCATGACATCACCCCCCTTCTTAAGGGTCGACGTCCGCGTTGGCCTCTGTGTACATATGAGATGCTTGCCAAGGCAAGGACACATAAATGAGAGCAGCTATTTTTCTAGGTGTGCCCGGATTAGAGGAGTGGAACTCCTTGACTTTGTCTGGGGTGTGTGCTAGATTCTTTGCTGGTTCCCAAGTGTCCTCACCCTCACCATAGCCCTTCCAGCGAACTAGGTACTTAAGAGTACAACCGAAGAGTTTGGAGTCTCTTATGTGGTTGACTTTGTACTCTTCTTCCCCTTCGACTGTGATGGGTTCAGGTGGAGGTGGTGTAAGCCCATTAACTTCGTTTCCCTTGTAAGGGGAGAGGCGGTCTACATGAAATACATCATGGATCCTTAGTGCAGGGGGGAGTGCAAGCTTGTAGTCGACGTCACTTTTGACTTCAGTGACTTCAAATGGGCCTAGTTGTTTAGGTCCCAGTTTGGACGACTGCTGATGTATCTTTATCTGCTTGGCTTGCAACCAGACTTTATCCCTGACGTTGAAGATGTATGGCTTATGTCTTTGTTCAATGTCTGTCTGCATTTGCCTTTTACTTAGGCGTAGAGCCGCCTCTGCGTCCTTTCTTGTGGAAACTAAGTGTTGTAGACGCTTATCGAGTGTTACGTTTCGGATCGATCGGCACCTCGGGCCGGGAAGTGGACACTGACGTGTCGACTATGACATTGCCGTCAGCAGTATATTGTCATGGACTTGTAGGATCAGTCAGCCGGGTAAGCTCCGGCGAAGGTGATTGTACGATAACAGATCGGATCTTGTAATGACTCAAACATGACTCATAACTAGGATAGCTGTACTAGGGTTCACAGTACTTACACTATTGGCTAGTAGTACTCCAAGCGGCGCTTTAAAGCCCGCGCGTATCTGTATAAGTAGAGTAGTGCGAAGACCAAGAATGGCATCTTGGTCTTCTTCCAATACCACCACCATCTACTTGTCTTTACTAAGAGGCTTCCCTCCTCTTAAGTGAGTGTCCGGCATATCCCCTTAGACCAGGGATCCCTGTGACTTACCCTGTGCCTGTCCCTTCGCGGATCAGTGGAATATCCAGCAGACGTCACTGTGTACCAAGTCTTCCTCTATCGAAACAAACGCGTAGCCGCCCCTTATCGCAACTTCTACATCCTTGATAGCACCTTGTGGGCCAACGCCAAGTATATCGACAAGGTCCCACTAGGAGTCCCCCAACTCGAAGACCTTCACGCCTACTTCAGTATCGACGAGAGTCTTCAACCTCACCCCGCTTTCTACGCAAGTACATCTCTCAACCGCAACTATCGACTTCAGAGGATCGCCACCAGACAAGAGGCCTAAGTCAGGCAAACGTCCATGGTAGACGTTACATTGAGCGTTGGGATACCAGTGGGCCTACCAGCAGGAATGGTGAAGTCGGGTGTGTATCTGTATAGTAGCTCAAAGGGGGTGTGACCCGTGGCTGAGTTGAGTCTACTATTGATCATGAATTCCGCTGTAGGGAGCAGGTCTGCCCAATCATCCTGCCTCTTACTGATGAACAGGTGCAAGTAGACTTCTACTTCTTGATTTTTGCGCTCTACCTGTCCATTAGCCTGAGGGTGATAGGCGGTGGTGAGACCTGCGTCTATCCCTAGTCGCTTGTATAGTGCCCACATGCTCCTTGCAGCAAACTGGGGTCCCCTGTCACTGATAATTTTCTTGGGGATCCTGTGCAAGGGGAAGACTTGCTCGAAGTAGATGGATACTACCCCATCAGCCGTGATTTGAGAGGTCACTGGGAATAGGTGGATCTGTTTGGTGTAATGATACACTATGTTAAGGATCATATCCTTTCCACATGACATGGGCAGGGGGCCGATTAGATCGACTCCGACTATCTGCCATGGTCCCTCAGGTACTTCTTGCGGCTGAATTATAGCTTTTGGGTGCAGATCTTTGCGGTAACGTTGGCATTGATCGCATCCTTCTACGTATGAGCTTATAAAGCCTGCCATGCATGGCCACCAATAATAGCGACTGACTAGCTCGATGGTGCCATTCTTACCAGGGTGACCGGTGGTGGTGGAGTTGTGGCATGACTTAACCACGTCTCGTCTTAGAGTCCAGTCATTGGGGATGTATAGTTTCCCCTTGTGGTAAACTAGGCCGTCATCTTCCTCCCACATCGCTACTCCATCCATGAGAGCCTTTGGAGTGGTCTTTTGTAAGTTTTTGAGACCCTCTATGACTTCTGCTTCTCTGATGGATGCGAGTCTTATGTGATTTCCTAGGGAGTCCACTTCTGGGCGGAAGTGTGCTTGGGCGGCATTGAGGAAATGCTTAGGTTGTAAAACCTGAACCTGGCGGTTATCCTCGTTGTCTCTGATGTGGTCTTTCGAGAATCTACTTAATGCGTCGGCTTGCATGGAGTCTCCTTTCTTGTAAGTGATTTTGAAGGCGAAGCGACTTAAGTATAGGGCCCAGCGGGCCTGTCGTCTGTTTAAGTCTTTCATGCTTGCCCACCATTCCATGTTCTTATGGTTGGTGATCACTTCAAAGGAGATGCCTTTGAGGAAATGTCTCCAGTCCTCTAGGGCACGGATTAAGCCGAGCATTTCTCTATCGTAGATTTCATAGTTGCGTTCTTCTTTACTCATAGACTGTGAGCGATACGCAATGGGGTGCCAGAGACCATCAGGATACTTCTGAGTGAGTATACCGCCAGTAGCAAATCCTGAAGCATCAGTTTCAACCCTTGTTGGAAGCTGTGGGTTGTACACTTTGAGAATGGGTTCTCGTACGAAGCTTTCCTTCAAGTGGTCGAAGGCCTTCTGCTGCTCAGACTGCCAGTGCCATGGAGTATCCTTCTTCGTGAGATCATGCAAGGGTCGGGCGATAGCTGCGAAGTCCTTGATGAATCGACAATAGAAGTTGGCGAACCCTATGAACGCTCTAACTTCTCTGAGCGTCGTGGGTGTAGGCCACTCCCTTACTGCAGCGACCTTGCCAGGGTCCATCTGCACTTCTCCAGGACGGATTATCATCCCAAGGTACTCCATTTCTTGCCTTTCAAAGTCGCATTTCTCAGGTTTGAGATAGAGGTTGTGCTCTTGCAGTCTCCTCAGCACTTTGCGTACAATCTTGCGATGGTGCTCTAGGGAGTTACTGTAGATGAGGATATCATCCATGTATACTGCAACCTCTCCTGCTGTGATTAGATCGGCAAAGATGGCGTTCATGAGGGCTTGGAAGGTGGCTGGGCTGTTGGTCATGCTGAAGTACATGACTTTGGGTTCGTACAGCCCGTGATTGGTGATTATAGCACCCTTCCATTCATCTCCAGGTTTGATCTGGATATTGTGATACCCCCACCTTACATTGAACTTAGTGAAGACCTTAGCTCCTTTCAACCAGTTTATGATGTCGGCGGCGAGTGGTAGTGGATATCGATTCTTAATGGTGATTTTATTAAGACGGCGGTAATCCTGCACTAGACAGAGCTTGCCATCCTTTTTCTTAATGAAGAATACTGGTGAGGCCATCGGTGACTTGGATGGGACCAGGTATCCTTTCGAAATGTGCTTGTTGAGACGCGACTAATTCAAGTCACATGTCTCGTGGGATATGATTGAGTCATCCCATACTCTAAATACGGTATCTGTCCCTTAAGGACTGTTTTGGACTTGGCCGGACTCTTACGGACCGCTTTTAGTTTATCTTTATTTGTAGAGTCACGTGTGTGGCTCTTATTGTTCTTCTTATTAAGATACCGGTATTATCTGCTTTAGGCAGTTATTGTTCTCCGCCCTCCAATGGCGTTTGTCCCTCTGACGCACAGACCAACTGTATTGTGTTTGGGTCACCTGTGTGCACGGACCATTCTTACAAAGTGTCCTGTATATAAGGACTGCTGTTTTCACCTCTACACTTCAGAGTTCCTTCACCCTCTGAAGTGTAAGTCCCTTCTCTCTTACCCTACACTACCTTTACTCACAGATGTCTTAGTACTTGTCTTTAGGTGTGTAGCTATACTGGTATAGAGTTCCTTCACCCTCTGAAGTTACTTGTCTTTAGCTTGTCGCTATTAACCTCTCGCTTGTTAGTTCTGCGCTTCAACAGTGCTCTTGCAGGAATTTGTCAAGTTCCACTTGCTCGCTTGGAGACATGGGATACGTTTTGACCCTCCAGTGTTTAACGGCGTCTGGTTCAAGGTCTATGGCATGATCCCACGGTTGATGTTCAGGGAGCCTTTGGGATTCCTCCTCAGAGAAAACTTTTGCGAAGTCTCTGTAGTGCTCTGGTACCATTTCTTCAAAGGTTTTCTTAGGTTTGGAGGCGGTGGCTTTCTCGGCGATCTGCTGAGAGTATGTGAAGCCTGCCAAACAGAAAACTTCGTCTTGGACCATGTCTAGTACTTTCTCCGCAAGGAGATGGCAGCGTTCCATTCGGTTTGCCATGATGCGCGTCACCTCTACCTCCAACTCTGGTTGCGCTGTTTCAGCGGTTGAGTTGAGGCGCATAGTGCCTTCCTGCCAATCTATTTGCGGATTCCTTTGCCTTAGCCATGGTAGTCCCAAAATGACGTTCTCTGGGCCGAGTGAGGTGACTAAAAAGTCATGACTTTCTTCACTGGGGCCAACTTTCAGAGTGAGTCTGACTTTGTGGGTGATACTACCAGCTTCGTTGAGGGTCCCATCGATGTTATATAGCGTGATGGGGCTCACAAGAGGAACCTGCAACATCTTGTGGCGGTCAGCATACCTTTTGTCCAGGAACAACGAAGTTGCCCCAGAGTCTACCATTGCTGCTACTTTTACAGTACAATGACATCCTTTTAAATATACAGAAATATGAAAGTGTGATTTTTTATCTTTTGTTTTGGGAATAATAGTAGAAGACAGTGCTGCATCAGAAATCATCACGTGCAGCATTGCTTCTGAGGAAAGTGGAGCAAAAGGAACACTACTATTGTTCATCTCCGAGGCAGATGTAGATGTAATAGAGTCATGAAAACAAGAAACGGAACTAACACTACTATCTAACTTACAGGCATGAGTCGTATGAATTACAGAAGGTGAGTCCGAAACGAGGCGAGAGCGTAAGCATATATTACAACTACATGAAGCCAAGTCATCTACTGTAGAGGGGCCGGTTGCAGCTATACACGACCCCTGATCTAAAAAGCTGCCTTGAATGCATCCAGCTGTTCTTGCTGCTTTTCCAACATTCCCAACAACTTTGCCACGTCTGCCTGGGATGTCTGGGCAGGGGAAGTACTTGTGGCGGCTGCTGTCGCAGTATTGGATGCTGATGGTGGACTAGGGGATTCCGTTGTTGCCGCGGCTTTCGCTTTAGCTGGTTTCCCCATTCTTTTGTTCTGGCAGACATTTGCTCGGTGTCCTGCTCTTTGACACCAGTTGCAGACGTCGCGTTCATGGTTTCCATCCTTCTTTGTGTGGTCCTTCGACCCACACCCGTAACATCTTCCTCTCATCCATACTTGAAACTCGCCCCGAGTTTTGAAGATCTCCTCCTTTCCTTTATTGCCTTGCTGATGTGTGGTGTTGACTTGCATGGTGTTAGGGTCGGAGGTTGTGTGTGGTGATGACGATGAAGATTTCCCTTTCTTCTTGCTCTGGCGTTGGCACAGTCGTTGATTGATGACTTGCACACTCTGCTTGAGCTCGTCGTATGTGTTGTGGGGCTTGTTGGTGATGGTGAGGAGGTCTTTGATCTCATCTGTGAGACCGTCGTAGAAGCGGGTGCGGAGGTTGATGATGGACCACCCGGTTTGTCCAGAGTACTGCTCGAATATGGATGCATATTCGGCAACCGTCTTTTTACCCTGTCTTGTTTTCTTTAGCTCCTCTCGAGCTATATCTTGGACATCTAGGGGGCTAAACCTGCGGTTGAACTCCTTGACGAAGTCCAACCAGTTTCCTCCAAAGGGAATAGTCCCTTGGTTGGCGGACTCCAGGTATGGGAGTGCCCAGGTTTTGGCGTCCCCTTCCATCAAATTGAGGGTGGCAGCAATCCACCTATGCTCATCTGCTTACCACTTGCTGTCCACTGCATGCCATGTGTTCATGGCGTCCCCTAGTGATCCTGCCCATTTGTGGAAGGCGGCAAGAAAATGATGGGCATCTGAAGAGGAGCCTTTCCCATCCCAAGCTTTGGGGCAGGCCACTATTTCCTTGTTCTTCCCATTTCCAGGGCAGGTGGTGGTTGCCGAGGCCACCTGTGCTGTCAGGGCTGTGACTTGTTGCGCGAGGTTACCGACGGCTATGCCAAGGTGATTGATGAGGTCCAGACAGTCCTGGACTGCGGGAGGGGGGAGTGGTGAAGGTGGTGCAGCGGGAGGAAGTGTGCTTCCGCTTGGTTGTGACATTTCGTCTAACTTCTTCTGTCTTTCTTTTCATTCTGCTTCCTCTTGTGCCCGACGGAATTCTTCTAAGAGAAGGAGTTGTTCATCTGGTGAGATCTCGTCCCAGTCTTGGATGCAAGATATGAACTCCTTTTCTTTCTTAGTGGGAGGAGGGAGGGCGAATTTCGAGTGAGCTCCGCTGGGATACTGAGCTTGTGCTAGACGAGCTGTCTGTTTCCCTTTCTTGGGAGCCACATTCTTCGTCTTCCCTTACGTGGGAGATAAGAGGGTGAGGGGGCGATTCAAGATGAGGAATGAGATTTGCAGCGATTGCTATCAGCTGTGGGACTGTGAAATTGGTACCGAGGACAGGGATTTCTAGGCCGTAGAGTTCTAATAGGCCGTAGCGGTACTCGGGGTCGTGATAAATTGCCTGCACGTATTGCTTGGTGAGGTTATGAGGGGGTAGTTCTAGTTGGAACCCCTGGTAACGGATGTTGACACCATCTTCATCAATGAAACTTTCACCTGACTGGGCGAGTGTAGCTTGGGAGGAGGAGTGGGCAGAGTGGAATGATTCTACTGAAACAGTGGGTGATGGTGATGCGTACACTGGTGAAGGGATCTGGTCTTCTTCAGACTGTGTGTCCAGGTGTACGTGAAGCGATGCCGAAGCAGAGGCTTGAGTCTGGGGTGGTGTGATAGAAGCCTGTCTCCTCCTAAAGAGACGACGAAGTCAGGTTCAAACGTTTGCAAATATGCAAGGCAGTTTGGAAATGTGTGAGGGTGGATTTAGATGATGGGATACAATGAGCACGCAACGCTAACTCAAGGGTGATGGGAGAGATCTGATCAAGCGAGACCAATACACAGTGGTGTTTCACACTGCATGAGGCTGCAGCGATAACAGAAAACTCAGGAATTGGGTGAGGATATGTATAGAGCCACAAGGCTGTCTGCCTCAGTCTTCTCGACCTGTTGGCTGCCTCTCACGCCAAAGCGCTCTCAACCTTTTCTGGTTACTACATGTACAGCTGTCGCAGGCTAGGCCTGGCTGGCTCAACATCTAACTGCAGCTTATCTGGCGTGGTGACCAGTTCTGCAGCCAGTACCCAGAGGCGTCTACTGATGACCAGATAGACCCAATAAAGGCAAGCACAATCTATGCCGATTTTACAGACACTAGAGTTGTACCACGAATGCACAGATTCTGCATGCAGAGGTCCCCAGGCAAAGAGTGAGGTGGGTAATACAAGGGACTGATGGTCATCAACCACCTGTGGATAAAGGGAGGGACTGGTGAGCGAAGAGGGCTCAGGAGTGTGAAAGGAACTTGTCCTAATGTAGCGGTATGACACCTCACTACGCTAAGCTCAAGTGTGAACTAAAAGTGAACTGTCAGGTGAGCACACCCAAGCTGAGCGCGGAGATAAATCACGTGCTAGACGCACAGTCATGGTGGAGTGGGCAATCGACTTAGAGCCTTTATTCAAGGACTCAAGACACCAGTGATCACACCGTGGTATGCTGAGTGGAGAACCAAGAGGACAAGTTCAGATTGGAGAAGGTAAGGAATACAGAGTGATACACACCTGAGTGGAGAACCAAGAGGACAAGTTGGTTCCACTCAGGACGCTACAGGAGGGTTTATATACACTACTGAGGCTGAGCTTGAATTGAGTCTGAACACTATTACTAAGTGTATGGTAAGACTCCATGACTCAGGAGCTGACATGTCGTATCTAATAATAGCACTATCTATTGTGCTGACTGATGCACTTGTCGTAGCACTGACATGGTGCCTTATCTTTGCTGAGTAAAACCTAATACAGCTAGTAAGCGTAAACTACTAAGTGTGGTCTAGAACTATCTAGAAGGTTCCTTCCTTATCTACCAATCGTGTGAGTCCGTACATCAAATGGAATGTGACCCGATTGGGTTGTCCTGTTAAGGGAGCAATTATGCCAGGGTTACGTGCTTGTGGGTGCATGTGGTGGCAACACGTGACTGATGAAGTCTCGTACTCTGGCCCTTTATATCTTCCTCAGATAATTCCATATAAATACAGAAAAATAGGAAAATAATATATGCGTCCATGACAAGCGGGCTGTTAAGGAAGTATGAAGGGGAAGTCCGTAAGAAGTACAAGGGAATTCCACGGGGGTACATGGGGCTCAAATGACATCAGCAGGCTCTAGAAGTCACAGCCCCGGCTTCCCTACAGTTATGGGGTTGGTGCGAGATAAGAGGCGAAGACCAAGTCGAAGCGGATCATGGGTAAAAGTACATGCGAACATGAGGCGAGATAAGAGAACAAACAACCGTATCGTACAGTAGGGTCAGGATTGTAACATTACCCCCCTGTCAGACTCGAAGTCGCCACGACTTCAACTAGTCACTGGTATAGTACCAGTCATCCTCGACTGGTATGGTATCGGGGATTGGTGAAGGGGGGCGTGGGCAGGTATGATGACGCAAGAAAAGATGGTGACCTCGCTCACCGCACTCTCTGCACTGCTCGTACTGGGGACAGTGGATCTCTTCGTGCTTAGCGTCATACCGAAGACACTTGCCGCACCACCAAGGGCAGTCATCTGGATCGATGTACGCAGGCGACATGGGGGAGATCCAACGGATGAGGCACACGTCATACTGATGGGTACAGCTCCCACACCACTGACACGGCTGCTTGGCCCTCCATTGAGGGCACTGAGCGATCAAGTGGTCCATCAACTTGCATTGGAAGCACTTGTGAGTTCATCTACTGCCTTTGCCCTGAAGGTGCAGCATCTCACAAGGCCCCCCAGTGCACAGAGGGATGGGGATGGTCTCGGGGGTGAATCGTGGACATATGAGCTTGGCCTGAAGCTCGTCGAACTTTTCTGATATGAGTGGTATAATACGCGCATACTGCAACTGCTTCTGCACGCTCGCGAGGTCCATGTCCATATGGAAGCGATCACACGTGAGGTCCATCTCCAGTCGTCGGAGCTCGGACTCGCAGACTGCGATTGCATCCTTGTGCAGGAGACACTCTCAGAGACGGGATACGTCTGCATGGATGTGGACGTTGCGTAACTCTGTCAAGACCTCGTTGACGCATATGGCGTGAGGGTCATGGGGATGGAACATGGTGAGCTGCTGATCTGTGATGTGTGGAGGGAGCTGCCCCTCATACACCCCTTGCAGGTAAACCGATTGTACGTAGCATGGGTGTCTCCTCCCCATGGTTCCTACGACCTCCTGGTAGTTCTTTCAGTAATAGATGAAGCGCGCGATCCGCTTCGGATACCCTGCATTCCCAATCTTCATGGGGAAATACCGGAAAGTGAGGTCGGGGTTGTTATGGAGGAAGGGGAGTCCCAGGTCTATAGTCTCCTCCTCTTCCTCCTTGTCTTGGAGGAAGGCTAGGGTGGGATCGGGTTCGACTACCCGAGGTTGTGCTGCTGGTGTGGTTATGTGATCAATTCTGGGAGAGAACGGGAGAGTAGGGATGACGGGGACGTGTACAGTTATCAGAGTGTCAACGGGTGGCGCGGTGATGGTGAGTAGTGAGGTAGTAGTCTCCTCTCGTGCAAGGCGATCGAGAGCGGGTGCAATCAATGATAGGATGGGGGGATCAGGACTAGGGATTACAGAGTATGGCGTGCAACCCTCCAGTTGTGAGGGGACACCCTGATCCTGTGATGGTACAGTCAGTTGGTCAAGTATGAGTTGCGCTGGTGGGTGCAAGGGGATTTTGGATGTGATAGGAGTGGATGTCATGGTGGTGGAAATAGGAGAAGGGGGATGCATTGTTTGGTTTGTGGGGTGTTCCTTTATATCCTTCATCCAGCCCCTTCGGCGGTAGGATTATGCCAATAGAAGTCGGCAATGAGGTCAGGCATGTGTTGAATGTTCTCAAGTGATTCCCACAAACTATCACTTATGGGGAATCCCTTCCATCAGACCAGGAACTGGAGCTTACACCCTTGGCCATAGAACCTTGATCCGAGAATTTGCTCCACTTCGAATTCTTCTTCTCCATCGATAAGGTCAGGAGGGGGTCGCGTGAAGTTTGCCCCGTGTAGTTCCGTCTCCTTATATGGGGTGAGGAGGTTGGCATGGAACACGGGGTGGATCTTCCACGACTTTGGGAGTTCCAACTCGTAGGATACTGCTGAAAGGGCCTTCTTAACACGGAACGGTCCGTGGCGCTTAGGGGCTAGTTTGGCGGTGGGGTAGAATGTTTTAAGGTTCGTCCCTTCTAACCACACTTGCGCCCCTTCCTGGTAGGGGATAAAGCGGGTGTGCCCTCACTTTGTCATGAGTTCTTGGGCATGCTTGATGCAATCTTGCGTGTGTTGTCGGAAGTTGCCCATATCTTCCAAACGCTGGTCAACTGACGGGGAGGTCGTGGGTTTTGTGACCCAATTGGTGCGCGGTTTCCAGCCCATGATGAGTGAAAAAGGGGAGTGTTTTGTCATTGCGTTGGGCCATGCGTTATGTGTGAACTGTGCTACCAGGAGGGCCTCCGCCCAGTTGTCCTGCTGCACGTTGCTCCAATGGTGTAGGTACTGTTCTAGCCATTGGTTGGTTCGTTCTGATTGCCCATCTGTTTGGGGGTGATATGCCGATGAGATGTTCTGCCTAATTCCGAGAACTTGGCAGAGTTGTGTCATGAATGCCGATGTAAATCGGGGGTCTCGATTGGTAATCAATTTTCGGGGTATGCCATAATGGGGGTAGACATGGCGAAGGTATAGCCTGGCTACACCCTCCGCTGTGATTGTTTCATTACACAGGATGAAAATGGCTGCCTTGGAGCAGTTGTGGTTGGTGATGGTGAGGATTGAGTCATACCCCTGCGACGGTGGTAGTTTCGTAATGAAGTCCATGGCTACGACTTCGAACAGTTCTTCTTCTGGGTCGGTTGTGATGGGGAAGAGGTGTGGTTTTTATCAGTGTGGGTTAATTTTGTTGGCTTGGCATGTGGTGCAACCTTTGACGTATTCTTCCACGTCTTTGCACATGTTGGGCCACCAGTAGTCTTGTTGTAAGAGTTCGTAGGTGTTTGTAATTCCAGGGTGTCCCATGGCAGGTGTGTCGTGGAAAAAGGTGATTACCCCCTGCTTAAGATCGTTGTCCCTGACGATGACAAGGGCCTCTCCCTTCCACCATAACCCTCCATGGTTTTTTAGACTATGCGGCTCGACCCATCACAGTACCTGTGACTCATCAAGGTTCTGCGCGATCTGGGTCCAAATGTCCATGTCATGCATTGACATTTCTGTGGTTTGGATGAAGCGGTCCACCAGGAGGACAATGACATTGTTGTTGTCTTCATCACCTGGTGCATAGTCTGCTCATCAGGATAGGGCATCTGCACGACCATTCCTGATCCCAGATACGTGCTTCAACACGAAGTCGTACTCGGACAATTCTAGGAATTCGTGTGCCACTCGTCGACTGATTTTTCGTGGTTCCTTCCAGTATTGGAGGTTGGCGTGGTCGGTATGTATAATGATTTTATGGGGGGAACCAACGAGGTATGTGTGCCAGGCGCGGAGGGCTTTGACTACTGCAAGTAGTTCTCTGTCGTAGATGTCGTAGTTCCGCTCAGCCTGGGATAACAATTCTGAGTGGAACGCTACTGGATGGAGTTTTTGATCACTTCCTAGTTGGTTGAGTACTGCGCCAATGGCAACATTGGACGCATCTACCTCCATTTCGAACGGCTTGGTCAGGTCAGGGGAGAGGAGGACTGGTTCTTGGCATATATGGTCCTTGATGCACTCAAATGCGCGTTGTTGTTCTACTCCCCAGTGCCACAGGGTGTCCTTCTTTGTAAGGTCATGGAGGGGGCACGCAAGTGACAAGAATCCTTTGATGAATTGGCGGTAAAAGTTGCAGAAGCCGATAAAGGCGTGTACTTCTTTGAGGCTTCTTGGGGGTTGCCACTCGCGAATCCCTCGTACTTTTACGGGGTCCATTCGCAGCTTCCCATGCCCAATAACAAGCCCAAGGTACTCCGTCTCATGCACTTCAAATTCGCACTTCTCCGGTTTGATATAGAGGTCATTTTCTTTGCAAATGGTCAAGACCTGGTGGACTCTTTCGCGATGGCATGTAAGATCGTCGATAGTCACGACGAGGATGTCATCCATGTATATGATTACTTCGTTCGTTAACACTGGTCCTCGGAACGTAAAGTCCATCATCGCTTGGAACGTCGCAGGGGAGTTCGTGAGGCCAAAATACATTACGCGTGGTTCAAAGGCTCCCTTATTCGTTTTGAAGGCAGCCTTCCACTCGTCTCCTTCGTCTATGCGAATATTGTTATATCCCCAGCAGATATCCAATTTGGTGAAGAGTTGTGCATCACGGATTTTGTTGATGAGTTTGGGGATCAGGGGTAAGGGATAATGGTTGCGGATGGTAACTTCATTCAGTTGCTGATAGTCCTGTACAGGTCAGAGCTTTCCATCCTTCTTTTTTATGAAGAAGAATGGTGAGACGTATGGGGATTTTGATGGTCTAATATATCCCCTCTCTAGTTGTTCGGCGAGGAATACGTCAAGAGCTTTATCTTCCTCTTGAGTTAGCAGGTACACCTTACAGTCCATTGTCGTGGGTGCACCAGGTACTAGGTTGATGGCATGGTCCCATGGTCGCTTTGGCAGGAAGCGATGTGACGCCTCCTCGTCGAACACCTTGCGATACTGCTGGTATTCTGGCGGGACCATTTCTTCGAAGGTTCACACCTCTCATTTGGCCACTTCCTGCTGCACTAGTTCTGATGCCGTCGTCATTTTTCACAGAAATGCCACACATGGCTCTTGTTCGTCATCTGCAATCTGCTCCCACACCTCCTCATCAAGTTGATATGTCTCCAATGCCCATATGGATGCTTCTACGGGCGTGGCTTTGTCCGATGACTGGAGGCTGGATATGACCACTGGTTGGAACTCCTCATCCAGTGTCGCTTCCCCCCACTTCACAAGTGGTTCAAACACTGAGAACCATGGGTACCCTAGTATAACTTCATCCCTTCCCAGGTTCATTACTAGGAAGCGAAGTGTCTTGGTGTCATTTCCTGTTTGGACGTTCAAGTCGGTGTATTGGGTGATTGCTCCGTCCTGGTTATGAGTCCCGTCCACATTCCAGATATGTATTGGTTGTGTGACATCACGTGTTCCGATCTGCAGTTGCTTCAATAGTGAGGCACAGATAAAATTGTCTGTTGCTCCTGAGTCCAGGAGTACTTGTTGTTCAGCCATTGCATATGCAGATTTAAAGAGTACTGGGATTTGCATGGATCGATATCTGCTATGGTACATGTTTACATTGAGTGCTCTAGCCCAGGCCGTCGGGTTCAAGCGTCAAGAAAATCCTCTTTCGCGAATAACTTTTCCACCATGAGGTCCTGCACCTCCTGTGGTTGCGCTTTCATCACAGCGATCTGTGCTTCAGCCTGCTCTTCCATCGAAAGTACATGGTTAGATTGTATGGCGACTGTAGTGACAGCAGGAGCTGATACAGTCAGGGAAGTGGGGACGGGAGCTGATTGGGTGGTCGTGGAGGAAGTAGCAATTCGAGTGCCCTTTTGTGGGCAGTTACGCAAGATGTGCCCTGCAGCACAGCATCTAAAACAACGCCCCTCCTTTTGGAGTTGGATTTGGTCAGTGTCAGTAAGAGCCACGGAGGCTCGGGCACGTCCAACATCCATGGCGTTCGGGTCATGGTTCTTGTCGAGGGCCTGTACCCACTGGTCGTGGTTATGCCCTCCCTTCTTTTGGCGCAGGGCTCGGTTCTTGCCAAGTTGGTCCTTCAAAACCAGGTACTCAGCCTGTTGTAATTGGGCAGCCCACTTCCAATCCTCCCACGTAATGGGGTGTTGGAAGCAGATGGCATTGATAACTAACTGGTTCAGGAGTCCATCTTGGAATAACTCCAATGTCATTGCTTCGTCCGGGCCATATCTGGCTTTTGTTGTCAGATTGTCGAACTGGGCGATGTAGGAGTCAATATCCTCTCTTTTCATCGCCAAGGTTTGTAGTGCCTTGTGGGCCTTTGTCTGTTCTGCAGTGTCGGTGTATGCCTGCAGGAATTGGGTTTCTACCTCATTCCAGAGGTTATTTTGGGTTCGTAAAACCCCTGCTGCTAGCTGGTCGTCGAGCCATCTCATCTGTTCGTTGACCCAATCATCAACGAGTGGCCCTTGGATGTAGGAAAGGAAGGCCATGGCTCGTTGTCCCGGTACTGCGAGCAGGTCTACTGTTGGGTTCATGCTGCAATATAACTTGAAGGCACATAAGAATGCCTTGCTCTTCTCCCAGTTTCCGTCGAATTCAGGCGGGGGGTTTCCTCCCAGGCGACCATTGCCTCCAGGGGCTGGTGCAGGTCCTCTGGCCAGCACCAGTCCACCGCCACCACTGCTGCCACCGCCACCGCCACCGCCACCACCGGCAGGGGTTCCTCCGGTAGGTGCTCCACTTCCACTGGGTACTCCCCCTCCACTTGTGAGGGTAGTACTTGCAGATGCTTGTCCTTGTTGGGCCATCGTGTACGATGGAAATGCTGAGGTGGGGAGGTTGGTTGTTGGTATGGATACACTTGGGGATGGGGTACTAGGGGGATTGATAACAATGCCCAAAGGATTGGAGGATCCTAAAGGTCCGGTGTTCAGGGTAAGTGGTACTGGTCCTGTAGTGTACCACGCTCCTTCAGATGGGGAGTATTCAATGAAGGCCCAGAGATGCCTGTCGTCGAGATAATGAATCTGTTGATATGATCGTGTCAAGGGGTCAAAGATAAAGTATCCTTCAACTCTGTTGTGTTCTGCCCAGACCGTGGTTCCTTTAACTCGATCTGATAGTTCGTCAGAACTAAGGCGGTCAATGTACTCGGGCCTAAACTTGGTTTGGCTGCGACTGGATGTCGCCACTGTGAGAGACTTGACTTAATGTAACGCCACCACAGGGGCGTTAAGTACGACGTGTACTTTGGTAAGTCAATGGGATCGGTAAGGCGTGAACTGGTTAGGGTTCAGTTCAGTGGTGAACAAGTATCACTTGGTCTCCCAGGGACACAAGGATAATAGCGGAAGTTTCAAGGCTCAAGTGAAAAGGCGAGTGAAAGGAGGACTCAAGCACAGCAGCGAGTCAAACTGGGTTCGTGAGGCAAAGACGATGTGGTATTACACAAGAAGTCAAGTCTACCATACAAGCTAGGTAGGGTGTGACTTATATACTAGTACAGAGTGTTTGTGAAGTACAAACACATGATGCGATCCTGAGGTGCTGGCCCCAGCGGGCTGTTAAGGAAGTATGAAGGGGAAGTCCATAAGAAGTACAAGGGAATTCCGCAGGGGTACGCAGGGCTCAAATGACATCAGCAGGCTCTAGAAGTCACAGCCCCGGCTTCCCTACGGTCATGGGGTTGGTGTGAGATAAGAGGCGAAGACTGAGTCAAAGCAGATCATGGGTAAAAGTACACGCAAACACGAGGCGAGATAAGAGAACAAACAACCGTATCGTACAGTAGGGTCAGGATCGTAACACAGGGCACACCTGATGTCACAGGGATTGGTGCAACCACTTGCTGCCATGGGTTCTTTGTTCCAACTTCTGTAGTAGACTTCCAGAAGGGAGAGAGGTATGCTCCATTCATTGAGGCTTCCCATTCTTTGACTCATTGTCTGATCTCTTTCAGGCAAATCAATATGGACTACAGCATATGCAAAGCTCTCTCTTACAACATGGAAGACATGCCAGTTGCATTGGTGATGTATGACATCATGTGTCAATATAGAGTGCACTTTGAGGAGTGAATCAAGAGCAGCCCAGAGCTGTCACTACCCAGCTCAGAGAGTCTAGAACTGCACATGGGCATCAGACTGTTCCATATACATGGACATTCTAGATAGCCACATGAACCACTCTAACTGGAAGAAGCTGGTCCGGATTGGTGAGGTTCCATTATGCACGATAGCATATGGGGTTAATCTCACCTGGATACAACAGTTCCATCACTTCTCAAGCATTGGAAGCGCTTGGGACCTGACCTGGATGCAAGCTCAAAGGCATTTGAATCACTTAGTGAACATTTTAAAGAAAAGACCCAACAGTGGCTCAAGGAGGACATAGCTGCACAGACCGACAGAGGTACTGACCCCTCTAGCATGTGTTGTGCAGCAATACATGCAGCTAACAGGAATGGAGTTCTCACCTTTGAGTAGGTTGAGAGACTATGGAGTGGAGAGGGTGCACAAGTGAAGAAGAGAGTGAATAATCTATTCACCTCCCTCCCCATGGGAGGGTTTTTATACTCTATGGTCCTACCCTGTCCATATGTGTAAAAGTGATGAGTACAGGTGTCCACAATATCGTGTTTTTACACACGCCTGATGTAAGCTACCACTTTGAGATAGCCATAGGGCTTCTCTCACACAGAGGGCATATTGCACCTGCTATAATACGTATCCTAACTACCGTAATAGGAGAACATACTACCGTAATGTCATAACTGCTATAGATAAGGTCCTTATGTACTTATCTCATTCCAACACTCCCCCTTGCTTAGTGCAGCTATTAAAGCATGTCTAAGCAATATCCTAGCAATCTCACAAGCATTGGGAATGAGCATTGAGTGAGCGTTGCATAGGAGTTGATGAGACTATGGCTGTCTCTGACCCATCTCATCAAGTTGTGAATGGCTATCATCAACGACATTTTCCAACTTGGAGTATGATTATCATGTCCCCATCAGGGACAGGATGTACGAACTCCCTTCTGGTAGTTCAATGAGAGGCTTAGAGCCAGATGTCTGCTTCGAAAGCAACATCGCACCATGTCTGGTTAGGTGATTCTGTCTTGTTCTATGAGGAGACAGTTGCTCGTTGTGCTCTCCATGAAGAAGAAACGATGGACGCGGAGGACATAGAGAAACATGTGTTCCTCAGAGGAACAAAAGTTCCTTCAGGCTCTCCATCACAAGTCCCCATCATTGGACATGGTGTGTATGAGTGGCAAGTGGCCAAACTCTAGCCCTAGCTGTTCCCTGAATTTAAGGAATTTAATGTGACCCAGATTCTTAGTAAAAAGATCAGCAGGGTTCTCAGCTCCTTCAATGAAGAACAACTCTATCTTCTTTTCACGGATCACATCACGTATGTAATGGTGATGCAAATCAATGTGTTTGATCCATTTCTCCTGAACAGGATTAGAAGATAAGAATATGGAGCCTTGATTGTCTCCACATAATGGAATAGATCCGAGATTTATTCCAAGCTCACTAAAGAGCGAGCGAATCCAGACCAATTGTCTGCTTGTATCACACAGCGACATGTATTCTGCTTCAGTGGATGAGAGCGCAATAGATTTCTGCACTCTAGAATTCCAGCAGAACACTCCATTAGCCATCTTTACTAAATAGCCCGTAGTGGACTTTCTGGTTACTGGGTCAGAAGCCCAGTCAGAATCTGCATATGCTATTATACCACCATCGCTTTTGCTGTCAAAGACTAAAGCATAGTTTGAGATACCAAGTAAATAGCAGCAAATATAGAGTGCACGCTTATAATGGTCCTCTGATGGGTTGGCAACAAACTGCACCATCTTTGTAACAGCATAGGCAATATCTGGTCGTGTACCAATCATAATGTATAGGAGCGATCCTATCACTTGTTGGTATGACGCATGGAGCTCTGGGGCTGCAGTTTCCTTATTAGGGGATGGATGATACCCTTCCAGTAGTGGGGTAGGTACTGATTTGGTGTTAATCAGGTTAAAGCGCTGCAGCACTTTCTGAAGGTAATCCTGCTGATCTATCAGGATTCTACCCTTAGAATGTAATATGCTCATGTGCAGAAACTCTTTGGTATCACCCAAATCTCTGCATTCCCATATCTCCATAAAGTGTCTCTTCAGGGATGCTATGTCCTTCTTATTCCTTCCAAGGAAAAGAACGTCATCGACATAAACAATTACTATGATTGTTTTGTCCTCATTCACAAACAGACCTGAGTCTGATTGAAGTCGTGTGCAGCCAAGGGTATTCATGGACTTGTCTAGCTCTCTCCACCAAGCGAGTGCAGCTTGTTTAAGTCCATATATAGCTTTCCTAAGGCACATGACTTTGTTTTGTTGGCTAGGGTCTTTAAACCCTTCAGGTTGTTCCATATAGAGTTCCTCATCGAGGTCTCCATAAAGAAAGGCAGTTTTGACGTCAAGTCCAGAGATGTGCCAATCCTTCAGCGCTACAAGTGCAAGCATCATCTGGACGGTCTCAAACCGTACCACTGGCGAGAATATTTCATCATAATCTATGCCTTCAACCTGTGAAAAGCCTTTGGCAACTAGCCTGGCTTTTTTATGGCCATCTGACTTTAAGTCAAATACCCATCTATTCTTGATCACCCTTCTGCCTTGCGGCGGGTTAACAAGATCATAGACCTTGTGTTTGTGAAGAGAGGCAAGCTCTTCTTTGCATGCATTATGCCACTCCTCCTGGGGTTCACTTGGCATTTTAAGAATGTCCCAATAGGTCCATTCACAAATATTAGAGGTATCAGGTGACTCTAGATCCAATGGTGAAACTGCTTTGGCAAGCAGAAGATCTAGAAATTTGACTCCCCCTTCCTGAGCTAGGTGGATCAGAAGTTGCTGATCTACTTCGTCTGAATCATGCGGATTATCACTCTGTGCACCAGAAGAATCAGGATCAGCTTGTTCAGGAATGTCACCTGAGGCCGTCCGTGTAACGTTCCACCGGACGTTCCTTCTTGTACTGCGGACAAGGCTTTCGGGACGACCCAACGATCACCGGGATATGTCGAAGTCACGTGCTCGGTCTTGTACTAGCTCGATAACGAGGCGTAGTAAGGTTGCCCAAATGATACAGCAGGCGATGAAGAGAGCAAGTCGAAGTTGATATGACTGAATGGTCGGCAAGACAGCACAACCAAGGGAGAATGATGCAGCACGTTCCTTGAACGGCAAGAGTAGAGCGGAAAGGAAAGGATAGGGGCCTCACGGCGATCCCTCAGCTAAGGACGATTCAACAGATGTATATGCACCAAAGGTAGCTAACAGCACTCGACTGGCAAGACAGCGCAGAGGAGGCACTACAATGGGTGGTATAATCCAAGAAGTCAAGCTTAGGTCTTCAGCGACCATAAGCCCCAGTCTATATACACGTCCAAGGAGGTTTGAACCCCAGCTTGGAACTCCGAAACCCTAATATCCGGATCCTAGGAATGAGTCACAACGAGTCAGAGATAACAATCCACCAATGGCAGTAAGGCGCAAAGGTATGAGTCAGAGATAAGCATCTGCAGCTGTATGAGCGCTGCTTCCATCCAATCAGAACGCAAACGTGTACAATCCATCAGAATCGAGGCACAATCGATCAGGCACATACGAGTCATCACAAACACGAGGCAGTCGAGACCGGTCCAGGCACAAGCTCATCTGGACCCTTCTGGTGCGAGTCTAGCCAGGTCACGTGCCAGGGTCACGTGACGGGCGCTTGATGTAAGATCACGTGATCTACTCCCAGTATTCTTGAGCAAATCCGTGGTAGTTGGGAAGGTCATGTGACTTAGCTGGTTGTTGGGCGTATGAAGCCACAAGTCCCATAACTTCAACCTCTTCTTCGGCATAATCAGCACGTGATCGCTTCACGGCAGTGTTCCGAGGTCTTGCAGGGGTGTTCGGGGGAACAGTTACGGGCAAAACCGTAACAGTCCGACTCAGATGTGGATGCTGCTGGGAGCTACCTGGCTGTGGCTGTGTCAATTGTCACCATGTGCGAGTCCGCGCAATGTCTTGAATAATCATAGTAGGAGGCCTATCTCCATAGACATTATCAGGACAAGTAACTGGTTTCCTTGTACGCCCCAAGTGCCTAGGTTCACTAGGACCAGGTACTGGTTCAGGGGGTAAAGGCAGAGGTAGCTGTGATCCAATCCCTCTAGTATGAGTACTAGGAGGGGGTCCAGCAGCTGGCTGGGGAGCGCTTCTCCCTTTGGTAATAGGGGGCTCAGGTGGTAGGTCGTCATCATCACCAGGAGTGATATGGTCTTTAGACAGCTCATGTGGAACTGTATCATCTAACTGAGTTACACCACGGGGCTCACGTCTAGGATTGTCTGTTGGACACCTAGGAAATAGAACTTCATTGAAGAGTGCCTTGTCTGAATAGAACAAGGTATTTGGTGTGCGCATGAAGACATTAGCCTTCATTCCAGGTCCTCTACCAAGGTAGATCATTGGCTCGCTTTTGGGAGAAAGCTTATTCACCCAGCGGGCTTCTGGAATATGTACATATGCGCCACAACCAAATACTCTAAGATGTGATATATCAGGGACTTCATTGTGTAATAGTTTGTAAGGAGTCTGCCATTGAAGGTGACTCATGGGGGTTCTATTGTAACAATGTGCAGTGTGCAAGACTGCAAATTCCCACCAACTCTGTGGTAAGCAAGCATCAAGGCACATAGCCTGAGCTTTGTCCATTATAGTGCACATAAAGCACTCAGCACGCCCATTTTGCTGAGGTGTATGTGGCACTGACTGTAGCACTGTAATGCCGGCATCCTTAAGCTGCTTTAGGAAAGCATCCAATTTGTATTCACTGCTGGCATCAGACATCCATTCTTTTATGGTAGCACTAAATTGATTTTTAATTAGCACAAGCCACTGCTTTAAAGCAGTAATAGCTGAGGCTTTATCCCATAAAAGAGTAATCCATGCAAACGAAGTATAGTCATCAAAAAGATGATAAAATACTTGTATTTATGGTATGATGGTAAAGGGAAGCTTTTCAAATTGGAATGTATTCAATTGAAAGAGGCTTTAGCCCTTGTATCAGATGGAGGATGTGAGGCAGCAGGCATTTTGCCTTGCGTGCACCCAGGACATATGTTATCAGAGGTGGGAATTATGATCCCTTGTGGAAAGCCCTTAGTGTGTTCCTTAGCTTGTCTCAACACCTCTTTAGATGGGTGACCAAGGCAACGATGCATAAGGTCATAGTCTACATTGAATAATGCAGACTGATTCGCATTAAGTGACTCAGTTAGAGTAGATATAGAGGCATCTAGCCAATATAGGGATTGTCTGTGAAGAAGGGGTTTACATTGGACAATCGTCTTCTTTTTACGTAGCAAGTTAATATGCTGCAAATTCCCCAAAATGCGCAAACCTTGCTGTAAGAAGACTCCCATAGATAGAAGACGCGTGCTCATTCTAGGAATGTATAGGACTGGATATACCCACATGGTCACAAGTTTGTCTGCGATGTAATGCTCTAGCAAGACAGTTCTGGTCCCTTGAACATAGAGTGTATGAGCTGCAGTCTTTACAGGAATCTTATCAGACTTAGCAGTTGGCTTGTAGTCGATGAAGTCACTAAGTTTATTAGTGAAATGTGCTGATGCTCCTCAATCAAGGAGCCACATATTTTTTGTATGCTCTAAACACTTGACGCATTGACTGAAGTACTCATTGTGCTCACACTCAAAAGAATCGAGGAGAGCGCTGCTTATATTGTACATTTTGAGTAACTTTGGTGCTACTACATGTTGAGACGCGACTGATTCAAGTCACATGTCTCGTGGGATATGATTGAGTCATCCCATTTACTAAATACGGTATCTGTCCCTTACGGACTGATTTGGACTTGGCCGGACTCTTACGGACCGCTTTTGTTTATCTTTATTGTTAGAGTCATACATGGCTCTTATTGTTCTCTATTGTTAAGATACCGGTATTGTCTGCTTTAGGCAGCTATTGTTCTCTGCCCTCCAATGGCATTTCTCCCTCTGGCACACAGACCACCTGTATTGTGTTTGGACCACCTGTGCGCACAGACCATTCTTAGCTAAGCGTCCTGTATATAAGGACTGCTGTTTTCGCCTCTACACTTCAGAGTTCCTTCACCCTCTGAAGTGTAAGTCCCTTCTCTCTTACCCTACACTACCTTTTACTCACAGACGTCTTAGTACTTGTCTTTAGGTGTGTAGTAGTATTGGTATAGAGTTCCTTCACCCTCTGAAGTTACTTGTCTTTAGCTCTTTCTGCTATTAACTCCTCGCTTGTTAGTTCTGCGCTTCAACAGGTTATGGGCCCTGACGCCTAATAACTAACTTGCGTTATACCAACAGATCTGCTTTTGTGTCAACCTGCTCACTCAGCCGACCACATCCTTGTCGTCTTTTTTTATCATCAGTGAGCATCCTCTATCCCCTACATCTCGACACATCCTTTCTCGTCCACCATGACTCTGTCATGTGCCATTCTGGCTAGCCTCTTAAGGAGGTTCTCGTGAAAGGTCTTTATGACCTTAAACTCCTCTGTGCGCACTATCCTAGTATATTTTCTATACCCGGTCTTCGTCCGGAAGTGCTTTCATAGGCCAATAGGGGAAGACCCTTGCGGCTATAGGCCTTTCTAATGGTTGGGTGATACTCGGTTAATACCTGGGTCACTTTAAGGGGTGTGAAGGCCTGGTTAATAGTCAAACCCAGAAGTCCTTCCCTCTGACACAACTAGGAAACGCTACTATAGTATAATGGTATTTACACAGTAGCTATGACTAGACCTCTGCCAGGAGAAGTATTCGCTCCCATTGTGCAGGATTCGCTGCATGGCATGTATCACTAGTCTAGCTACTTAGTACCAAGACCCTTAATGGTCTGTTCTAGAGACTCCACAGACGACAGTCACAATTGTTATGGGAGTTGATCCCTATCATTGTCTCTGGAATTCGCTGTTGGCTCCTCTCTAGGGTACTACCCTTTACTGTGCATCTTAGTCGCCCCAGTCTACTTGGCCCTAAAGGTTAGAGATGGCCTTGAAGCGTCCTTCGCCGGACAATGCTTCTATGAGCCCTTCTTGCTAGACCCTGATAAAGCTGTATGATATGACCACTCGCCCTCCTAGGGTCTCAGAAGATCACAGTACAAGGCAGCCATCATAAAAATGATTCCACTACTATAATACTTCCAAGTCGCACAAACTAGAGGCATGACACTCTACGGTGTTATGGAGTTATAGCGCTCTTATGGCTGGACCTCTACTTTCCTTAACAAGATCTGGGCTGGTTCTGACTGCTCCTCGGAACCAGATTCTTATAAACATCTCAAATGGCTTCGCCCACCTTCCACCTCTCCTTCCCACCTACCCTCGTCCTCTCCAAGTTGGATGGAACAAATTGGCAAACATGGGGAGCGACTTTCACGTCGCTCATGTTAATGAACGGAGTGAGAAGGCACCTCACTCACTCCCAACCTCCCCATGTTCCGCACCACCCTGCCCCTGCAGCAGGAGTTGTTGGTGCACCCACTGGTCCAACAGACGAAGGGTTAGCCATTTTGGCCATGTGGGAGAAGCAGGAAGAGGTCATTACTGGCCTCTTATACCTCTCAGTCACATCAGAAGTTCTTTCGGGCATTGTCTCAGAGGCGCTGTTCCCAAGCGTCCATGACAAATTTGTCCACCTTGATCACCTCTATGGCCAGGTTGGCTCTATGGCCACCTTCAACCTCTGGGTGGGCTTGGCCAACACCAAGCTTCAGGAAGGTAGCCCCTTCCAACCTCAACTCCAGAGAATGTTGGATGCGAGGAACACCCTTGTGGAGCAAGGGATGCCCGTCTCGGACATGCAAATGTCCTTCATACTTTTAGACGCGCTACCTCCCTCCTACAGCACCATAGCAGGCACCATCCTCGCCTCTGGCCCCCCTGCCAACTTACAACCTCAGGACCTAATTAACAAGGTTCATTAATGAGGAATCCCGTATCGCTGGTCCCCCGGCATCTTATAACAAGATAGCCCCCGTCAAGAAACATTCGCCTCCGCACGATCATGCGTCGCAGGCATCGGGCAGCTCTGTGTCTCCGGACATAATCTGCCATTACTGCAAAAAGTCTGGTCATAAAAAACCAGACTGCTATAAACTCAAACGGGACCAGGAGAACGCCAAGAAAGGCAGGGCTGGGCAACGAGGGAAAGCTGCCCAGAACTCAATGACTGAGGCCCCGGACTCACTTCCGGGAAACAGGTTTGCTGCGGCCAATAGCATACCTGTACCAAAGAGCCGTCTATTTACTATAGTTAATGGCTCTGGAAAAATAGAAGAGGTACATGAGGTACCTCAGGTCTCCCTTTACATGATGAGTGTGAATCACACTCAGATAGCATCAAGATGGATGATGGACAGTGGAGCCTCAGCACATTTCACACCACACCTTGAAGACTACGACTCCTACACACCTCACGAAGGAGTAGAAGTGCTTCTAGGTGACAACTCTCTACTCAAGAGCGTTGGCACTGGTACGGTCACAATCCGAACCAACAGAGGCTACAACCTCAAAATATCTAATGTGCTCCACCTTCCAAACACGCATTCGCGTATACTGTCAACGCCTGCCCTAACAGAAAAAGGCGCCATCATCAGCTTTGATTCAACATCTTTTGCTATACGATTCAATGGAGAGACCATAGCGGAAGGACACAAGGCTTCAGGCCTATACTGGCTTGATGGACAACATATGAATTCAGTCCAAGCACCTGCATCAGCTAGCCTTGACGTCTGGCATCAGCGCATGGGACATATGTCCAAAGATGCGCTTAAAAGATATGCTCAGGAGTCTGTAAAAGGACTCCACATAAACAATTCACCAGTAGACGATAAGTTGTGCCATGGCTGTGAAACTGGCAAATCAACACTGTCTACCCTTCCCACCTTCCTCAAAACGCGCACAAGAACCACTTGAAGTCATTCACAGTGACCTTGTTGGCCCCATGCAGAGCCAATCAATACAAGGAAACAAGTACTTCGCCACGTTCATAGATGACTACTCTAAAGCAGCAGTCGTCGTCTTCATGAAATCAAAAGACCAGTTTAAGGATGCCTTCATACACTACAAGGCATGGGCTGAAAAACAACTAAATAAGCCCATCAAAACCTTACACTCGGATCGTGGTGGCGAATATGTCAATAATGACTTAAAGCGCATACTTTTGGAAGCGGGAATTGAGCATACTCTTACAATGCCTCATTCTCCACAACAGAATGGGAGAGCTGAGCGTTTTAACCGTACGGTTATGGAAAAAGGCACTAGCATGCTTCATCATGCAGGCCTTAGCCTTGGCTTTTGGGAACAAGCAGTACAGACTGCTGTGCAAATATATAACCGCACTCCCACTCGTTCTAACCAGTGGAAAACTCCGCTAGAGCTCTGGGATGGTACAGTCCCAGATGTCTCTTACTTTAGAGTATTCGGCTGCAAAGCCTACTATCATGTACCTGAACACAACCGGCGCAAACTAGATCCTAAAGCAAAGGAAGCCGTGTTTGTGGGCTATGAACCCTTATCAAAGGGTTACAAACTCTGGGATAGACATAGCCGGTGCTTCGTCTCTTCACGAGATGTTACATTTGACGAAAGCACTTTCCCATCCCTGAGTGACCTGGCTCGTCACTCTCAAATCCCTTCCCCTCCCGTGTCTGGTGAACTCGAAAGAGGCGCTGCCGGCGGTGAGATCTTCTTTGTAGTGCCTAGCCCGCCTACACCAGCTGTTGCCCCTGCGGCACCTACACCAGTCTTTGTACTTCCACCTATTCAGGTGCCCGCAGAACCCCAACAACAGCCTAGCACACCCCCCAACACCTCACCTGCTACGGCAGACCAGACAATATATCACACTCCCCCTTCCCAAGCTCCTCCCCCTACCAACACTGCACCCACCCGCACTCGCACTCGCTCCACAAGGCGTGCTGCAGTAGTAGCTCCTATTCCGGCCCCTAATTTCAATAGGGAAGTGTCTCCTCCCAGATCTACTCCCAGATCTCCCAGGAACACCCAGCCGGTTTCGCCTAATAGACCAAGGCGGAGCACTAGGGTACGATTCACGAATCCTCGCTATCTCCAAGAGGACGATGAATTCGTGCAAGGAAGCAGTAGGCTGGGAATGATAGACCTACTTAATACGGCAGAGGTACCTGGCTATAGGGACCCTCAGACCTTTAAGCAGGCTATGGAGTCTGAACAAGCTGTCGATTGGCTTGAAGCATGCCAGTATGAACTGGATGCTCTCGACAAGCTTGACGTCTGGAGATTAGAACCCCTTCCCGCTGGAAGGAAGGTGGTTAAATGCAAATGGGTGTTTAAAAAGAAAGCAGATGGACGCTTTCGTGCTAGGCTAGTGGCAAAAGGGTTCACCCAACTAGAGGGGGTGGACTTTGACGAAACTTTCTCCCCAGTTGCCCGCTTCGAGTCCTTAAGACTCCTTCTTGCGCTGGCTACGCTTGAAGACTGGCATATTCACCAAATGGATGTCAAATCGGCATTCCTACATGGGGAACTGGAGGAAGAAATTTATATGGAGCAACCTGTCGGTTTCGTCACAGCTGGCTCAGAGCACCTTGTGTGCCGGTTACAGAAGGCCCTTTATGGCCTGAAACAAGCTTCCCACGCATGGAACGTGCAATTCCATGGGGTCCTTTGTGACCTAGGCTTTACGCGGACGTACTCTGATGCAGGAGTATATGTGTATCATCTTCAAGAGGGGGGTGACACATTATTTGTGATCTTATATGTAGATGACATCACTATACTCAGGGAGCTCTCTATCAAAGATCAATGATCTGAAAGTCTCTCTATCAGACCGATATGAGATGACTGATCTTGGTGAAATCCAATCATATCTCGGTGTCAACATCACCAGAGATCGTGCAAACCGCACTATGGAAATCAACCAATCAGATTACATCCGCGATGTGATTGAGCGCTTTGGAATGTTAGATTCCAACCCAGTATATACCCCTCTTCCCTCTGGCGCTGAGGCACACTTGATCAAATTTGAAGATCAGGCCTCTACTTCTGAAATTAAGAAGTATCAACAGATAATTGGGTCTCTGCTGTATGCGCAGATAGGAAGCAGACCTGATATATCCTTCGCTGTTGCGCGCCTTAGCCAATTCGCTTCCAATCCCTCACCTCAGCATTTACGCTTATCCAAGTATGTCCTAGCCTACCTAAACACAACAAAGGACTACAGGATACGCTATGCTGGAGGGACTGACTCTGATGGAGCTGGCCTTCATGGCTACTGTGACTCTTCCTGGGGAGATCAGGAAGAAAAGCACTCCACCTCTGGCTACGTCTTCTTGCTTGCTAATGGAGCCATTTCATGGTGTACCAGAAAACAGAAGACCATAGCCCAGTCTACCACAGAAGCAGAGTACATGAGCCTCGCTGAGGCCTCCAACCAAGCTCAGTGGTACACCACTTTCCTAGGGGAACTAGGGTATGAGGTCGCCTCCCCCATTCCCCTACACTGTGACAACAAGGGTGCTGTAGACTTAGCACTAAACCCTGTCACTGGAAGGCGGTCCAAACATATCCTGATCAAACACCATGTGGTCAGGGAGTACGTAGAAAATAAGGTCATAGACCTGATTCGTACTCCTACAGGGGAAATGGTTGCAGATGGACTTACTAAGTCACTGCCCAAAGAACCCTTTGACAAAATGGTCACTGATCTAGGAATGGTGTAAGAAGGGTTAAAAGGAAAACTTGTACACAGTCAATGGTCGTCGATCCTTGGTTTATCAACAAGGACGTCACATTGTTCTGTAATCTAGTACAAAACACATCATGTTCTCTGATCCATGAGAGCTATGAAAAACCCTTCTTAGAACCCTGAAGGAGTTGGACCTTGTTCCAACTCAGTACAGAAGATAGTCCTTTATCACAGGACTACCACGAAGTGGGTGTAAAAACCGCTTCGGATTGAACATTATCTGCACAAAGATTCCAACCTCAATCCCGAACTTCTGTACGACTCTGGGTTCTATATAAAACACCTATACCTACAAAATGGACTGCCTCTATCATGGAGGGATGTTGAGACGCGACTGATTCAAGTCACATGTCTCGTGGGATATGATTGAGTCATCCCATTTACTAAATACGGTATCTGTCCCTTACGGACTGATTTGGACTTGGCCGGACTCTTACGGACCGCTTTTGTTTATCTTTATTGTTAGAAGCCATACATGGCTCTTATTGTTCTCTATTGTTAAGATACCGGTATTGTCTGCTTTAGGCAGCTATTGTTCTCTGCCCTCCAATGGCATTTCTCCCTCTGGCACACAGACCACCTGTATTGTGTTTGGACCACCTGTGCGCACAGACCATTCTTAGCTAAGCGTCCTGTATATAAGGACTGCTGTTTTCGCCTCTACACTTCAGAGTTCCTTCACCCTCTGAAGTGTAAGTCCCTTCTCTCTTACCCTACACTACCTTTTACTCACAGACGTCTTAGTACTTGTCTTTAGGTGTGTAGTAGTATTGGTATAGAGTTCCTTCACCCTCTGAAGTTACTTGTCTTTAGCTCTTTCTGCTATTAACTCCTCGCTTGTTAGTTCTGCGCTTCAACACTACATGCAATTCTCGTAGATATACAAAACTATTACAGCTGCCCCGTTCTAGATTTTTTGGGGGCAGGGCTAATACTGTAACGTTATCAGCATGTGGTGCATGAAGTGAAGAAAAGACGTACTCTTCATCACATGATCCCCAATCGAGGATCTCAGTATCCGGTCCAGTCAAGAAAGACTCCAGTGTCAAAGATTGGCCTATAGAGACCGAAGGAGAGACAAGGGTGTTGAAACGAGGGTCTGTTTCTTTGCCGTTATCTTTTAGGTACTGTTGGTTGCTGCGCCAAATAGATTCGATCCATTCATTAGGATGTGACCAAGGAGGGGAATGGCTTTCGCCAGTAGTAGCCCACCTGACTGTTGCTTTGATAATAGAAGCCAGGTCGACGTAAGGAGGTGTGGGGGCACGGTTTTCTATATCAGAATCCCCATTGCTTATTGTCAGACCTGAGACATCAAGTTGGAGAGCATTAGATTGCTCACCAAATATCTCAGTGTCATTGAGGCCGTCAATGTTCATGATCGGTTGTGCACTGCCCAAAGGCTGCTGCAACATATTGATATCAAAGTCGGAGTCATACTCCTTGTCCATGAACGTTTCAATGTGAGGGCGCATCAGTGCATCAACATCAGCAAAGCACTGCTCAAGTGTCTTTACGGTCTGGACTGTAGCAGGTACATCCAGCCATTCAGCAAGCATCAATGCCTTATTGACTGAGGGGAAGAAGCCAGAAGCCCTCTGAGGAGAGGGTGATTCGACTTCTGTCCTTGTGGTGACACCAGATGACCCAATATGAGTCACCTTGTAGGAAGTAGGGGGGGCTAGTGCAGTGACGGAGGCAATATGCAAGTGCTGTGGAGCATGGGCAGGTGCCTTGCCTTTCCCTTTAGCCTTGCCTCTTCCGGATCCACATCCTCCACGCTGTAATGCCACCACAGGGGCGTTAAGTACGACGTGTACTTCAGCAAGTCAACGGGATCGGCAAGGCAGGAACCAATTAAGGTTCAGTTCGGTGGTGAACAAGTATCACTTGGTCTCCCAGGGACACAAGGATAGTAGCGGGAAATCAGGGCTCAAGCGAAAAGGTGAGCGAAAGGGGACTCAAGCGCAGTGGCGAGTCAAAAGCATTCGTGAGGCAAAGACGATTGTGGTATTACACAAGAAGTCAAGTCTACTGTACAAGCTAGGTAGGGCGTGACTTATATACTAGTACAGGGTGTTTGTAACGTACAAACACATGGCGCGATCCTGAGGTGCTGGCCCCAGCAAGCTGATATGGAAATATGAAAGGGAAAGTCTGTTGCGCAGCAATACGCGCAGCTAACAGGAATGGAGTTCTCACCTTTGAGTAGGCTGAGAGACTATAGAGTGGAGAGGGTGCACAAGTGAGAAAGAGAGTGAATGTCTATTCGCCTCCCTCCCCATGGGAGGGTTTTTATACTCTATGGTCCTACCCTGTCCATATGCGTAAAAGTGATGAGTACAGGCGTCCACAATATCGCGTTTTTACACACGCCTGATGTAAACTACCACTTCGAGATAGCCATAGGGCTTCTCTCACTCAAAGGGTGTATTGCGCCCGCTATAGTATGTATCCCAACTACTGTAATAGGAAAACATACTACCATAATGTCGTAACTGCTATAGATAAGGTCCTTACGTACTTATCTCGTTCCAACAAAGTCCATAAGAAGTACAAGGGAATTCCGCGGGGGCACGCAGGGCGCAAATGACGTCAGCGGGCTCTAGAAGTCACGGTCCTGGCTTCCCTACGGTCACAGGGTTGGTGCAAGATAAGAGACGAAGGGCGGATCGAAGCGGAACGTGGGTAAAACATACGTGAACACGAGGCAGGGCAGATAAGCAGTCAAACATATCGTACAGTAGAGCGGAAATCGTAACACACGCTGCCTGAAAGGCTGCTGCTGGGTGGACAGGCCGGGGGCGCTAGGCTGCTGCTGCGAAGAACCCTGCTTGGAGAAGCAAGGGTCATTATGCTTCCACTTAATGGCAGAAAGCTTCTGCATGTTATGAGCGGCCTTATGCTGTCCACGATTGGTCTCAGTCTTGTACTGGCTTTCGACACAAGCTGATACGGTGGTGAGCTGAAGATCTGCCAAGGCAAGGTTATTGCACATGACAGGAATGAGGTGCTCCCATTTCTGGGCAGGGTGGACATGGCAATGAGTGCCTGCAGCTGTGGGCGAATGGCAAGAGCGGTGGCATTAGCACCAGTACCAATGGTGACTGCTCCAAGACAAGCAAAAGTGGCAGCCATCTTCTCGAACTGGGGAGCAGGATGCTGATTAGTGTTAAAGCGAATCGAGATGGCCTCTTTGAAGTCCTTGTAGATGCGGGGCATAGATACCACACCATACCGGTCTTTAATGGACTCCCAAAGAAGCTGGGAAGTGTTGCCAGTAACTGCCTGCTGTATAGCAGGTGAGAGGCGTAGGGTAAGGTTACCCCTGGCCATCTCATCACTTCACATCCAAGCCACTCTTTCAGCGGCATTGGAAACAGGAGGGACAGGGATGGTGCCAGCAACGTAGCCTCAGAGCCCCTGTGACATGAAGAAGGTGGTCATCTGCTTAGACCAGGTGGCCCAGTTAGAGCCATCGAAGACAGGGACAAGCGTAGTGAGTTGGGACGACATGGATGTATAGATCTGTTGGCTTTGAGAATGTCAGCATTGTGTTACAATAATAACAATACTGAGTAAGATAAAAAGCCAATATTAGTCCCATTCTGACCCATAGGTCAATCCTATGTTGTGTGCTGGTCTTTGCAGTCTGCCGGTTAATCGCTAAGCCAATAGAACTGCTCAGCATCGCCCCAAGGTTATCATGTGCAGCACCTTCAGATTAATGGAGGTTAACACATGGCCTTGTTTAGTTAGGCAAGAGGCCTAGTCTGTGTGCTCCGAACCAGGGAGCCTCCTTGAGTCTAGTGCCTACAACTGCACAAGTCCCTCTTTGCAAAGGCAATGTCGTGGTGGGCGGTGACCACAAGGCGCAACTCTATCAAAGAGTGTGATGGCAAACCCTGTAACAGGGCCCATAACCTGTTGCACAGCAATACGCGCAGCTAACAGGAATGGAGTTCTCACCTTTGAGTAGGTTGAGAGACTATGGAGTGGAGAGGGTGCACAAGTGAAGAAGAGAGTGAATATCCTATTCACCTCCCTCCCCATGGGAGGGTTTTTATACTCTATGGTCCTACCCTGTCCATATGCATAAAAGTGATGAGTACAGGCATCCACAATATTGTGTTTTTACACACACCTGATGTAAACTACCACTTCAAGATAGCCATAGGGCTTCTCTCACTCAGAGGGCATATTGCACCCGCTATAGTACATATCCTAACTACCGTAATAGGAGAACATACTACCATAATGTCGTAACTGCTATAGATAAGGTCCTTACATACTTATCTCATTACAACAGATAGAATCTTGGACTTTGAGTAAACACATCCATCTGAGATAGAACCTCAGACTCTTATCTAAATCATCTGTCTGAGATAGAATCTTGGACTCTGATATAAGTCATATGTCCGAGAATGAGTCTTGGACTCTGAGTGAACACATTTGTCCAAGATGGAATCTTGGACTTTGAGTATACTCATCTGTCTGAGATAGAATCTTGGACTCTGCATCTGTAAAAGTGGGACCTGTCAAAAGCTGTTGGCAACTGGTCCTGACCAGTCTCTGACAGCTTTTGACAGGTCCCACTTTTATGTTGAAGCGCAGAACTAACGAGCGAAGCGTTAATAGCAATAAGCTAGTAGAGACAAGTTAACTTCAGAGGGGAAGTAAACTCTATTACAACTGCATACCTAGTAGAGACAAGTTACTATAAAGGAACGTCTCATGAGTAAAGGTAAATAAGAGAAGTAATGATAAAGGGACTTACACTTCAGAGGGGAAGTAAACTCTGAAGTGTAGAGGCGAAAACAGCAGTCCTTATATACAGGACGCTTAGCTAAGAATGGTCTGTGCGCACAGGTGATCCAAACACAATACAGGTGGTCTGTGCGCCAGAGGGAGAAATGCCATTGGAGGGCAGAGAACAATAGCTGCCTAAAGCAGACAATACCGGTATCTTAACAATAGAGAACAATAAGAGCCATATATGACTCTAACAATAAAGATAAACAAAAGCGGTCCGTAAGAGTCCGGCCAAGTCCAAATTAGTCCGTAAGGGACAGATACCGTATTTAGTATATGGGATGACTCAATCATATCCCACGAGACATGTGACTTGAATCAGTCGCGTCTCAACATCCCTCCATGATAGAGGCAGTCCATGTTAGGTATAGGTGTTTGTATAGAACCTAGAGTCGTACAGAAGTTCGGGATTGAGGTTGAAGTCTTTGTGCAGATAATGTTCAATCCGAAGCGGTTTTTACACCCACTTCATGATAGTCCTGTGATAGAGGACTACTTTTTGAAGGGTGAAAATCTGTACTGAGTTGGAGCAAGGTCCAACTCCTTCAGGGTTCTAAGAAGGGTTTTTCATAGTTCTCATTGTTTTTAGAGAACATGATGTGTTTTTTACAGGACAATGTGACGTCCTTGTTGATAATCCAAGGATCGACGACCATTGACTGTGTAAGAACCCTTCTTACACCATTCCTAGATCAGTGACCATTTTGTCAAAAGGTTCTTTGGGCAGTGACTTAGTAAGTCCATCTGCAACCATTTCCCCTGTAGGAGTACGAATCAGGTCTATGACCTTATTTTCTACGTACTCTCTGACTACATGGTGTTTGATCAGGATATGTTTGGACCGCCTTCCAGTGACAGGGTTTAGTGCTAAGTCTACAGCACCCTTGTTGTCACAGTGTAGGGGAATGGGAGAGGTGACCTCATACCCAAGTTCCCCTAGGAAGGTAGTGTACCACTGAGCTTGGTTAGAGGCCTCAGCGAGGCTCATGTACTCTGCTTCTGTGGTAGACTGTGCTATGGTCTTCTGCTTTCTGGTGCACCATGAAATGGCTCCATTGGCAAGCAAGATGACGTAGCCTGAGGTGGAGTGCTTTTCTTCCTGATCTCCCCAGGAAGAGTCGCAATAGCCATGAAGGCCAGCTCCATCAGTGTCAGTCCCTCCAGCATAGCGTATCCTGTAGTCCTTTGTTGTGTTTAGGTAGGCTAGGACATACTTGGATAGGCGTAAATGCTGGGGTGAGGGATTGGAAGCGAATTGGCTAAGGCGCGCAACAGCAAAGGATATATCAGGTCTGCTTCCTATCTGCGCATACAGCAGAGACCCAATTATCTGTTGATACTTCTTAATTTCAGAAGTAGAGGCCTGATCTTCAAATTTGATCAAGTGTGCCTCAGCGCCAGAGGGAAGAGGGGTATATACTGGGTTGGAATCTAACATTCCAAAGCGCTCAATCACATCGCGGATGTAATCTGATTGGTTGATTTCCATAGTGCGGTTTGCACGATCTCTGGTGATGTTGACACCGAGATAAGATTGGATTTCACCAAGATCAGTCATCTCATATCGGTCTGATAGAGAGACTTTCAGATCATTGATCTTTGACAGAGAGCTCCCGAGTATAGTGATGTCATCTACATATAAGATCACAAATAATGTGTCACCCCCCTCTTGAAGATGATACACATATACTCCTGCATCAGAGTACGTCCGCGTAAAGCCTAGGTCACAAAGGACCCCATGGAATTGCACGTTCCATGCGCGGGAAGCTTGTTTCAGGCCATAAAGGGCCTTCTGTAACCGGCACACAAGGTGCTCGGAGCCAGCTGTGACGAAACCGACAGGTTGCTCCATATAGATTTCTTCCTCCAGTTCCCCATGAAGGAATGCCGATTTGACATCCATTTGGTGAATATGCCAGTCTTCAAGCGTAGCCAACGCAAGAAGGAGTCGTAAAGACTCGAAGCGGGCAACTGGGGAGAAAGTTTCGTCAAAGTCCACCCCCTCTAGTTGGGTGAACCCTTTTGCCACTAGCCTAGCACAAAAGCGTCCATCTGCTTTCTTCTTAAACACCCATTTGCATTTAACCACCTTCCTTCCAGCAGGGAGGGGTTCTAATCTCCAGACATCGAGCTTGTCGAGAGCATCCAGTTCATACTGGCATGCTTCAAGCCAATCGACAGCTTGTTCAGACTCCATAGCCTGCTTAAAGGTCTGAGGGTCCCTATAGCCAGGTACCTCTGCCGCATTAAGTAGGTCCATCATTGCCAGCCTACTGCTTCCTTGCACGAATTCATCATCCTCTTGGAGATAGCGAGGATTCGTGAATCGTACCCTAGTGCTCCGCCTAGGTCGGGCAGGCGAAACCGGCTGAGTATTCCTTGGGGATCTGGGAGTAGATCTGGGAGGAGATACTTCCCTATTGAAATTAGGGGCCGGTATAGGAGCGACTACTGCAGCACGCCTTGTGGAGCGAGTGCGAGTGCGGGTGGGTGCAGTGTTTGTAGGAGGGGGGGCTTGGGAAGGGGGAGTGTGATATATTGTCTGGTCTGCCGCAGCAGGTGAGGTGTTGGGGGGTGTGCTAGGCTGTTGTTGAGGTTCTGCGGGCACCTGAATAGGTGGGAGTACAAAGACTGGTGTAGGTGCCACAGGGGCAACAGCTGGTGTAGGCGGGCTGGGCACTACGAAGAAGATCTCACCGCCGGCAGCGCCTCTTTCGAGTTCACCAGACACGGGAGGGGAAGGGGTTTGAGAGTGATTTGCCAGGTCACTCAGGGATGGGAAAGTGCTTTCGTCAAATGTAACATCTCGTGAAGAGACGAAGCACCGGCTATGTCTATCCCAGAGTTTGTAACCCTTTGATAGGGGTTCATAGCCCACAAACACGGCTTCCTTTGCTTTAGGATCTAGTTTGCGCCGGTTGTGTTCGGGTACATGATAGTAGGCTTTGCAGCCAAATACTCTAAAGTAAGAGACATCTGGGACTGTACCATCCCAGAGCTCCAGCGGAGTTCTCCATTTATTAGAACGAGTGGGAGTGCGGTTATATATTTGCACAGCAGTCTGTACTGCTTGTTCCCAGAAGCCAAGGCTAAGGCCTGCATGATGAAGCATGCTAGTGCCTTTTTCCATAACTGTTCGGTTAAAACACTCGGCTCTCCCATTTTGTTGTGGAGAATGAGGCATTGTGAGAGTATGCTCAATTCCTGCTTCCAAAAGTATGTGCTTTAAGTCATTATTGATGTATTCGCCACCACGATCTGAGTGTAAGGTTTTGATGGGCTTATTTAGTTGTTTTTCAGCCCATGCCTTATAGTGTATGAAGGCATCCTTGAACTGGTCTTTTGATTTCATAAAGACGACGACTGCTGCTTTAGAGTAGTCATCTATGAACATGGCGAAGTACTTGTTTCCTTGTATTGATTGGCTCTGCATGGGGCCAACAAGGTCACTGTGGATGACTTCAAGGGGTTCTTGTGTGCGTTTTGAGGAAGGTGGGAAGGGTAGACGCGTTGATTTGCCAGTTTCACAGCCATGGCACAACTTATCGTCTACTGGTGAGTTATTTATGTGGAGTCCTTTTACAGACTCCTGAGCATATCTTTTAAGCACGTCTTTGGACATATGTCCCATGCGCTGATGCCAGACATCAAGGCTAGCAGATGCAGGTGCTCGGACTGAGTTCATATGTTGTCCGTCAAGCCAATATAGGCCTGAAGCCTTGTGTCCTTCCGCTATGGTCTCTCCATTGAATCGTATAGCAAAAGATGTTGAGTCAAAGCTGATGATGGCGCCTTTTTGTGTTAGTGCAGGCGTGGATAGTATGCGTGAGTGTGTGTTAGGGAGGTGTAGCACATTTGATATTTTGAGGTCATAGCCTCTGTTGGTGCGGATTGTAACCATACCAGTGCCAACGCTCTTGAGTAGAGAGTTGTCACCTAGAAGCACTTCTACTCCTTCATGAGGTGTGTAGGAGTCGTAGTCTTCAAGGTGTGGGGTGAAATGTGCTGATGCTCCACTATCCATCATCCATCTTGATGCTATTTGAGAGTGGTTTGCACTCATCATGTAAAGGGAGACCTGAGGTACCTCATGTACCTCTTCTATTTTGCCAGAGCCGTTAACTATAGTAAATAGTCGACTCTTTGGTACAGGTATGCAGCAAACCTATTCCCCGGAAGTGAGTTCGGGGCCTCAGTCATTGTATTTTGGGTAGCTTTCCCTCGCTGCCCAGCCCTTCCTTTCTTTGCGTTCTCCTGGTCCCGTTTGAGTTTGTAGCAGTCTGGCTTTTTATGGCCAGGCTTTTTGCAGTAGTGGCAGACTATGTCCGGGGACACAGAGCTGCCCGTTGCCTGCGACGCATGATCGTGCGGAGGCGAACTTTTCTTGACGGGGGCTATCTTATTATAAGATGCCGGGGGACCAGCGATATGTGATTCCTCATTAATGAACCTGTTAATAAGGTCCTGAGGTTGTAGGTTGGCAGGGGGGCCAGAGGCGAGGATGGTGCCTGCTATGGTGCTGTAGGAGGGGGGTAGCGCGTCTAATAGTATGAAGGACATTTGCATATCCGAGACGGGCATCCCTTGCTCCACAAGGGTGTTCCTCGCGTCCAGCATTTTCTGGAGTTGAGGTTGGAAGGGGCTACCTTCCTGAAGCTTGGTATTGGCCAAGCCCACCCATAGATTGAAGGTGGCCATGGAGCCGACCTGTCCATAGAGGTGATCTAAATGCATAAATTTATCATGGACGCTTGGGAACAGCGCCTCTGATACTATGCCGGAGAGGACCTCCGCGGTGACTGAGAGATATAGGAGGCCTGTGATGACCTCCTCCTGTTTTTCCCATAGGGCCAAAATGGCCAGTCCTTCGTCTGTGGGCCCAACAGGGGCACCAACGACTCCTGCAGCTGGAGTGGGATGCTGGGGGACATGGGCTGGATTGGAGTGGGTGAGATGCCTCCTTACTCCATTCATCAGCATGAGCGATGTGAACGTCGCTCCCCATGTCTGCCAGTTTGTTCCATCCAGCTTTGAAAGGACGAGGGTAGGTGGGAAAGAGAGGTGGAAAGAGGGCGAAGCCATTTGAGATGTTTGTATATCTGGTTCCGAGGAGCAGTCAGAACCAGCCCAGATCTTGTTAAGGAAAGTAGAGGTCCAGCCATAAGAGCGCTATAACTCCATAACACAGTAGAGTGTCATGCCTCTAGTTTGTGCGACTTTGGAAGTATTATAGTAGTGGAATCATTTTTATGATGGCTGCCTTGTACTGTGATCTTCTGAGACCCTAGGAGGGCGAGTGGTCATATCATACAGCTTTATCAGGGTCTAGCAAGAAGGGCTCATAGAAGCATTGTCCGGCGAAGGACGCTTCAAGGCCATCTCTAACCTTTAGGGCCAAGTAGACTGGGGCGACTAAGATGCACAGTAAAGGGTAGTACCCTAGAGAGGAGCCAACAGCGAATTCCAGAGACAATGATAGGGATCAACTCCCATAACAATTGTGACTGTCGTCTGTGGAGTCTCTAGAACAGACCATTAAGGGTCTTGGTACTAAGTAGCTAGACTAGTGATACATGCCATGCAGCGAATCCTGCACAATGGGAGCGAATACTTCTCCTGGCAGAGGTCTAGTCATAGCTACTGTGTAAATACCATTATACTATAGTAGCGTTTCCTAGTTGTGTCAGAGGGAAGGACTTCTGGGTTTGACTATTAACCAGGCCTTCACACCCCTTAAAGTGACCCAGGTATTAACCGAGTATCACCCAACCATTAGAAAGGCCTATAGCCGCAAGGGTCTTCCCCTATTGGCCTATGAAAGCACTTCCGGACGAAGACCGGGTATAGAAAATATACTAGGATAGTGCGCACAGAGGAGTTTAAGGTCATAAAGACCTTTCACGAGAACCTCCTTAAGAGGCTAGCCAGAATGGCACATGACAGAGTCATGGTGGACGAGAAAGGATGTGTCGAGATATAGGGGATAGAGGATGCTCACTGAAGATGTGGAAGACGACAAAAAATTGTGGTCGGCTGAGAGAGCAAGGTGACACAAGAGTAGATCTGTAGGTATAACGCAAGTTAGTTATTAGGCGTCAGGGCCCATAACCTGTTGAAGCGCAGAACTAACGAGCGAAGCGTTAATAGCAATAAGCTAGTAGAGACAAGTTAACTTCAGAGGGGAAGTAAACTCTATTACAACTGCATACCTAGTAGAGACAAGTTACTATAAAGGAACGTCTCATGAGTAAAGGTAAATAAGAGAAGTAATGATAAAGGGACTTACACTTCAGAGGGGAAGTAAACTCTGAAGTGTAGAGGCGAAAACAGCAGTCCTTATATACAGGACGCTTAGCTAAGAATGGTCTGTGCGCACAGGTGATCCAAACACAATACAGGTGGTCTGTGCGCCAGAGGGAGAAATGCCATTGGAGGGCAGAGAACAATAGCTGCCTAAAGCAGACAATACCGGTATCTTAACAATAGAGAACAATAAGAGCCATATATGACTCTAACAATAAAGATAAACAAAAGCGGTCCGTAAGAGTCCGGCCAAGTCCAAATTAGTCCGTAAGGGACAGATACCGTATTTAGTATATGGGATGACTCAATCATATCCCACGAGACATGTGACTTGAATCAGTCGCGTCTCAACATTTTACAGATGTGATATAGGTCATATGTCCAAGACTCTATCTTGGCCTCTGATATAAGTCATATGTCTGAGATTCCAACTCGGACTTAGATATACATCATCAGTCTGAGAATGAGTCTTGGACTCTGAGTAAACACATCTGTCTGAGATTCTATCTCATACTCTTTTCTATGTCATCTGTCCAAGATTTGATCTCAGACTCTGATCTAAGTAATCTGTCTGAGATTTTATCTTGACAAACAAGCTTCTATACATGTCTCCATTGAAGTAACTATGGAGTCATTTTCATGTGTTGTAACTCCGAGCTGACATTGGTTGGCCCATGACTCTCAGAAGATATCTTCTGTGTCGGCCAACATTGGCTGGCCCATGACACATGTAAGATTCTCATCATCAGTTGGCCCATGAGTGATGGAAGTCATGCTGGACCATTGGCTGGTATGTTAGGCCGAGTCAGACGAATGCGCGAGAAACGAGAAGACTTATTTCCCCGATTATCTCATGACAACTAACTTCTATTTTTGGCGTCTGACGCCTGAGGACACTTCCACTTTCTCGACCTGGGCTTCCCTTACGGGTGCCTCTTAGTGCTGTAATATTGCGCGATAATGTCTACCTCTCTTGTGTCTCGGTTATGCACTTACGATATTTATCGGGGGACTACCGTTTACGGATAGCCCGTTTCTTAAATGTAGTTCGGACACGACTGCAATCCGCCTTTGCGCTAGTTACATGTCACCGGGGACATAAATTGATTTTTTTAATAAAAAAAAAGGAGTGAAACAAGAAGGAAATGAACCATATGTACTAAAGCGTAACAAAGCTATCATAGAGTGGCCATAGAGTCAAATAGCAACTGGATGTAGTGTTCAGCAATCGAAGACGGGGACTGAATTCAAGGCCAGTAAGAAACCGTCACTGTGGGGAGAGTAAGTACTATTTCTCAACATCTAGCCGGGCTTCTGCGAGTCCACAAAGAACTGTTGATATGCTTTTCATACACGCTAACGCCAGCACATCAGTAAAGAGGTATTACAGAAATATTTCCGAGTCGAACACTACCCGCGAATACGGAACAGGATCAATTTACTTACCAAAGGTCACTGGCTCCTTTCCTCATCAGAGGTCTCCATAACACTGGCACTATGTACTCGCTTATCGGAGTCGTTCGCGTTCTCGCGAAAAATCGTGTACACGTGTGGTGGCATATCACCAGCCCTGAGCGGCTCGGGTCCTGCCTCCCTTGTGAACTGCATTCCGGTCGAGTGGGTCGAGTAGTATTGGACAGGGCTCTTCTGCATGGCGACAAGGATGATTATGAGAGTTGGGTATAAACCCTGGCACGGCGCCAAGTCTGTATTTGGTGCTCAAAAGAATGTGTATGAAGACTCACTGAGACAAACAGTAAGACATTGTCCATGACAGCGAAGCCCGGCACTGGCATCAAGTCGAGCGCAGAGATCAAATATACAATCTGAAATAGCGCAGTGAAACCTTCTGCGAGCATAGACGCTTCTGGGGATGGGACGTACCCAAACGCAGCAATAAATAAAGCCAGATTCGACGAACAGAGCAAACACCCTCTCTGTCCTCACAGAACTACTTGCTTCGCCCAAATGTTTCTTGAACTCGACGCGGTGTCCCCTACACCGGCGACTGGTCAGAGATGGCCGCCGGGGGTCGGACACGAGACAAACGTACCAAGCCTTCCATGCGATCAACCCGGTGGAGACCAGATTAGTTGCCAGTGTTGGGCCAACCATGATTAGGGGTCCCCGGTCGCTTTGAAATCCACTTTGGCCGGAAGGGAATACAGGGCTGCGCAGACGAAGTTCACACCCAGCAGCAGCTATGAGCGTTGGGTCCTTATGAGCACAAAACGACGACTATGAGAGATCTTTGATGCACCTGCTGTGCCAAGGATGAGAAGCAGAAGTATGGCGATGATGCGTTTGTCTCTGTTCCAGAGAGCCACCGCGCGCCAGGCACAGACAATATCGCTTAGGATATACTGAACAGCGTTTAGTTGAGTCGAACAGGTGGCATAGAAGCATCGTGGGGGCGCACCATCAGGCGTGTGATAGCTGCCTCTACCAAAGGGACGACATGGAAGCGATCTTCTGACCATGTATGCACGGACGTGAAGCCAAGGAACGCCTGCATTTGCTGAAACCCGCGAGCAGTCCTTAGCACCAGTGCGACGATTGCCAAGGCGAACATGAGCGTCGTGATTCCAAACATGAACATTCTAGGTCGAGACGAAGTGAAACCTGGTTTGCTCCTCATCAACCCATCTACTATAAGCGTGCATCGTCCCTCGAGTCCACAAATGAACCTTACAGGATGTGGACCGAGGTGACGTAGAGTACGATATAGACGCCTGTGATGCACAGCACATTGGCTCAGAACCTGAGTAGCAACAGCGGGTCTCTCGTCCCTCACCATATACGGTACCGACAAAAAGGTTGGGGTACACTGTCAGTTTGTATTCAAGGTAATACAACTCGGACATGGAATCATAGTCATCGTTGGACATGGTGGCGAAATGGAGTGGCGGAGGGCACTAGCAGGTCAGAGGGTGAGGCCAAGGATGAGTCGAACATAGCTCGTTGTTCCCCGCGAATTATTAGAGCGCGTCCGGTGCAAATTCGCTCCTCGGAAATGGCCGCTCGCGACCTCAGTCTGACGAGTGGGAGAAATCGGTCGGCTCCGGCATAGCCTCGTGAAACGACAAGCGGAGGATGCAAGGTGTCGGAGCTTGAAGAGTGCTGCTAGCCGAATCACACATTGAGTATCGTCAACAATCGTACGGCCTGGAGGGGTGCTGCATTCCGCCCAGGTTTCCGAGTTTTGCGTTTGTCTGAAAACTGGCTCGGCTTTCCAGAGTTGCCCACCGAATAGTAACAAAGGAGGCCTCCGTCAGATCAAGGACATATAAATGTGATAGTCAGTCTCCGGCCTCGTTCTTCCCGGAGTCTGTGTGGTTTTCATATGAGTCAATTTATCACCTCGAGCAGTCAGCGCTAGTCAGCAGTCACCGCAGTCAGCAGCACCTGGGTGCTTTCGCTTCGTCGAACAAGACAGGAAAGTGGAAGAACATGGCAACCGATCTGATCCCGCGGGATCAGATGCAATTTCAAGTCTGCGGCACCTTATTGAAGGACCGCTAGAATAAAATGTCTGCATGCTTCACAACCACGGAGAGGAAAGGGCGACGCGTGTCCGCCACTGTGATGAAGTATTAGCAGTCCAGGCTTGGACGTGACCTCAATTGAGAAAATAGTACCAAAAAGGTCGTTCGCTGGGTTTTCTATCGACATGTCTGAAATCGTTGGTGCACGAGTATGCATTGCGGCAAAGTGACTTTCACAATACGCTCTCAAATCGACTTGACTAAATATTTGGTAGGATTACCTCCCGGCGCTTGCGACACCCAAGGCGACACCGGGCTTTTGAAGATTTTCACGTTGGGTTTCAGCTGGTCAGGCCGGTCAGGACGCGTGATGACATTGTTCTCAGTCTCAGAGGCGAGCCTTGGCACAACTGGGTCGGATTTACAGCTGAAAAAGGACACAGAACCGAATAACGATATCGTTGCCCGCGGTCTTGGTTAGGTACAGTTACAGTAGAGTGGAAGCAAATTGGTCGAACAAGGGTGGATTGGTGACCATAAAAGGAATGTCTTGGTCATGAGTAGAGCCGAGTCCGAGTCTTGGCTCGTCTTTGGACACCTTTTGCCAAATGTCTTCTTTCGAAAAGGTCATCAAAAACGCGTGTAACCTAAAGCCTACACCGCCAAAGTCAAAGGTTAGCCCCCCACTTTCTCCATGCACGCCAACTCACACCGCCCTCTCGGGTCAGTACGTCGACCCAATCATCGCCGCAACATGGTCCGGAATGGTGCCATCCACGATGTCTGCAAAGCTCGCTTAGAAACACTATCTTCAGTTTGTCTCTACAATCGAATGATAGTAGAACGCGCCAGTGGGCTGACGACCGTTCAGGTTGTGTTCAAGGCGCGTATTGTCCTTCACACGATGGTTCGGAATGGTGCAACGGACAATGTACTCCAGTATCTGTCCTCTTCGGATGTTCTACGATTGAAGAATGTCTCGGGTCAATGGGAAGGTACGCATTATACTTTTCTCCCCATCCACTCCCGGCCTACTCACTTCGTTCAGGTTACAATGCACCCAAGAATCTCCAGCATTACGCTTTATATCTCAATACGCGCGTACGTTTCTACCGTGACCTAAAACGTGATGCTATCCGTGTACAATCTGAAACAAGCATTCCCCAGCTTTGCAAATTCGTCGACCGTTCAGAAAAATCAGTATCCTTGTTTGGGCGTATGGAACTACGCACTCAACTGGACACCGTCAGCATCGAACTTGTACGTGGAGGCCAGTTGTCGTTTAAACTCTATCCTCTTCCATTGCGGTACGGCTTGCAGACTCGGTTATGGGAGCTGGAAGTCCATGCCCTGTCCTAGAGTAACTCACGGAGGTCCTCTCGGGACGACTGTATGGCTCGACATGGGCCCTCTAACCCCCGCGTGCGGGTCCAGTGACCTTGACCTTTGCCAACCCATTTTGATGCCGCCCTCTATATGTTGTCCGTTGTAAAAAATTGCAGCCTCCCGCTGCGCATTCCGGAATACGGTCCAGAGGCCATGGTGATCACACGCCTCTGATCTACAGCTGACGCGTAGTCCCTCGCGGTGGGCGCCAAAGTCGACGTGCGGAGGAACTCGTACAGGACCCCCCTTTGCGCCGCCGAGTTGAACAAGGTCGTCGGCACATGGCGCCAGATTATAGTACGGCGGAGTGGCTGCCAAGCCTCACACCCATTTCGGGGCGTGATGCGCGTTCCCGATGGCTGTCCGCAAGGCACGCGCAAGATGGGTAGATGTGACGAGCGCAAAGGAGAAGCCGGTTGGTGCGTGGACGATCTCACAGTTATCAAGCATACGCAACCTCACGGATATTACACCAACATCAGACGATCTGGAACACGAGAGCACGATCAAGTCGTATCTTAGTCCGTTTTGTGATCGTCATTACGAAGCTATCGTAGACCCGTAGAACCAAATAGCAAATAGATGTAGTATTCGGCAATTGAGAACGGAGACTGAATTCGAGGCCGGTCCATGGGAATGATACGAAGAGTAAGAAACTGTCAGTGTGGGGAGAGTAAGTACGGTTTCTTATCATCTAGCCGGGCTTTTGGGAACCAACAAAGAACTTGAGTCAATGTGGTTGATGTGCTTTTCATACACGCTAACACCAGTCCACCAGTAAAGAGGTGTTAGAGAAATATACGAGAACGCTACCCACGAATACGGAACAGGACGACGACGACAATAAGGTTACATGCTCTTTTCCTCATCAGAGGTCTCCATAACACCATGTGCTAGCTTATCGGAGTCGTTCGCGTTCTCGCGAAAAATCATGTACACGTGTGGTGGCATGTCACCAGCCCTGAGCGGTCCGAGTGCTGGCCCCCTTGCGAACTGCATTCCGGTCGAGTGGGTCGAGTAGTATTGGACGGGGCTCTTCTGCATGGCGACGAGGATGATTATGAGAGTTGGATATAAACCCTGTCACGGTGCCAAGTCTGTATTTAGCGCTCAAGAGAACGTGGATGACGACTCACTGAGACAAACAATAAGACATTGTCCATGACAGCGAAGCCCGGATCTGGCATCAAGTCGAGCGCAGAGATCAAATATACAATCTGAAATAATGCAGTGAAACCTTCTGCGAGCATAGACGCTTCTGGGGGTAGGACGTACCCAAACGCAGCAATATATAAAGCCAGATTCGACGAGCAGGGCGAACACCCTCTCGACCCTCACAGATCTACTTGCTTCGCCCAAATGTTTCTTGACCCCGACGCGGTGTTCCCTACGCCAGTGACACGGTCAGAGATGACTGCCGGGGGCCGGAGGAAAGACAAACGCACCAAGCCTTCCAGGCGATCAACCCGGTGGAGACCAGATTGGTTGCCAGTGTTGGGCCAACCATGATTAGGGGTCCCCGGTCGCTTTGAAAACCACTTTGGCCGGAAGGGGGTACGGGGTCGAGACCAAGTTCACACCCAGCAGCAGCTACGGGCGTTGGTGCCTGATGAGCACAAAACGACGACTATGAGGGATCGTTTACGCACCTGTTGTCCCAAGGATGAGGAGCAGAAGTATGGCGATGATGCGTTTGTCTCTGTTCCAGAGAACGACCGCGCGCCAGGCACAGACAATATCGCTTAGGATATACTGAAGAGTGTTTAGTTGAGTCGAACAGATGGCATAGAAGCGTCGTGGGGGCGCACCATCAGGCGTGTGATGGTTGCCTCTACCAAAGAGACGACAATGAAGCGATCGTTTGACCATGTATGCACGGGCGTGAAACCAGGCGGGACGCTGAGGACATTGAGGAGCGACTGCATTCGCTGAAACCCGAGAGCAGTCCTTAGCACCAGTGCGACGATTGCCAAGGCGAACATGAGCGTCGTGGTCCCAAACATGAACATTCTAGGCCGAGACGAAGTGATACCTGGTTTTCTCCTCAACAAGCCATCTACCGTAAGCGTACATCGTCCTTCGAGTGCACAAATGAACCTCACAGCAGGATGTGGACCGAGGTGACGTAGAGTACGATATAGACGCCTGTGATGCACAGCACATTGGCTCAGGACCTGAGTAGCAACAGCGGGTCTCTTGTCCCTCACCATATACGATACCGACAAAAAGGTTGTCGTACACTGTCAGTTTGTATTCAAAGTAATAAAACTCGGAAACGTTGGAGTAAATGTCGGACATGGTGGCGAAATGGAGTGGCGGAGGGCACTGGCAGATCAGAGGGTGAGGCCAAGGATGGGCCGAACATAGTTCGTTATTCCCAGCGGTTTATTAAGTAGTAGACACCCGCTGTAGCCACTGTCAGCGCGATCTCCGGCTGTATGCAGGGGGAAGTGCCCTACGAAGGGGAGATCGGAAGTTGAGGGAATTAAAGCCAACACGCCAACACGCCGAAAGAACCGTGAGACATCACATGCATCGCATCTGTTCCATCAAAGCATCAGACTGGTCGCATGAGCTCCAAAGGAATTCCTGTGTAGTGATGACAGATGAGATAGACATCGGAGAGACAGCGTCACGGTGTGAATGCGATGACTCGTCGTTGACAGTAGGACGATCGCAGAGAAGCGTTTAGTAGCTACTACAGTAACCAACCCCCGGCCTCATTCTTCCTAGAGTTTCCATACGAGCCAATTCATTGCATCGAGCAGCTAGTATCAGTCACTTCAACTTCTTGATAATACATAGACAAATTCATTAGCTGAAGTAGCGAAGCGCTTCATCGAACAAGACAGGAAGAACATGGCAACCGATCTGATCCCGCAGCATCAGAATTTTTCAAGTCTGCGGCACCTTATTGAAGGACCGCTAGGATAAAACGTCTGCGTGCTTCACAGCCAGGGAGAGGAAGGCTACGCGTGGCCGCCACTGTGATGAAGTATTAGCAATCCAGGCTTGGACGCGACCTCTATTGAGAAAACGGTCGTTGGCTGGGTTTTACTCGACATGTCCGAAATCGTCGGTGCACAACCCCTACGTTGCATTGCGGCAAAAGTGACTCTCGCACAACATGCTCTCAGATCGACATGACAAAATCTTTGTTGAATTACTTGCGACACCGAGGGGTCAGGCTCAGAGCTGAAAAAGGACACAGAGCCGAATAACGATACCGTCGCCCGCGGTCTCGGTTGGCAGATCGATGGCCATAAAAGGAATGTCTTGGTCATGGGTAGAGCGTCTCGGCAGTGTCCCGGCTTTCCACGTACGCCCCGAGTCCGAGTCTTGGCTCGCCTTGGGACATCTTTTGCCAAATGTCTTCTTTCGAAAAAGTTGTCAAAAATGCATGCAAACCAAAGCCTACACCGCCCAAGTCAAAGGTTAGCCCCCCACTTTCTCTATGCACGCCAACTCACACTGCCCCTCTCGGGTCAGTACATCGACCCAATCATCGCCGCAACATGGTCCGAGGATGGTGCCATCCACGATGTCTGCAAAGCTCTTTCTCCTCGCTTCAGAGAGCCAAACTCCATTGTCAGTTTGTCTCTACAACCGAATGAATAGTAGGACGCGCCGGTGGGCTAACGACCGTTCAGGTGGTGTTCAAGGCGCTTATTGTCCTTCACACGATGGTTCGGAATGGTGCAACGGACAATGTACTCCAATACCTGTCCTCTTCGGATGTTCTACGATTGAAGAATGTTTCGGGCGGTCAATGGGAAGGTACGCATTGTACTTTCTCCCCATCCACTTCCGGTCCTACTCACTTCGTTCAGGTTACAATGCACCCAAGAATCTCCAGCATTACGCCTTGTATCTTGACACGCGCATACGTTCCTATCGTGACCTAAAACATGATGCTATCCGTGTCCAATCTGAAACAAACCGTGACATGCGTTTATCTATGTCACTCGAAGAAGATGGGCGAGTCGCTCGTAATTCTACTTTCGAAGACACGCGAAAGGCACAGCCTTCTGGCGCCCCCACGAGGAGCAAGACGATCATGGGCCGTAAGCTCCGGGTCATGACGGTAGAGAAAGGTCTGCTCAGAGAGACCAAGATGGTCCAGAAGCTGTTGGATGCACTCGTAGAGTGTCGAGTAAGCTCCGTCTTTTACCCCCTCGTGAGCAATTACTTCTTTAGCTCACGTTATTTCCATCAGTTTTACCTTGATGACTTGGGCGATGAACTAACTATCGCAGCTCTTCGGATGCTTGTCAAAGATCTCCTCGTTCTTTTCCAGGCTGTTAATGAAGGGGTTATCAACGTGTTAGGTGAGGGTCTCGATCAGCTATACCCGAGGTACTTCTCGCCGACACTTAACTCCGTTCAGAACATTACTTTGAGATGTCACACGTTGACGCCGAACAAGCTCTCACCATATATCGGCATTTTTGCAAACAGGCAGAGTTTGTAGTTGAGTATCTTGGCGTCGCGAAGAAACTCCAAAACCTCCTCAACGTACCTATTCCAAACCTGAAACATGTACGTGTTCCCGATCTTACTCATTAAATACACGACTCACGACCTTTTGGCACAGGCTCCTGTATCGCTCGTGGGAGCCTTGGAGGAATACTTGAACGATCCTAACTTCGAGCAGAACAGGATTGAATACAAGGCGAACAAGGACTCCGCGGATAAGGGCATCAAGAACGGTCGGCCCAACCCGAAGAAAGCAGAGAAAGGCAAGTACTCTGACTCAGATTGCTGGGGCCAACTACTCACTTATTTCTACCCGTAGCGTCGTCATCTACACCAACGGCGGCAGAAGCGCAAGGATCTTCTAAGGACGCGCCGAAGGTAGAATCAACGAAAGCCTTGACGGACTTCTTCTCGGCAATTGAGGATGGAACGACCATCTTCAACCCTCAAACTGGATAGTATGCGCTTTTCCCAAATCATATATTCCGCTTCTTACCGGTTTTGTTCCCAGCCCGGCGTCTGACCAGTTCCAACAGCAAGCAACGTACAACCCTTTCAATGCCGCTGGCGCTTTCGCCGCTTCAACAAATCCACAAATCCAAGTACAATCTCAACCCACCGCTTTCTTGCAACCTCAATTCACAACCGTATCTGGAGTTGCTCAACAGCCGACGAACCCTTTCCCCGGGATTCAGGCCATGCCTACTGGATTCCTTCAGCCACAATTAACGGACGCAAATCCCTTTCGCGCGAGCATTGTGGCGCCACAAGCCACCGGGTTTTCGCCGTTTGGTCAGACGAACCCCCTACAGCCAGCTCCAACAGGTGTCAACCCGTTCACGCAGAATGGCCTCCTCGGAACGAGTGCTTTCCCGACGACTCCGACGAATCCATTCCCGGTCGCAGGGCAGGCAGCCAACCCGTTCCCTACTGCAACAAATGCCAATCCGTTCGCGGCCCTCAACAACAGTCCATTTGCAAGTGCCCCAAGTCCAAATTCGCTGCCGTCCACACATTTGAATCCATTCCCATCCCAGACTCGGTCTGTTTCCCAGCCGTTTTCTTTCGCTTCCCCCAGTCAGCCCGCTTTCACGGACTTCTCCAATCTAACTGCGCCCACACCAACGTCTACGTTCAACGCTACCTCTGCATCCTCTGTCCCTGCACGCCCAGCCTCGACACCTCTCACCCAAACGAAACCCTCCCCGTCGCTAAAGCCTCTCAAGCCACACCAGACTGGTTCCCGCAACCCATTCGGTGTGCCCAAAGCTCCTTCACCTCCGCCGGTGCCCCGCGCGCCTACACTTTTTGAGCTTGCAAATAGCACAGCTCAGTTTCAACCGCCATCACAAAGCCCGACACAGGTCAAGCCTCAACAAACAGGCGGGCCAGCGACCACCTTCACGAGCGTTGCGTCCTCGTTCCTCTCGGGCAGCTCTGGCAGCCCACCGGTGCCACAGGTCACAACGTCCCTTACTGCCTTGGGTCCGGGAACGGCCGCCTCATCACCCACGAGCGCAACGACATCCACGACCACGGGTTCTACCTTCTCGGACACGCTTTTCGGGTCGGTCAATGGGCAGCCAACGGGCGGCACTGCATTCTCTAGTCAGCCGACTGGCTCGCCGCTGCGCTCACAGGCCACGGGCTATAGTGCAGGGATCAAAACGTTCAAGCCTACTTCGTCGTTTGGCGCGTCACTGCTTGAGACCCTGCCGCCGATCCCACAATCTGCGCCGACGACGCCCGAGAATGGCGCGTTGGCAGGGCCACCCCCCGGTGCGGGTAGCATGAGCGTTCCCACGGGAGTAGGGCTCGGCGCGGGGCTCAGTGCAGTACCGTCGCATGCTCCCGGAGCGGGCCCGGGCTTCGGTAGTGGCAGCTTTGGCCTCAGCGCGCAACCAACGGGTTTCCCCACTACCGCCGGAACGGGCTCTTCACTCGGCGTCGGGCTGCGTCCGCAGGCGGCGGGCGGCAATGCGGGCATCGCGAACCCGTTCCGCGCGTCGATGTTGGCACCAGGCTCCGCTGGTTCAGGCCCTAACCCGGGCTCCTTCCCTGCGTTTGGCGCTTCCTACGCCAGCCCCACGGGTGTTAGTTTGTTTTCGCAGCCTACGGGAGCGCCGTCGTTTGGGCAGAGCTATTTTGGTGGGTTGCAGCAGACGGACGTGTCGAAGCAGCAGAATGGCACAGCGTCGTTGATCTAGGCGTGCATTTTTCGTTTTTCTCCCATTCCGTTTCGTGTGCGCCAATGAGTTACGCATATGCTCGTCTGTCTTTTGTTTATAACCTCCACTGGAAAGTCACATAAATCTCGCGTGTGTTGGTTTCTAAGATAGCTGGGCAGTTGTAGCGTACAGTTCTGACCAAACAAGAGTGTCTTGGGCTCATCGACTGCTTGGGCGTCAAACGCGTGAGGTGCGCGGGAAGATTTCACTTTGTTGATTCATTTCCAAATTCGAGGCGCGCGCGGCGCGCTGTTGACGGCCAAGCCACTCCTTTGAACTCAACCACCACCGTCATGTCAGCGTAGGTATCCTCATCGCGTCTTTGTTCGCATATCATTCATGGGGTCCTGTCTGCAGTCAGGAACAGCCTCAACCACCTGCAACAACGGTCAGTGACGCGCTGGATCACGCGAAAAAGGCGTTCGCGTTGCGCAAGTACGAACAAGCGGTCGAGCACTATGCCACCGCACTCGAGCTCCTGTTCGTGTTCCCTTCTCCCTCGCCGACGCCGTTAACGCCCCGCGCAGATCTAAGACACACGCGGAAGACGCGCCCGAGATGGCGGACGTGTACTTTGCGTACGGCAAGGCGTTGCTCGAGAATGCCGTCGTGCAGAATTCCGTCCTAGGAAAGGACCAGCAGCAGCAGCAGGACGGTGCCGTGGCAGAAGGTGCGCGAATGCCACGCGCTGCATAGTTCTTTGTTTGACCGACGCGCACACAGAGCCTGCGGCGAACGGAAATAAGATCCTGTCGTTCTCGGGCGACGCAGAGGACGAAGAAGAGGACGAAGATCCCGCGGTTGATCTATTCGAGGCGTCCAAGCCGGACACGGACGCAGAAGGTGAGGACGAGGCGGGTGAGGGCGAGGACGATGCGGAGCCCGAGGACGACTTCAATGCCGCGTGGGAGGTGCTCGACCTCGCGCGCGCGATATACGAGAGGCGAATGGACGGGGACGACGGCGTGCGGCTCAAAGTGGCGGACACGTTCATCATGCTGGGCGACATATCGCTCGAGACGGGTGCGTGTCGCTCTACCTCCCGCACATTGTCATGCCGAAGCGCCCTTTCTGTGGACGATAAGAGAAATTCGAGCAGGCGATCACGGACTACAGCGCCGGCCTGGCGCTCAAGACGGAGCTGCTCCCGCTGTCGTCGCGCCAGCTCGCAGAGGCGCATTACAAGCTCAGCATCGCGCTCGACCTCACGGCCGGCCGGCTCGCGGATGCCATACACCACGCACAGCGTGCCCTCGAGAGCATAGAGGCGCGTCTTGACGAGCTCCGCGCGGGCCTCGCGGGCACCCTGGCGCCTTTACCGGAACCGACGCCCGAGGACGACGACGCAAAGGGCAAAGGGAAGGGCAAGCAGGGCGCGCTCGCTCCGGACGAGCTGGTCCAGAACTGGAGCAAGACGCAGATAGAGGCGGAGATAAAGGAGCTCGGCGAGCTCAAGCAGGACCTCGCGCTCAAGGTATGCCCGCCAGTTTCTCTCTTCGCCTTCTTCCTCCGTCATTGACGATGCTTCGTCATGCAGGTAGACGAGCTCAAGTCGGCACCGAACGACGAACGGGATGGTGGGCTGTCCGCGCCTGAGCTGGCGCAACGTGCGCTTGATCGTGAGCTGAACGGTGTGCCTGCGCCGCTTCAGGACCTCCCCGTGAACGACCTCACGTCGATGGTCGTAAAGAAGAAAAAGAAGGCGCCTGTACCTGTGCCCGAGGCGAGCGGCGCCTCCGAGAAGCGCAAAGCGGAGGGCGAGGAGGCACTGACACCACCAGACAAGAAGGCGCGTCTGGACGAGAGCGCTGCGTCATGATAGTAGAGCTTGTTGTATTTCCACGACCTCCTACATATACTGTATATACGCTACCAATAGTACCCTTCTTTTCCCTTCAGAACGGCAGCTCGGCTGCGTCGATGGGTTGGTGCGTATACTGCCTCTTGCCCTGCCCGCTCCCAAACTCCCCCACGACGTGCCCATCTGCACCCTGGCTCCTCAGGACATACTTGTACGTGACGAGCCCCTCGAGCCCAACGGGCCCGCGCGCGTGGATCCTCCCCGTGCTGATGCCGACCTCAGCGCCAAAGCCATAGCGGAAGCCGTCGGCAAAGCGCGTGCTCGCGTTCACGAACACGCCCGCCGAGTCGACGCCGCGCACGAACGTGCGGCCCGCCTCTGCCGACTCTGTCACGATGCAGTCCGTGTGGTGCGAGCCGTGCGCGTTGATGTGCGCGATCGCGGCGCAGAGCGACGGCACGGCGCGCACGGCGAGCGTCAGCGAGAGGTGCTCGGTCGTGTAGGCGTCCGGCGTCGCCGGCGACACGTGCGTCGCGAAGTCGGCGGCAGTGCTGGGCCCTAGCGCGGAGAGCGTCGGCCCATCGCAGAGGAGCCGCACGTCGGCCGCGAGCAACGTGCGCGCCACGTCGGGCCAGATCGTCCCCAGCAGGCGTTCGTGTACGAGGAGCGTCTCGACGGCATTGCACGCCGCGGGGTAGTCGACCTGCGCTCAGAGCCGTCAGCGCTTGCACCTGCAGTTTGCGTGCGCGCGACACACCTTGGCATCGAGCACGACGCGCAGCGCCTTTTCGCGGTCCGCGCCGGCGTCGAGGTAGATCGCGCAGAGGCCGTCCGCGTGCCCCATGACGGGGATCCGCGTGGAGTGCTGGATGGCACGCACGAGCGCGTTGCTCCCGCGCGGGATGACCAGGTCGATGTACCGGTCCTGCGCGAGCAGCGCCGCGACCTCCGCGCGCGTCTCGACGGCCTGCACGAATACAGACGGGAGCGTCGTGCGCGCGAGCGCGGTCTGGATCGCGCGGGCGAGCGCCGCGGCGGTGCGTGCGGACTCCCTGCCGCCCTTGAGGATCACAGCGTTGCCTGGGTGCCGGTGAGTTGAGTGGTGGAGATAAGAAAAGGGGGAGCAGCACCGGATTTGAGCGCGAGGGCGGCGACGTTGACGACGACTTCTGGGCGCGCTTCGAAGATGACGAGGAGCACGCCGATTGGGCACGAGACGCGGTAGAGCTCGAGGTCGTCGTGCAGCTCCCGCGCGTACGAGATCGCACCGGTGGGGTCGGGGAGCGCGGCGATGTCGGACACGCCTTGGAGCATGGCGTCCCATTTATCGCCCGTGCGCAGGTCGAGGCGTTTGACGAGGGATCGCGCGAGTCGCCCCGCGGCTGCCTCGACCTCTGCGTGCTGCTCTCTGTGCTGGTTAGCGGCGGTGTCGTGATTGGTGTGATGAGAGGTTCGCACCGTCATGTCCTCGCCATTGGCCTGCAGGATGGAGTCTTTGTTTGCCTCGAGCTCTTTTCGGATTTCGTGCAGGGCGCGTGTCCTCTCGGCGGAGTCGATGAGCTGGGAAGCCTCAAACGCAGCCCTCGCTGTTTTGGCTACTGTTTCTGTTTCTGTGCTCGTCGTAGACATTTTGAAAGAGGGGGGGCGATTAGATAAGATTATCGGACATTCCGGACGAGGCTAGAAGAGGTGCCCACCTATAAATCCAAAGCTGGGCTGGGTCATGCGGACTTGTTGTACAAGATGATATTGTGGGAAAAAGAAAACATTTCGACAGAGCATATCATCATCGATACGTCGGAGGCGTTGAGCTGGCCAGGGTGACCCCGCTCTCTCATCCGATCCCGCGTGCAGTGCTTCGGCGGTGTGCATGCGCCAATCAATGAAGGAGGGATGTCACCTTTCTTTTCCGAGGGCACGCCGAGTGCAAGAAGAACCAAACAATCATATGATCCATACATACCAGCGCCTCATAAATGGGGCAGGACTCAGCCTACCCCGCCTTCTTCATTCATTTTCCCCATTCTAGCCCACCAACAAGAGACAAAGAACCATGTCAGCCCTTAAGGAAGGCGAGTTCGTTGGCAGCCTCGATTGTGGTACGACGTAAGCTCCCCGTGAGATTGCACCCAGCGCTATTTCATTGACACCGAACACAGCTCCACTCGCTTCATCATATTCGATAACCGCGCGAATATCATTGCTCAGAGCCAAGAGGAGTTTCCTCAGTACTATCCCGAGCCCGGGTAAGCCCCCTCCTCTTCCCCTCCGCACACTTCTATTCACCTGCGATTACCAAGGTGGCACGAGCACGACGTAAATGAACTACAGGAGACTTGTGACAGGGTCATTGAGCAGGCCGTGGCCAAGCTCGAGGAGGCTGGCTACACACGCAACTCCGTAAAAGTCATTGGTGCGTCCGAAGTCCGCGGGTTCCGTGCCCCGTGACTGATTGCGAAAACGGATATAGGCGTCACCAATCAGCGTGAGACGACCGTTGTGTGGAGCCGCACGACCGGCAAGCCGCTATCCCGCGCGATCGTGTGGGATGACTCACGTACCCGTGGCAACGTCTTGCACTTTGAGAACCTCCTCGAGACGCAGGGCATCGAAATTGACGGCAAGGTTCGTCGCGGCAAGGATGGCGCGCTGGCCATCAAGGAGCTGTGAGATACGGAGTTTTGTCCCCCGTTTCGTTTGGCTAATCAGTTCGGCCCTATCTACACAGGACCGGCCTCCCACTCTCCACTTACTTCTCCGCGATAAAGCTCCGATGGATGATCGACCACCGGGAGGACGTCCGCGAGGCACACGAGGAGGACGACCTAGCGTTCGGTACGGTAGAATCGTGGATTGCATACGTCAGCATTCCGAGCCACTCCATTTCCCGCGCGCTAGCCACTGATAGAACTGATTGCGCAGAACTTACTGGGCGGCGTGAACGGCGGCCAGCATATCAGCGAGGTGACCAACGCGTCGCGCACGCTCTTGCTCAACATCCGCACGCTCAAATGGGACCCCGCGCTGTTGCGCTTCTTCGGCTTCCGGGAATCGGTTCTGCCGCGCCTCGTCTCGACGAGTGAGGTGTACGGTAACATCGCCTCTGGTCCTCTCAAGGGAGTGCCGCTTGGTGGGCTGGTCGGCGACCAGCAAGGTGCCCTCATCGGCAACAAGTGCCTTGCTCCGGGCCAGGCTAAGTGCACATATGGCACCGGCGCATTCTTGTTGTTCTGCACGGGCACGGATATCGTATATAGCAATCACGGTCTACTCAGCACGGTGGGTCACCGCGGATCTGTCAGAGGAGGCTGGTGCTCACACACCTCTAACTGCAGGTTGCGTATCAAGCTGGCCCACAAAGCAAGCCCGTCTACGCTCTGGAAGGAGCCAGTGAGAGCGACTGTTATACCCTTCGCCGAACGACACTGACCTCTTCCTTCTTCGCAGTCGCCGTTGCCGGCAGCGCCATCAAATGGCTGCGCGATTCGATGGGACTGATCGAGTCGGCCGGCCAGATCAACACGCTCGCGGGCTCGGTGCCGTCCTCGTCCGGGGTCTACTTCGTGACGGCGTTCTCGGGCCTGCTCGCGCCGTACTGGGACTCCAACGCGACGGGGCTGCTGATCGGGCTGACGTCGTACACGACGCCCGCGCACGTCGCGCGCGCGACGCTCGAGGCGAACGCGTTCCAGACGCGCGCGGTGATCGACAGCATGGTGCTCGACGCGCACTCGGACCTCGCGCACCTCAAGGTGGACGGCGGGATGACGAACGGGGACCTCGCGATGGAGGTGCTCGCGGACGTCGGCGGGTTCGAGGTCGTGCGGCCCGAGATGCGCGAGAGCACCGCGCTCGGCTCCGCGCTCCTCGCAGGGTCCGCGATTGGCCTCTTTGGATGGGACATCTCCCGCCCCGAGACGCTCATGGAGGTCAACACGGCGCGCAGCACCCGCTTCAACCCCCGCACGACGGAGAAGCAGCGCGCGGAGGCGTGGCATGGGTGGCAGCGCGCCGTGGACCGCTCGCGTGGCTGGTTCGAGACCACGGCGGAATAGACGTTCGGGGTGGTCGTCGTAAGTTATGGGGCCGTCGTCACAGCATCTTGTATACAAACGCTGGGCCAAGTGCCTGGACGTCCAAGTAGTAGGTAATTGTAGTTTAGGGGACCTTCGTTTACTCTGTAATACGACATTTTCACGGTCTGGCATTCGCCCACTTTTTACTCAGGCGACAACGCGGAGATTTTCTCATTGACCCATCGTCCTCTGTAATGACTCCTGCGCGCGTCCTGGCCGCCTCTATCTGCCGTACGTTCCTGGAGCTGTGCCAGTGCTAGGCAAACGTTCGGTTCTCCTTCACGCCCTTCTATGAAAGCAGTCAACGAGACGTGCCTGGCGGGACTGGTCACCAAGAATTGCTTTGCTGCTGCCACCAAGATCGCGCCGTTGTCTCCTTGGACTGGACGTGATCAACTGGCTCGCCCAACTGGCCAAAGTACGTACCCCCCAAAGCAATAGGATGCTGCGATGCGACGACGCGTCAGACAAGTACGCGTTCTAACACTGCAAGAGGCACATGCTCCCGCCTCGGAAAGTCTGAGGACAGTTCTGAAAAAGGTAAGAGGACGCATAGGGTCAAGTATAACAAACAACTGTACATGGCAGCGCAATGCAGAGGAGAGAAACGGGACCCCTGGCGGAACCCCTATCGACGATGATTTATAAAACGCGGCGGTCCTCGCCCCAACTCTATACCTACCATGCCATTCGCACTTCCGGGAACAGCATATCTCTGTACTCGCGCCCTGCTCGAAGAGCTACGCTTCGTGTCGGGAAATCTGGATCACGCAACCGTCGATGCTTCGATGTGGTGGTACAATGAGGCCGACGAGTGGGGCGGGCTCGATTGCACCCTGCAATACATGAACACGAACACGAACGATACGCTAAGTGATGGCCTCTTTGACATATTAGTGGACGTCCGTCAACGCAAACACCTATGCTGCACGCACATGCTGACCTGCCTCGGCCTAGATGGCAGATGAGGTAAATGCGACCCAGAAGTCTCAAAGGGGATTCAGACCGAGAGGACACCTTATTGCCGTATGCTCATACACCCCACTCCGTGCAGAGCACTCACATGGTTCCTCAAGTTCGAACAGGTGTCACTGAAATCAGAAGCCGTGGTCGCGCCACTCGTCCTGTCAGGACGGATAGTGGCGACTGGTGTTGTCACATCGGTCGACAGAGGGTCAGATTCATTTACGGTCACAGTCTCTCAGCCCTCTGGCGGGAAAGCGACGATGGACGTTCTGACTATCGCAGGTGCCATGAGGCGAAGCGCGAACACGCCTGCGTCTTGGCAGAGCCTGCCGGATCAGGGCGCTTATGTATCCTGCACGGGTTGTATATCCTGCACGAGTTCGGCCATCGACGTCAAGCGCAACCGAGTGACGGTGGACTGGGACAATTGTACTCCCCTGGAGAGGCATGATATGCTTCTTCCATACGAAGACGTCGATAGAGATGGTGACCGCGATGAGTAAACGGTCTGTACCAGACAAAAGCAATTTTGTCGGTAAAACATACGCTAGCTGTTGTGGCGTCCTTTTTTTTTTCGAATGGCAGCTTCATGGTTCCTTTATGAATTGCTTGAAAGTACAAAGCGAGTGAGTGGTGAATGAATGAAAGACAAACAGAGCTATCGCGCGGCCAACAAATCTGCTCAGTCACAGCTCCCGTCTTTCGGCCCATCCTTCCAGCGCTCGTCGACGCGCGCGCAGTCGAACGTGGGCTTGCCGAGCAGCGCGTTGACCTCGTTGTGCGTCGCACAGAGCCACGCGCCGAGCGCCGCCCGGGAGCCCACCTCGGGCGGGTGGCTGCGAATGCGCTCCCCGAGGTCGTCTGCGCAGTGCCCGCACGGGTATAGCGTCGGCAGCGCGTGCAGAAGCTGCAGCATGTGTGCGCGCTGTGTGGGGCTCGGCCGCTCGGGGTAGTATGCGGCCGTCGTGTGCAGGAAGGTCCAGGTCGCGCGGCCGAGGGCCTCCGAGTCTGGAGGGCAGTGTGCACGCCGTAGGAGTGCGACGGCGTCGTCGTGCACGGCAAAAGCAGCCGATGCGGTCGCAGTCGCGATGGCGGTCGCCGGAGAGGGAGGGGAAGAGTCTTTGGTTGCTTTTTTGGAGGAGGGCGGTTTCCAGTTTCGGAAGGAGGTGCAGATCTTGCATGGTTTTCCGTCTGGTCCGAGGACCATCCCGGGTGGGAGAGTACTGCTGCTGCTGCTCATCGTTGGTTGTCCGTCGCAGAGCAAAGAACACGACGCCCCAGCTCCGGAGTCCCGTCCCGCCGGCCCGTCGGCAGCCATGGCCAATCACTCTCCGCTCCGAGTCAGATGTCACCACTCGGAGTCAAAGGCCGCAAACAACGTCTTGAACTACCAGTACGGAAGGTCGCACACCTTATCGTCAGTGACCCACCCACGTTCGTGTGTACTCTACTCCGATCATCTCGGACGAACGACGACATCGAGTACGGCGTTGCACAACAACTACTATAAGCCTATCCCGGCATACCTGGCGCCTAGGTCCCGAGAGGCTTCTTCTTTTATTCCGCATTCTAGATAAGACGTAGCGCCCCCCTCTACTCGCCGAGCCACCCAAACAGCTACGGCCAACCAGTTTTTTTCGAAATACCCTTTCCGGCGACATACATTCCCGTCGACTGAAGAGGGTCCTTTATATCCTTCTTCGTGGCACCATCAATGACACTCGACGAAGAAGTGCTGGCCATTACGTAATCAGAAGAGCGGGAGAAGGATCAACAATAAAAGAGATTCTGAAGCCGATATGACCCGCACTGATAACGGCGGTGTGCGAGAGTCCCCGAAGCTCCCAGCCCGCTCAAAATGAGGAACCTGAAGGAGATCCAAGCTGCACGAGGCTGCGAAGACAAGGCGTCCAAGGGGGATTGAGGACTGATCTTCAGCAGAGGAAAGGAAAGTCCGATGAGAGACACCACTTCAAATTCTATCTGTCCGCGGTGGTGTCTGTCTGGATGTGCGGCTGTTCAAAAAAGGACACGGCTGAGAGATAGAAGGGGCCTTCCGAACCTTGGAATCAATTTAATGGCGGGCACAGAAGGGATTTGTACTACTCGATTTCAAAGCCACTTGTGTGAGATATCGTTGAAACACCCGTTCCCGGTAGTCACTTACTCGGAATTCGGGAGGAAAATGCACAATTCTGAGTCTCGATCAGTTGAAGGGACTGCGAGGGTACGCGGGCGCTTGTTCAAGGACCCGAGTGTTTGGCACAGGGTCCCAGTCATGGTGTGGGGGACAATTGCCGTAGCGAATGCTTCGGGTACCTTGGAGCAGATGTCCTTTGATAGCTTCATCAACCGTATATCGATATTGTGGATCCCAGAGAGAAGCTGTAATGAGCTCCAATCATGGGCATATCAAAAATTTCTGAATTCAGTCTGAACTAGTGAAATGCCTGGTGTCCATATTCCCCGAGTTTTTTTGAATCGTCATCTCTATACCCCCCAAAGAACACTGCTGGGACTGAGCCATTATAAGACGTGTATTTTTGGGGTGGTAAGAGAAGAGAGAAGGAGGTCACGGACGCCTGGGCCAGGGCCAGTGAGGACCTTCGCAGTTGCGGTGATAGTGGATGACGGCAGTGAATTGGGAAAAGGGGATGCAAGTGAAACATTTCGGATACCCACGCAGTCCTCCTGTTGCCCATATAATATATTCTCGGCCAGATCATGAGCTGACCCACTCACTTTCAACGCCCATGTCAGACGCTCCCCTTAACTGTGGTTCTGGCGGTGGTGCCACTACCTACACTGGCCTTCGTATCGCATCCGTCTTCGTAATTTGGGTCTGCAGCACTCTAGGTTCCACCTTCCCCATCATTGCGCACCGCTCCAGCTTTGTTTCTCTTCCCCACAGCGTTTTTGAGTAGGCGTCCCTCCCTCACCCCCCTTTCTCTCCCTTTCTCACAGATTTCCCCCAACCAGATTTGCAAAATATTTTGGTTCGGGCGTTATCATCGCGACCGCATTCATCCACCTCCTCAGCCCAGCCATCGATGAACTCTCCTCAGATTGCCTCGGACCCGCCTGGAAAGAATACGTGAGTACTCCCCCCTTGACTGTGTCCCTTCCTAATGAGTGTCCCCTCAGCCCTATGCTCTAGCACTTGCCCTTATTTCCGCCTTCTTTATATTCACCGTCGAATTATTTGCCTTCCGGATCGGCACTGCCAAACTCCAGAAGCTCGGTGTTCGCCACGGTAGGTCTCACACTTCCGACAATTTGCAGCGCCCATCGTGCTGATCGTTTCTTTCTACCCTTGACACCCAGATGCGCATGGACACCACGCGGGTGGCGTGCTTGCCCACGGTCCAGAGGGCAGCCCCGTACCTGGCCCAACGGCCCCCGTTACTCCAGACGTGGAAAGCATACACCTCGAGAAGGACTCCGAAGCAAGCCGTACCGTCAAGCGTGTGGACGACGGTGGACACGTCGCGACGGTAACAGACGAGAACGTGATGGCCCAACTAATCGGCGTCGCCATCCTCGAATTTGGCGTCATCCTGCATAGGTTCGTGAAATCTTCTTCCATCTACAGTTCTCCGGCTGGAGTTGAGCGTACTTTATGTTGCAGCGTCTTGATCGGCCTCACCCTGGCCGTAGATGAGGGCTTTAAAGTGCTCTTCGTCGTCGTCGTCTTCCATCGTATGTATATTTATAACAAACCTCCTCCCGCGGGCCTGAATCGATTGTGTCACAGAAACGTTCGAAGGCCTCGGTATTGGCTCGAGGCTCGCATATCTGGAGCTCCCCCCGAAGTACCGCACCGTGCCCGTATACGCTGCCTTCCTCTACGGCATCACGACGCCGCTGGGCATCGCCGTGGGCCTCGGCGTCCGTACGACATACAATCCGGGATCGACCCACGCGACGGCCGTCTCGGGCATCCTCGACGCTATCAGCGCGGGCATTCTCCTGTACACGGGGTTCGTCGAGCTGCTCGCACACGAGTTCCTGTTCAGCCGCGAGATGCGCGAGGCGAGCACCGGGAAGCTCTTGTATGCGCTCAGCTGCGTCATACTAGGCTGTGGCCTCATGGCCCTCCTTGGCAAGTGGGCTTGAAGCACGGATAGGGGAGCAGTATTTCATGGACAGAAGTATAATCAATCTACATAGTACATGCACTACGGGAGATAGTACATTATTTAAAAATTTAGCATGTTGCTGTTTTGTATGCACACAACTGCTCTGTACCATCATGCCGGGTAATGCAGCGTTGTATCGAGGGGAAACCTGAGAACCGATGTTTGATACACGACGACCTGAAGGCGGCCGGACGTAAATTGGAAGCAGACCATATCACATCCATCTCTGATCCGATCAGTGCAAAGAAGGAAATAACGATGTACCCGACCTCTCTCCACCAATGACTGTTAGGGTTTCAACCACCCCTCACTGGTGCGGTACTCCCATCGCTGTCTACAGCCCCATATGGAAGGGGGTTCCATTGTACCTCTCCTTTTACAGCACTACCCTACTGTAGCGGCAGCAAATGCCAGCAAGTCGCCGTGACGCGATCATCACGGACGGTCGACCAATATCCCCTTGAAGCGCATGGGGGCCTTGGCTGTTCTCGTGCCCGCCTTCAGCTGTTCACCAAGCGCCGGCGCATGGTGGCGAAGGACCACGCGGGTTGGTCACGGGTGGGTACCTTCACTAAAGCCCGTGGTGCACATCCGTGAGATTCTGGCTTTTTGACTCAGAGAGGGGTGGAGGGCTCCTATATGCCACTCGAATCACCCAATCATGCGCTCCCCGAAGCAAAGCACGTTTTGATCGATGTCGATGGATGGGGTGGTCGGCCCGACACGAGGCACTGCCAGGCGACGGGCTTGCGTAAGGGGGTGCCCATGTGAGTGCATGCGTGCGTGTTCGTTCTCCGTGAACAGCCCCTAATGCGAAGCATAATTAGTCTGTGTTTGTTGAGGCGGGCCACTTGCCGATCCTTGTGCCGGCCTGTCCGGAAAAATGGCCCCGGCGGCCCGGCCTGCAGTGCGCTCCGAGTCTACAGGGGGGGCGCTTTTTCCTTGCACGAGGACTACCACGGTCTTACGGGACGAAGCATGGATCGAGGCTTTTATCTTTTTCTTCTCAGGTTTACAATAGCTCGTGACCTGGGCCAGTCTTGGCTTGCAGAGGTGATTTTCCTTCTATAACACCGTGACGGCGTCTTCAAGTTAAAACCCAAACTTGGGGTGTACCAGTGGCGTGTCCCGGGCGGGGGGCGTACCACAGCTTGGTCTCGCCCAACGGGGGGACCGGACGCTGGTGGCGAGCCCACACCGTTGCCAATGGCTTCCTGTAGTCGCCCATTGGTGGAATCTGTTCAGCCAGAGGCGAATGCGGCAGGTGCTCCTGCAGCGCGCGGCGATTGCAGAGCCTCGAAATGCACTGTTTCGCCGGTCTCGGTTTCGGAGCGGCCTTTTTGGTTCTGATACGGCACGTTTATTTGTTTGTTTCTGCGCGCATGCCAGTGGCCAAACGGAATGAAAATGGTTGGCACGCGTCGAGGCCCCCAGCTCTCCTGCGATGAGAGAAGGAGCGTGTACCGCATCGGTGACGGAGTTTCTACCGTTTAACGTTTATCTATTGTACCAGCTAGAGTCTTGGGACATGCCGGAAACCACAATATGTAAATTTACATCGTCAGAAACAACACTTAACAACAGCTTCGACAGATAAACATTCAGTTTCGAGGATACCCATGGACGTTTCTGCCCAAGCCTTGACGCCATTATCTCAAGACGTCGTAGTCCACGCTACACTGTCAATGATGACCGTGTTCGCAGATTGAATGCCAAGTGTCTTTGTAGAGCCTTCGAAGGCTAGGTTTTGGTAAATGCCAGTGAGTTAGAATCTAAGGAAAAGTCATGAAGGCACTCACGAATGAACTAATCGTATCGTTGAAAAGGTGTCAATGCAAAGTTCGAACATTGAAAGATAATAGAGAAACACACATAGCCAACGAAATCCTTGCCTGAGTAGTCATTTTCATAGAAGACAATACGGTCGTTGTTGTAGCTCGCGAATTTCCCCTTGGTAAGATCCGAGATCTTCTTGAAATGCAAGGTGCCCTTGACGTCTTGAGATCGGACGTTAGCAGAGAGAAAGATGTTCCTGAGAGCATAAAAACAAGTACTCACCAACGTCGAAATTCTTGTTTACGGTGCTCGCCAAAGTTAAGGTCACTTTCTGGGAAATTGAACCAACGGTGATTGTAATCTTGGATTCGGAGGTTTTCTTGTAGATTGATGCGTTGGCGGCGCCAGCATTGACATCTGTCCAGTTGCCATCTCTACCATTTTGGGTGTAGGAGACCATGTCCGTCGTGTCAACTGCATTATCCTGTAATCAATTAAAAGTTTTTCGTCAAGCCAAGCGGTGAAAAAAAGGGGAAAAAAAAGTGCGTACGGGATCTTCACCAATGAACTGACACGATAATAGAAAGGGATTATTAGTAAAAGCCTACAGATTAGAACGGCGTGCAGCAAACCTCAGCATAGGTTTCACTCTCTTCCGTGGTGAAGAACTTGATACGGACGAAGGTAGTCCCATTCTCCACGATTTTGAGAACCTTGGCCTTGACACTTCCCTCCATGTCCGAGACTGCATCGTAGTGGAAGATGCCGTCGGGATCTTCACGATGCCAAAGAAAAATACAGGACCATGAAACACTGTCGCAATTGTAAAATCGACAGAGAGAAACGCACCTTTGCCGATATAGGCGTTATCGGTGAACTCTTTGCCGATTTCTGGAACTTCAACTCTGAGCGCCCGGTGGACCGTACCATAGTTCGTAGTATTCTTAAAGAAGAGGGCCGATGAAGCCGTAGTGTGCTTATAGCTCTTCGTGGGGGCTGGCGTCATGCTTGCTAGTATGTGTGATGCTTGCTATGTGTAATGAGGTGGACTGTGTTAAGTTAGTAGTAAAGGCCTTCGTGGTCTCTTTATACGTCCGCCTTCTCAAGTCATATGCCTTCAATCCATATGTTGCCAGCCCGAGTCTCCTAAGCAGGCATACTGTAGATACCGAGAAGCTCTTCCGAGAGTATTCCGAGAAGTAAATGTATTGTCGAACTGCGCAAGGTTGTCTAGGACGTCATATTGTTTCATCAAATCATGCCATGAGTGGAGCAAATGTCTATCAGGTGTGTCAATAGAAGTGAGATCTGGTCGAACCGGGTTGAATTGACTCGGAACGGCTTCAAGGTCATTACCGAGCTGAGTCCGCAACGCGTACGCTATACGACTCGGCGCTTGACTCGGCGTCGAATTTTTCGTGCTAGAGCATACACTCTTGTTCATTTATCAGATAAAACCGGGTATGAAGTATTGGATGGCGTGTAGTAAAATAAACACTTTGCTACGCCGCTCGTCAACGGAACCATAATAATGACTTGTGACCATCTAATGATATGCAGCCTAGATTCTCAGGCTGTCATGGTGTGGCCCGTCTTGCTCCACAACTAAAGAGCCTGAGTGTGCAAAATGATGAACTCAGGCGTTGGTCACTCAGGCTCATGATCAGCACCGGTAAGCCCGAAATGATCGCTTCTTGGGCGCTCCATGACAATTCCGAAATCTCAGGATGTTCCTTCGCACTGGTGTTCTTCTCTAGCTAACACATATCTGCGAGTTCATTTCCACAGCGATATCATCACCTGCAGGTACAAGCATTACTCGGCATTTGTTTCGCCATCTGGTTAGTTCACTACTTGACAGCTGCTTTTGTATCGATGGGTCTGTTCTGATTGCGCGGTTCTCTATGGAATTCTTGGGCGCAGTCCGCGCAGACGAGACCTTGGATGAGACCCCTTCCGTTTTTCTGGCGAGGGGAGAATTGCACGGCAGTCAGAACAATCCCCTCGTCAGAAAGATGCTGCAACAATATGGTACTAGTAGGTCATCTAGAGCTCCCTGCGACATTGGCAGTCTGCTAGGTCAGGTCTCGCACCGCAATACCTTTCAGAGGCCATGGCGGTACGATAGTAATTCCGGCCACCGGTGAACTTGTCGCCGTTTCCTGACCACGTTCCACAGTTCTATAAGAGGTAGCCCCTTTGTTTGCTGATCGAATAGAGTACCCTAATTTATTCGGTGGTCAGGTTTTGTCTCGGCATAGAGGCAACGATGTACCAACTTGAGCGTATTCGGAGACCTTGCACCTATCGACATTAATGAATCAAGGTGGGTGGTTCGGAAAAACTGCGGAACTAGGCGGAGGTCAAGTGGTCGGCATGAGAACTGGGGAACAGCCTTTATTATTGCCACGAAGCGATCAGAATTGTGGGGAGTGCCGTAACGGGTCAGAAGGGCATCGCAAGACAACACAGCGCAAATTGTTGCCAAATTTCCACCTCATTGGTTCGGTCCGTGCACACCGTGCTTGGGCAGCCCTCTTCGACTTTGGCGAGACATGTCGGTTCAGCGCGTTATCTTTGAACTCCCACTGTTGTCCGTGTCCTATATTTTCTCCACCGTTGTCGGGACGCATGGCTTTGCGCGTCCGGCTCCGCCTTTCTAGTATCAATGTATGCTCGCGCGTAGGGAACCTAGGTCGATACCGTTTACCACACCGTCAGGGTCTGCATGCGCAGTCCAGTTGACGTTTCCTTCGTCTGCTTCCGCCTTCCGGGGCCACGTTCTGCACCTTATCGAACTGACTGCTTCCACGACTCGAGTCCGACACGAGGACGGGGAATCGCCGACGAACCTCTCGGATTGAATCCGTTCGCCTTTTCAGACTTTTGCAACTGGACACGGGTCGGTACCTCGACTAAGCCTATCCTGTCAATCGTGAAATATGCGAGGACAGGTGACCGATGGCTCTCTCCGGCAGTTTTACGAAGATCCCGGAGCTTCTGCGCAAGGTTCAATATCTGTATACAACGGACGTAAAGGCACTCACAGTTGGCGTCAAGACATAATCATGTGTTCTTCGCTTCATACTCGACTCCGCTCGACGAGTGCCAGAGACCGACACCCCTGCCAGCACAGAACATCAGTTAGCATGCTGGACGTGACTGCGGCCGCCGATGAGGAATTGGCGCGTATACGCCAGCGGTTTTGCCGAAGCTCGGACGAGTCCGGCGCCTACACAGCGAGCATCAAAAGCATCAGTAGTGTTTATGGATACATCGTGAGGAAAGGAAGTCGGAGTGGGTCAATTAGGATGGGGAATCGCAACAGCATGTCAGATGAATCTGGGACCGAAGCCAAAACCGAAGCAAAGGTGTTGTAGGTATGTTGGTGCCTCCCCTTGTGACGTCGGGCTCAGCGCGCTCGTGCTTGAAGTAAAAATGCCTTGACAATACAGAAAAAAAGTCGGACAAGGGCGTCGAGATAATCATCAAATGAGAGAGTAGAACGCGTTCACCAGGGCGTCGCGTGGCGTCTTAGTGGCGTCGTACGGTTCAAAATGTCGGAACGCCGGCCCGCCTTGTTTGGTCTCACCGCACGACTAGGGAGTTGTGCAATGGAGGACTTTCCCGTGCCGGCCTAGAGAACAAGACCACGCTCGGAGTTGGGATTATTCACCCAATTGACGATGAGGTCCAAGAAGGCTGTGCGCGTTCCTGGAAGGCAGCCTTTCCAAGGCATGAAGCGTGAGCCTGTCCCATACGGTATTTCTCTGATTTTTGCATCTGACTCTGTGACAGTAATCAGATTGATAACCCTCAAGCCATTGGGGACTACTGACCGGCGTCTGAAACCTGGCCAGACACCCACTTTAGCTGGGTAACCATACTGTCAAGCCTATTAGAAATTCTGGCCGAAATTGTTCCCACATCATCCAGAATTTGGAGCGCAGTTATCTCCGTAGTGACGACAGCCTCGTCCAAGAAGGCCCTTCGGAGTTCGGGAAGGGCGGTGCGGAAGTCCTCGATTTGTTTGTTGACACGGCCGCCGATATTCTTCAACGTTCGCTTCCCTGACGACTGCGTGTTTACGTCGGCCACTGAGATGGGTAGAGAATACGTACAGAACTGCGAATCCTTTGCATACGATCGGATCAAGTCACAGCAATTACAGACATGCTGCGACATGAGCGTAAGGATTCGGGCCTGCCTGGACTCGCGCTTGATGGATGATTTCAAAGTGTTTTCCTGGTTCGCGAAGTCGAACGCATCGTGTACGGCTACAAGTAGAGTTCGGACATTGTCGTCACTTTGGAACTGTTCTAGTAGGAGAGTCTGGCATCCGGATCAACATCAGTGTTTCCTCACTATGGAAATGAATGCACCTTGGGAATCGCTAATAGTAAGCCACATGCCATTTGTGCGTATGGGTGAGGCTGAGAGCGGAAGTAGGCTCGGTCAAGGATAATTTAAAAGGGAATTACGCAGTGACGCACTTCTGCAGCGGCGCTCAAAGTATCCATCATCCACTTGATCCTCGCAACAGTACCTTCTCATGTATTTGAAAGGTCGATCGCCTCGATAGCTTCATCGGTGTCACGAAGAGTATCCTCGGTAGGTGACATCGCTGCCTGGACATCGGGAAACGATGGCATAGGAGCACTAGTCTCGATGAGAATGCGATCCTTCGGAGGTGAAAGAGTCTCGGAGGCAGTGACGCCTTTGATAGGGTCTTGGGTCAGAGGGATGCGTAGTTGGCGAGCCGTCTACTTCACTCGCTATGGCATTCGTGGTATTCGCGTCCGCTGACACGGTGAGCGTCATGATTGGTTGGACCGACTGTCCAGCTCGTCCGTCGCCATTGCTAAGAACAACAGGGATGTCTATACGCAAGACGCTCAGCCACTAGTAGCGATATCCTCACGAAAACAAACCAATTTGTGATTCAACAGGTATCAGTATCTGATGCATCCCGATGAATTGCTCCACATAAAGACACAATACAAGATGTGATGACAACTGTACATAACTGAACAAGACTTTCAGCCGGAAAACTGGATTATGATAAAAACAGGCACCCTACAAGGCATCGAGTTTTTGGCCCCACTGCGCCGCTTGTCCTTCAATCGAAACGCTCGCTGTCTTTTCGTCGCGACGAGATTCGTAGTGCGACTCGCTAGTTCCAGTGCGCGTGACGCCTTCATGACCATGCCATGCTCCGTTACGCGCGTTACTCCATACATACCAATCACAAACCCATCTCGTCATATGCTTTGCCCATCCCTTGCGTTAGAGTAACGCAAAGGACGACATGATAAGTTATGTGTGCTGTCAATAGTGGGTGCTACAGGGGAGCAACAAATGACAGTGACTTCAAGTTGAAAGACCGCGCGGACGGTAAACCCGCAGCGACACGAGAGAATGAGGACGGTGGTCCTCATGACCAGGTTATTATCGACAATGAACCGTCACCGGAATACAAAGTACCGAACGAATGCGACGTAGGAGTACGCGTGGACCTCAGTGTGTTCATCACGCACATTGCCTTTTGTCACTCGCTTGTGCGGGCCACGAGTTGCATCCTTGGGTCACATATATGGACCTTGCGGTGTGGGTCTCAGGCCAGCCACGACACTTGATCTATGTTATATTAGATCTCACAAACCATACTCAATCCCAACTCTACAACTCTTCGAGAAGAGTTTCACATACGCCTGACGTACACGTTTGATGAAAGTATACACATCCCCCGAGTCGTTTAACTGATCCAGTAGTAGTGGCATTGTCGGCAACTGCGGTGTCGACGTCAATACTGTCAACTTTCATCAGTTTGCGCACGGAGCGGTGCAATCGATACGGCGTACCTTTAAACTGGGATGAGAGGTCTATCACGAAGCTCGCTTCGTGAGTGGGACGTGAGTCATCGTCGACCTTGATGGTATAGCGGAACAGGAGTTGGTCGGGGCCCACTCCCTCGATGACCAAGCCCGTTGCGTGTTCACAAGCGCGCACCTCTGCGGCCATGGGTCTGGCGTGCATGGCCAACGTATCGCGCTCCAGCTCCCGCTCTGTGAGACGTCCTCAGAGGGTAGTGCACGTGGGGATGCAGATATTTTGGGGAGACCGACCTTTACGAAGGTTCGCCACGCGCGCACGGAGTGTCTGGATGTTCGCGTCAATAGAGGCAAGCACCTCGCGTTCGGCTTCGACACGGCGGCGAAGCGAGGCGACAGCTGATTCAGCCTCTTCAGTCTCTTCGCGTTCGCATTTGAGGACTGTTTGGTGGAGCGACTTAGCAGTCAGAGGGAACAGATGAGATGGCGCATAACGCAACGAGCAATGAGTTCTATTTCCTTCAGTTTACATTGTTCCGTCTCTTTTTCTACGTCCTGAGCGCGATCTTCTAGCCTCTTGAGCTCTTTGTCGTGTGCATCTCGGCGTTGAGTGATCTCGGCAATGGAGCGAGCAGTGAAATTGGCGATTGCCCGCGAGAAGTTTGCTACTGAGGTCTCGTATGCAGGTAGATTTAAATCTATGGCCGGTTCTGAAGAGTTGAGGATGGCGTCGAGATTGTGTTCATCATCAATTTCACTGGGCGAGCGCGAGCGCGAGGGAGCCATTGACCGAGTTACCTCCCACGTGATACGTGTTGAATCTACCGGAACGCCGGCCCGCGCTATTCGGGTAGACACCAGACGGACGCCTTCCTTGACATTTCTTGGGCGACTACTCACAAAATCGTGGAGACCATATAATCGAGTAGCCTACCCCTCTAACGGAGTTCAGAACTGAGAGTTGACACCACGATTCAAGCTGGTGAGTCTATTGTTAAACTGGTACGGATGTACCACTACCACCGTCACGTCCGTAGCCTAAAGCAAATATATTGGTTTCTCCCTCGTCTACATGTATGGTTATCTCCTAATTACTAGAATAGATAGTTGGGTTGGTTCAGTACGTTATAACAGAGTAAGCAACCGGTATGGGACATTCTCCTACTCGCCAACATTGAATTCGAGTCTGTCCTGCCAGTGCAACTCCCTCACCGTGTTGATGAAAGTTACAGGACGACCTACGTTGCGGCGAGTAGCGAATTCCTCCATAGATGCTGCCGACCAGTTCTGTAACCAAAGCAACTCAAGGGCAGGCAACACTTCGACGAACCTCACCCCGGTGACATATCTGAGTACAAGAGCGAAAGCTGGCCCTGTACACTCAGCACCCTTATAGAGGTGAATGTGCGGAGGAGTTGCAGCCGTTGAAAATCGTCACCTAGCTCATCGAGTTCTCTGTCCCTCGAACCGATAAAAAGGCAGTCTACGTTGGAGAGTATACCACAAATTTGGCCAAGCACCTGACCTATCCCCTCGTTCTGGATGGAGAGTTGAAACGACGACTGACCTCCATGAACAAGTTCGATGTTGACAGTGTTGAGTCGAATGCACAGGTCCATATGCCTGAACCAGGGTAACTTGAGTTTTTCCGAACGATAGACGAACTTGCAAAGCTGGGGGATTTGATAATCAGCGATTTCTTCCTCGTCTCAGTACGCTATCTCTAAGCGGTCGAGCTGAGGAGCATCGATCTGCGCCACAAAATGCTCCAAATATTCGAAAAACCCGTCAAAGTGAAAGCGGGTGAGAGCGGGAAGGACAGCCCGTGTGGTGGGAGGCCGGCGCACTCGATCAGGGTTGGGTCTTGAATGCCCCCAAGGGCAAGATTTCAGCCTGGACAATGCGGCCAGGCTTGTAACCACCGTCTCGGGTGAAATATAGCCAGTATATAGCCAGTATCGGGTATACTCGAAGATTGACATCAACGAGGTCACAGGTTGAGAAAGGGAGGGTTAGTGCGGCAGGAAAGGGAATGCCATCTAAGCAGATTGTCTGACTGTGAGCTTGGCACGCAAAGCACGATAGCGCGTACACGATCGGGGTGCTCTAGTGTCGCAAGGATGTTACCTTCATCGCCGTCCTTGAAAGAGCTGGGAAAGCGAATTACTATGGGAAGAGATATCCTAGATTTTGTCTGACAGGTGTCCCATTTGTACAGAGGAGTTCCAGATTGAGATGCCGTGACGACGAAAATATGATGTCTCTCCATGTTTGGCATGCGTGCGCCAGTCTGTGCCATTTTCATGAGGTGACTCGAAGTAGTGACTTTGTCCATTCGATAAAGGTTAAATATATAATGACATCGCCTGGGAGAGAGTTGATCGTCGTTGCAGGTCTGTATGAAGATTAGAGGTGAGTGCTAGGTCAATCGCTCTATCGTTATCAAGCATACGAAGGCACTAGTAATAGGTGTACCGAGGAGAGCCCGATGACGCGAGAAGTTCTGTGGGACTCGGGAGGATATCGAAGATGAGCAACGCAAGGAGCACTGGCTCGGGTTGGCAACTACTCGACCCAATCGAATCATAGGCTTGACCATATATAGGACTCGTGGGAACCCAATACAGCGAACTCATTGCAACACGTTCCAGTCAATTGGTACAATCTCACGCTATAAATCATAGATTCAATGGGCGGCCGAAGTGTTCCAACTTCAGGTCGTACAACTTCCGGGGCGTTCTCCGCCCGACATTTGTTTCCGCCACCCCATCCGGCCGCATACACTGATCAGACTGGGAAAGGCAGTAGAGTTCTCGCCGCGCTACGAAGAGGTACAGTACAAGTGCCACCTACGTTACTCTGTCCTTGCTGTTCTCACCTGCCGCTCCCGCGTCCGTAGTCAAGTCACGCCAGCCTACGCGGAACCAGTGTAAGGGCGTCGCAGCCCTTGAGCGCGAATCCACCCATTATCGACCATTTCGGTCTCGCCGGCTCGGCACGTGACTCGACTGCCTATCTCGGATGATCACCAAACCGCCACCAACTCGTGTTCAACGCGCCTTCCCTCCTCGCCTCGTTTCCCCCACTCTTCCGTCCCCCCACCATCTCGTCTCACTCCTCGTCACTCTTTTACTACGGCCTAATATGATTACATTTCCGTCACCGGTCGGCACCCACGAACATCCGCTTTTCCTCAAAAACGACTTCCCGCGCGACGTCGTCAAGGGGCCTGCCTCGGAAAACCTCTCCACCATTCTTCACTCCACCCATCCGTCACCTTTGCTGCCCTCATCACCCCGGGATCTTGGTGCATGTCTACACCCACGACCGTTGAACGGTCCAGAACGGCGCTCTTTACCTCGGGCAAAGGCGCGCCCCGACCTTCATTTTATTCTTCTGCCTTTTTCACCCTCGTTCCTCAACATAGTGCGCCTCGTCGACGCCACCCGCGCCGCCTCTTCGACCTCCCTCCTTCAACCAGTTAGACTCCTTGTCGCCATTCTCCTTCCTTGTCACCATTCTCATTCTTTGCTTTACTCCCCCGTTTCATCTCGACGCTTGCCCGAGTACAGTACACGCCGTCGACGCCACTAGCGCCAGGGACCGTAAAACTTCACCTTAGCCTTACGACCGTCTGTCTGTCCGTGTGTCGTAGTCTCTCGCTATCCCTTGGACTCCTTTACTTTACTTTTCCCCACTTCGACCTACTCTTCCTCACAACTTTCGACTTAGCGTTTGCGACGAAGAGTTCCCTTACTTACAGGTACACGAGGTATATAAGGACTCAGAATCGCGCTCAGTAATAACATCTTTTTCCCCGCGTCTTATTCGAGCCTCTTCTCTTTTCTCTCGCGTGAACCAGCAACAGTTCGACGGGGCCGGTCTGAATCAAAGACACCCGCTCGACCGTATCGACTCACCGCTTCCTTTTCTCCCATTCTAGTTATTTTCCGCGTCGTCGCTACGTGTGATTCAAGCCTCGCTCGACGTCTTCAGTCTCTCTCTCAGTCTCGGAAATAGTCTCTCTCTCGGCGCCCACGATTTGGGCACTCATTCCAGCAAAGGCTCGGCGACAGCTTCCTTCCTTTCCCTTCCTCTGTTTAGTCCCCAACTCGGCCGCACCTTACTCACTCACGCGCTTTCGAGCGCGTACATCTGGCTGCCCCAGTGAGGCTGAGTTTGGTGGATTAACCCCCCTCTCCCCTGTATCCTTCTTCTCTTCTCGGTCGCCTCTGGTGACCAACCATATGCCCAGACAGTCGAGTCTACCACCTAGAGATCCCTTCGGAAAGTTCACCAAAAAGCCAGAAACCGCATCTACCGACACATCGCCCGATACACCGCCGCGCCAATCAGAACCGTCTACCAGCAGCTCGACACTCGACATCACAGAAGCCTTCGCCACCGACTACGAAACCACTCCCCGACCTAATCACGCTCAGTCTATCCCGGGCCCCTTCTCGCCCCAAACTGACCCATCCTCACAGTCCTCAATCCCATTCTCGACCCTCGTAGCACAAAGTTACAAACGCCTCGTCTCTCCTTCCCTGATCCCCATCCCAAAATCTACCATCTCGGCATCGTCACCTCGCACTCCCGCTACCCCGCCAAATCTACCTTCATCCTCTCGGTCAACCTCTCTCGTAGTCCCTACTAAAGCTAGATCACTTTCTAATCCACAAAAGCCACTGCCATCTCCCCCCACCTCGTCTATTACAGTCTCTTCTACCCCCGGTCTTAATCTCGCTTCCGCCGCCTCCTCCTCCTTGAGTCTCAACACACCTTCTACAGTATCCTCTGTCGTACCCTCCACCGCAGCGTCGTCTCCGTCTTCCACTCCAAACCCTACCACAACCACTTCCTCTTCTGCCCCGAAATATACAACATCCTCCATTGCTCCCGCTCCGACTACCGCACCAACCACACCAGCACACCCTCCCGTAGTTATCGCAGCACCGAGACATATGGCCGCTAATCCCGCTACCGGCCCTGCGGCCATGCCAGCTGCCCGTTCACATAACGCACCATTCTTCTCCGGACGCGTAGGAGACCCACTCGACGACTTCCTCCGGGAATACGAGGAGATCGCCACTAGCCGTAATCTCACACCTCGAGAAAAAGTAGAGACCATCACACGCTACATCCCCACAAACCTCCGGGACTTATGGAAACTTCTCGACGGCTACACAACACACGACTGGGCGGTATTCCGACAATCCCTTGAGGGTATATATGGAGGAGCTACTACGCAGTCCAGGTACACCAAACAAAAGCTATACGACTACGTGCACTATACTAGTCAACAGCGCATGCGCGGCGAAGACGACGTCATGCACTATTACCGAGAGTTCCTAGTCTTCTGCAAACCCCTCCAGGATGCACACCGCATTACTGACGAAGAACGCGATTCTGCGTTCTGGTATGGATTTCACCCCAACGATCGAGAAAAGATGCTGCCTAGGCTATTCGGCAAATACCCAGACCGGTCGGCCGAGCAGCCTTACGACTTCGAAGAAGTCTTTAAAATCGCCCGAGCCGTCTTCACTACCTCCCCATACTTCCCCATCCAGCTACAGGAGCACTGGGAACACTTCGCGCCACACCAAGCTAGATCCGAAAGACCAGTCGAAAGGTGGAACAATCTTGATCCCCGACTACCCGACTACGAAGGACGCAGGAGGGAACGAGACCATTTCCTCGACTATAACCCTAGAAATGCATTCGCTCACCCCGATCGGGACCTTCCTCGCCCCACTAACCCTCCGCCCCGCGCTCCTTCTCCTCCTCGCCACCCCATCCCATCCGAACCTAAAACCGTCCGTTTTGCTGAGCCCACCCGGGAAGAGGAAGACCGCGAGCTAGACGAGCTCATGGACAAGATGCACGGACTTTCCGTCCGCGAGCGAACCTACGCAGTCCTCTACGCTCGCTGCGCGCATCGCTACCCTGACGTCGCTTCCACCCTCCCTAGGCCGGAAATAGTTCAGACCTTCTCTTACCAGCCCCCAACCGCCCCATCGACAAGCCACCGCCAGCCCTGGCCAGCAGCACAAGATCGGTCCGCCCCCGCTCCTCCTGCAGTCTCTTCCGACGCAACTTTCTTCCGATCTCGCCCGCGCCCCATGGGCTGCTCATTCTGCTCTCAGACCAACCATCGCATCCGAGAGTGTCCCATCGCGCAAGAATACTGCCGCACAGGACGAGCAATGATCGTCAACGATCGTGTCCACCTCCCTAACGGCCAGCCCATCCCAGGCGACAACACCGGCAGCAGCCTGCAGGCTCGGATCGACGCCTGGCTCTCCAACGCCACCCCCAACGCCACCAGCGCCGCGACCTTCGCGCGCGATCCTCCTCCCCACACCTCACTCAGCTTTGAGACCGCCATGCCGACCTCCCTCGAGCAACCCGTTCCGCACGCCTACATCATTGAAGTCACCGGCGCCGAGGACGAAGACGCAGCCGAGGTCGAGAGCACACCAGACGACAGCCTCGACTTCTTTGGAGTCTACGCGGCCGAGAAGAAGAAGCGGGACGCGAAAGCATCGAAGCTCCCTGAACTTGCACAAGCAAAGAAGTCCACACCATCGCCCACCTCTTCCAAAGACACCACCAACACACCCGCCCCTGCGCCGCGCACTACACCCCAGTACAAGTACCAGTCCAACGCCGAGGACCAACAGCTTTCCGCAGAGCTCTACAAGTGGCTGCTCGACGGCAAACTCGCTCAAGTTACCCCCGCGCACATCCTCGCCGCAAGCCCGGGCATCCGCAAGGAGCTCGTCGAGCGACTTCGCATGCGCAGAGTCGACACCGCCTGCTTCGAAGAAGCCTCCGATACCACCCCGCCAGCATCCATCCTCGAGCTCGCGGCCCCGCGCTCCGCCGAGTACTCCCTCCCTCTGCGCGAGATCGACGTTCTGATCAACAACGCCGTCACCGAAGCCGGAGTTTTAGATCAAGGGTCCCAGATTGTCGTCATCCGCTGGGACTTGGCACAGGAGGCCGGCGTGTCCGTCAACCATGAGCACCGGTTGGACATGGAAGGAGCTAACGGACTGGTCAGCAAGACGATCGGATGCGCCAAAAACCTGACTATGCGAGTCGGGGACGTCACCTTCGCCATCCACGCTCACGTCGTCGATCGAGCCCCCTTTCGCCTCCTGTTAGGGCGACCATTCCACCACCTCCTCCTCTGTCGACTTGAAGACCACCCCGACGGACGCGTAGAAGTTTCCGTACGTGACCCCACAGATCCCGCCCGTTCCGTCTCCATCCCTTCCCGCGCTCGCCGAACGCAAGTCGGATGCGTACGGACGCTCACACTTTCAGCCCGACCCGCACCTCCAATCATGGATGGGATCCCTCGCTTTCAAGATCCAGCTCTCCGGCTCTTTCAAACACCGTCACAACCTGTTTTAGCTTACAAGAAGGTAGCACGCAAAGTACGGCCGGTACCCGCGTCGCTCCCCGAAGACTACCGCATCATCCGCCGCATCCCGGACGACCCCATCAAATCCCTTCCCACATTACCGACTCATCCGCCCGACTTCACACCTACTGCTCACACCACCCGACTCACTCAAGAACGTCTAAACGAACTCGATCTCAATCGGTACGACTTCCTCCAGCCCGAGGAACTCAAACTACTTCAACACATCCTCAAGGTCAATGAGCACGCCCTAGCGTGGACCGAAGCCAAGAAAGGTCGGTTCCGCGACGACTATCTCTCACCTGTCAAAATCCCCGTCATCGAACACACCCCGTGGATCCAGAAGAACATCCCCATCCCCACCGGTATCATGGAGCAAGTCATCCAAATCTTCCGAGACAAGACCGCTGCCGGTGTCTACGAGCATTCCGACGCCTCGTATCACTCCCGATGGTTCTGTGTGAAGAAGAAGAACGGCTCGCTACGCCTTGTTCACGACTTACAACCCCTCAACGCCGTCACTGTCCGCAACTCTGGAGTCCCTCCCCTAGCCGACCAGTTGATCGAGGCAATGGCTGGACGCGCCTGTTACAGTATGCTCGACTTGTTCGTCGGATACGACCACCGCTCCCTCGACGTCACCTCGCGCGATCTCACCACCATCCAGTCCCCCATCGGCGCCCTCCGTCTCACTCGCCTGCCTCAAGGCTGGACTAACGCGGTAGCTATTTTCCACGAAGACGTCACCTTCATCTTAGAAGCCGAGATTCCCCATGTCGCCTGGCCTTTCGTGGATGACTGCAGCATCAAAGGTCCAGCCTCGCGTTATGAAACAGAAGACGGAAGCTTCGAAGCCATCCCTGAAAACCCCGGCATCCGCAAGTTCATCTGGCAACACCTCAACGACGTCCACCGCATCCTCCATCGTCTCGGCAGCTCGGGCGCAACCGTCTCAGCCACAAAGCTATTCGTCGCCGTACCCGAAGTCATCATCCTCGGCCACAAATGCAACTACGAAGGACGCGTGCCCGACGACTCAAAAATCGCCAAAATCCGGGACTGGCCGACCTGCAAGAACGTCACCGACGTCCGCGCCTTCTTGGGTCTGGCAGGCTTCATGCGTATCTGGATCAAGAACTACTCAGCTATGGCTCGCCCACTCGTCAACCTCACTCGCAAAGGCGAAACCTTCGTCTGGGACGATCAGCACGCGGACGCCATGCAACAACTCAAAAACGCTATCGTCGACTCTCCAGCTCTCATTTCCATCGACTATTCCACCGACCGTCCCGTTTTCTTGGCTGTCGACTCATCTTGGCGCGGCGTAGGCTACATCTTGTCTCAGGAGTGCGCAGACGGCAAGCGACGCCCTTCACGCTTCGGCTCGATCTCTTGGAGCGAACGCGAAAGCCGCTACTCCCAGCCTAAGGTAGAACTCTATGGTCTCTTTCGCGCTCTCCGCGCCCTCCGGCTACACCTTGTCGGCGTCAGCAACCTCGTAGTCGAAATGGACGCAGTCTTCGTCCGCGGAATGCTCAACAACCCCGACATCCAGCCCAACGCCACCATCAATCGATGGATCGCCGCCATCCTCCTCTTCGATTTCAAACTCGTCCACGTTCCCGCCGAAAAGCACCACGGACCGGACGGCCTCTCAAGACGCGAACCCGTGGAAGGCGAAGATGCCGAAGAAGACGATCCAGAGGAATGGATCGACAAGACTCTCGGACTAGGAATCTGGGCCCATTCTACGACGCGAACTTTCGACTTATGCGCCCTCTCTGTTCTCACCACGACCACCGAAGATCTTGCCAGCCCACTCGTCAGCTTCCCCACTAGCAGCAAAACCCTCGACGCGGAAAGAGAGATCACGCAAATACGCCAGTACCTGAAGACTCTCAAGAAGCCTAGCGACCTCGGCGACAACGACTGGGCCAGGCTACTCAGGAGGGCGAAACGTTTTGTCTTAGCCGGCAAACAACTCTGGCGACGCAACAGGCTCGGGCAACATCAACTCTTCATTCCTCCCACTCAACGACCCACCATCCTCCACGAAGCGCACGACGGGCTCGGTCATAGAGGCGTCTACTCCACACGACGCACCCTTCTCGATCGCTTCTGGTGGCCCTCCCTCGAGTACGACGTTCGCTGGTACATCAAGACTTGTCATGCTTGTCAACTTCGGCAGACCACCAAAATCCACATTCCCGCGCTCGTCCCTATGCCCGCCCCGCTCTTCCGCAAGGCCTACGTCGACACCATGCACATGCCCCTCGCCGGCGGCTTCTCGTACATCGTTCAAGCCCGCTGCTCTCTTACCGCCTGGCCCGAGTGGCGTGCCCTTCGTTCTGAGACTGGACAGACTCTAGGCCGTTTTCTTTTCGAGGAGATACTGTGCCGCTGGGGCGCAGTCGAGGAGATCGTCACTGACAACGGCTCAGCTTACATCGCAGCTCTGGACTGGCTGGCCAGCAAATACAACATCCGACACATTCGCATCTCGCCTTACAACTCTCGGGCAAACGGCATTGTCGAGCGTCAGCACCGGACCATTCGCGAGTCCCTCTTCAAGACCTGCGAAGGCAACATCTCAAAATGGCCCGCCGTCGCGGCACACATCTTCTGGGCCGACCGCGCTACCACCCGCCGCTCCACCGGACATTCCCCCTTCTACATGGCTCACGGCGTCGAGCCCCAGCTCCCTTTCGACATCACCACTGCCACATTCCTCATTCCCGACCTTACCACTCCTCTCTCCACCGTCGACCTCATCGCTATTCGCGCGCGTCAGCTCCAGACGCGTGACGACGACCTTGCGAAAATCCGAGACAACATCGTTAAGAGTCGTCTCTCGGCTGCTATGGGTTTCGGGCGAAAATTCGCCCATAATATCAAGACCGACTCCTTTGGTCCAGGAGATCTGGTTTTGGTCCGAAACTCCGTAGCCGAGAATACTCATGTTCGTAAAATCAAACCTCGGTATTTTGGACCCATGGTCGTCGTCAGGCGGAATCGCCACGGTGCTTACTTGCTAGCGGAACTCGACGGCACTATCTCTAAGCTTCGTTTCGCAGCCTTCCGAGTCATTCCTTACTTCTCGCGCACCGGTTCCGTCATCCCTCTCACCGACTTACTCGACCCCCAAGACATCGCCGCGCTCGCCAAGGAGGAGCCAGAAGAAGCCGGAAATTTTTTCGACAGTAATGGGTATGTGAGTGAGGACACTCAAGATCTTTTTAACCCCCCGGGAGATGTAAGGGCGTCGCAGCCCTTGAGCGCGAATCCACCCATTATCGACCATTTCGGTCTCGCCGGCTCGGCACGTGACTCGACTGCCTATCTCGGATGATCACCAAACCGCCACCAACTCGTGTTCAACGCGCCTTCCCTCCTCGCCTCGTTTCCCCCACTCTTCCGTCCCCCCACCATCTCGTCTCACTCCTCGTCACTCTTTTACTACGGCCTAATATGATTACATTTCCGTCACCGGTCGGCACCCACGAACATCCGCTTTTCCTCAAAAACGACTTCCCGCGCGACGTCGTCAAGGGGCCTGCCTCGGAAAACCTCTCCACCATTCTTCACTCCACCCATCCGTCACCTTTGCTGCCCTCATCACCCCGGGATCTTGGTGCATGTCTACACCCACGACCGTTGAACGGTCCAGAACGGCGCTCTTTACCTCGGGCAAAGGCGCGCCCCGACCTTCATTTTATTCTTCTGCCTTTTTCACCCTCGTTCCTCAACATAGTGCGCCTCGTCGACGCCACCCGCGCCGCCTCTTCGACCTCCCTCCTTCAACCAGTTAGACTCCTTGTCGCCATTCTCCTTCCTTGTCACCATTCTCATTCTTTGCTTTACTCCCCCGTTTCATCTCGACGCTTGCCCGAGTACAGTACACGCCGTCGACGCCACTAGCGCCAGGGACCGTAAAACTTCACCTTAGCCTTACGACCGTCTGTCTGTCCGTGTGTCGTAGTCTCTCGCTATCCCTTGGACTCCTTTACTTTACTTTTCCCCACTTCGACCTACTCTTCCTCACAACTTTCGACTTAGCGTTTGCGACGAAGAGTTCCCTTACTTACAGGTACACGAGGTATATAAGGACTCAGAATCGCGCTCAGTAATAACATCTTTTTCCCCGCGTCTTATTCGAGCCTCTTCTCTTTTCTCTCGCGTGAACCAGCAACAGTTCGACGGGGCCGGTCTGAATCAAAGACACCCGCTCGACCGTATCGACTCACCGCTTCCTTTTCTCCCATTCTAGTTATTTTCCGCGTCGTCGCTACGTGTGATTCAAGCCTCGCTCGACGTCTTCAGTCTCTCTCTCAGTCTCGGAAATAGTCTCTCTCTCGGCGCCCACGATTTGGGCACTCATTCCAGCAAAGGCTCGGCGACAGCTTCCTTCCTTTCCCTTCCTCTGTTTAGTCCCCAACTCGGCCGCACCTTACTCACTCACGCGCTTTCGAGCGCGTACACCAGCCATCACAGCGAATATCCCACATTTATGATGGCCCCGACCGTATTTTATCCATGTATTTGGAGATGGCTTTGGAAGAAGACAAGAGGATGGCCGAGACATGGGAAGCGGACGCCGATGGGGTCCTTATCTTCGTGTGTATATGTCTTCCCCGTGCTTGACAACCTGCTCAAAGGTAGCAGACTGGTTTATTCGCGGCTGCCGTTGCGACATTGATCTCCGTGTCGATTCAAGACATTCGCCCGAATTCGCAAGACACGTCCACTTTCTACCTCTCGAATATCTATCAGCTGCTTGCTGACCCAAATCGATCAAATATTTCCCTCCCTTCTTCTCCACCACCATTCTCTCCACCAATTTATGCCATCTGGGTCAATTCACTTTGGTTCTTGAGCTTGGTCATCAGTATTTCCTGTGCTCTGCTTGCAGCCTTGCTGCGGCAGTGGGCACGCAGATACATCAAGGTTTCCCGGCCACGTTTCAGTGCACACGTGCGAGCACGTATCCATGCGTACTTTGCCGAAGGGGTCGAAAAGTCTCACCTTGTGCAGGTAGCTGGGGCCTGCCCTACGCTGCTACACATTTCCCTGTTCCTGTTCTTTGCCGGCCTCGTTGTGTTCCTATGGAACGTTGATCTCACTATTTTCAAACTGGTGCTGTCATGGATCGGCGTTTGCACAACCATATATGGATATATCACATTCGCGCAGATCTTTCATCACAACAGCCCATACTATACCCCACTTTCATCGTTGGCGTGGAGCGCTAGTTATGGGACGTCATTTGTCATCTTGTGGGCTATTCAGTGGTTTGGCAGGCGGTTTGTTTCTCAAGGAACCCATCGACGCGTCCGTGCACTGGAGAAACGTTATCACAATTTTTTCTCGCAGGGGGTGGTGAAGACAGCCGAAGAAACTGCTCGGAATCTACCAATGGATATTCGTACCCGCACTTTTATGTGGACCTTCGAATGTTTGAACGACGACGATAAAATGGAACTCTTCTTTGCGGGCCTTCCTGGCTTTCGCAACTCAAGCAGTAATCCGCTCTCCAGTCTCACAAAAGAGCAAAAGTCGAGGCTTTTTGAGGAATTGACGAAATTCATGGTTCGCACCTTCTCATCTGATATTCTTTCTGAGCCAATCAAACATCGCCGAGCCATCATCTGTGCGAAGGCCGTCGATTCCGAGGACTTTCCCGGAGCACGTGACTGGATTCTCCAATCTATCGTATCGAAAGATCAATATGGTCCATTGCGATCCGTCGAAATTGGGCATATTGTGAGTGACTGGGGCAATAGCGGTGACGAATGGACCACTTTGCCGGTGAAAGCCGCAGTTTTCACCATTGTTTCAAGAGCGCAACGGCACGACCGGGATGGCCGTTGGTTTACTCTCGCTTCTAATACATTGGACGTCACGGAAACTGTCCTTCGAAACTACGACGCTCATGGCGACGACCTGTCACTCGCGATCTTGATCCACATTACTCGCCAGCAATTCAGCCACCTTAGGAAAGTGTCCTGGCCGGTTGTCCCTTTCTCGAGTGTTCTAAAAGCAGCTTCTAAATTTAACATACAAGATACGTCTGTTGAACTACAGCATGAGTTCTGTGCCTTGTGGAATGAAATCGTTCTCAATGCACAGAATGGCAATAGCCCTGGGGTCATCGTGCCCAATACCCTCGAGTGCATTCGCGACGTTTTTGACGCTCTACATCAAGACACCCATTCCACCCCAATAACTTTCTCTACCCCTACTGGTAGTCGTGACCAGTGGCCGTCGTCGTATCCATCGTGCAATACCCCTGGCCATTGTCTGGGCTCGGCACCCCGTGCCCATGACATCTCTACCCCCACGACCTTGCATAATAAGCCTGCTCTCATCCCTCCTGCCATTCCTGCCGGGTCGTCTGAGCCGTCTTCGTCCGTACCCGTCCCACTTCGCGTCAACGAGGATTCTATGGATGTACCGCCGCTCAACAACGATATTTCCTCCCCGCTTATCGCGGTGTCGTCGCAGATTGCATTCGAAAGCTTCCATGTACTCCCCGCTTCGCATGTTCTGACCCCCGCTGGTGCGACACAAGGTCATGGCACCTCCGCTATCCCCCGCTCTACCCCTAAGGCCTCGACGTCCACCTTTCCGCCGCTTGCTTCAATCTCTCCACAAGACGGTGCCATTTCCCCGTATGATGCAGTCCTCTGCATTCCTTCTTCTGATGTATCAGACATGTCATCACCACCTTCTCCTATTCCGGCTCTCGACAATGTTCTCCATACAGTTTCACAGTTGTCCTCAGACCCTCCTGCGACTCGACCTGACTACGCACCTCGGCCAGAAGCACCCCATTCCTCGATCCGAGCTATCACACCTCCTGCCCCTTCTCGTCCGTTGTCGACCTCTGCTCCTGATCCAGGTGTTAATGATGATGGTGTGGGTAGCACGAAGGCCGCATTGCGCAACTACGAGGTCCTTTTTGAACCCCCTTCTGTGAATCCCACAAACGCCGTGGCTGCCGCGGGTCATAAATTACCATCACCGACGCTGCCAGCAGTTACAGGCGTAGTCACCCGGGCTCCTTCACGGCTCTCTCTGGACTCTGGGCATACGGGCGATCGTCCTCTCTCGCATCGCTATAATATCGTGTGACACGTCCCACTAGCTACTTGACACTTTTTCTCTGGATAATACCTTCATATTTACACACAAATAGCGTGGCGAAATATTATGCGAGTAGTAAGGTGGGAAATGCGAGGGCATCCTGCAATCCCAGTCAATTTTATGATCCGGTACCTCAACACTGTGCGCTAATGACCTGTCCATGCGTGATCGTCTTAAAATGGCGATCGGAGACCCATCGGTGAAGCGCAGGAGTAATCTGTTGTCACCCAACTAAGATGCAGCGGTCTCAAGCCAGACTAAGTCAATATTGTCTATTGCTGGCAATGTGAACCATGCGGTCTCACATACAGTTCCGGTTTAACTAGCGCATATGTCATCCTTCCGAGGCTAGTTTTCCTTATAATGTACACGCGATGTAGGAAAAAGTCCGACACATTTGCTAGACATAGTCACCCTTCCTCCGCGAGCGCACCACGATGCACAAAGTGCGTCGTCGACAGGGCTACGACTCGGATATCCGTCTTGGCGATCATGCTCGTAAGTCTTCCCGCCTGCGCAAACATGATATGCCGCAAATTCTACGACGCGTCGTCATCAGCGAGGGGCAGCCAACGGGGGTTGGGAGAGAGAGTAGAGCTCACGAGTCTGCGAAACACATTCACGGCGAGCTCTAACGGGACCTCTTTCCGCAACTGCATGGCGTCCTCCAAGAGCGGCGATAAGTCGGCCGAGTGCGCCGCTCTCGGAATGTAAGGGCTCTGTAATGCGGGGGGCTCAGCCAATCGGTGGCCACAAGGAGAATTTGACTACGAACCAATGAAACTCTTGAGCTTCTCACGCGCCACATAGCCCAGCAATATTCCGTCTCGCACAACGGGGGGGTCGTGATACTTCCGGGTGTCCAACAGTCACATGCGAGTCAGTCTGGTAAATTCCCTTGTCGCCAACAGGAAGCTATACTGACCAAACTCGTCAAGCGGAGAACCCAGGACAATCAGCTTGTCAGCAGGCGTCATCGCGTCCGCCGCTATCTCGCCATTGTCCCGAAACTCGAAGGGTGTGAGCCATGGATAACGGCGCAGCGCGATCGGGAGTACGTATGATAGGGAACTCGTTAGCGGTGAGTGAACGGGCGAATGTAATTAGACCTGTTGTCTCGCTGGGTGCGCCTGCACTGTACCTTGAAAATGATCACGACTGAGCGAGACTTTAGCAGCCTATAAGCCTGGCTTTCTCTCAAGAGCTGCGGTCTACTTACCAGTCGTCCTAGGTAACGCCTGCCACCATGGATGACGCGTCAATAACGGCATAGAAACCAGGGATAGATGCAACGAACGGTTGGATCCGGCGAACAAGTAGAGATGAACCACGTTTTAGATTGCGCGATACAGACCCTGGCTGAAAACAAAGCGTCGAGCTTAGCACTGTATCAATGAATTAACAGCCATAGTACGTCAGCAGGCCAACTACACGCCCAAACGACGCGCCTATGGCGATTGTTGGCAGATAAATTCCAGATGAGATCTGAATCTCTTCGTTATCGTTCTTCTAAGGTTCGGTGAGAAAATGCCGGACGTCTACGCAGTGAAAGCGATCTTCACTACTCCAGTCAATATCAGTAGAAACACGTTCTCCCACATAGCAGTCGGGCTGCGGAGTCTTCAGTACCCAGCTACGGCATTATAAAGAACGAATACAGCCTCACTTGCACAACCTGTGGAAGATGCGTTGGTGGTCACACTCCTGAAATAAGCCGGCTACAAGATCAGAAGCGGGAACTCTAGTTCGTAAAATATTCTCAATGATAAGCATCCAAGTCCTCACCAAGTACTAGCTGACAGCAGCAGTGACTGCCGCTTCGTCTGTTACTCCAAGGATCAGCTATTCGTGTAGTACACTGTTTCTTTGGTGCACCGCAGCCGCAATGTTCAACTCTCCAGCCAAGGATGCCCTGTACATCTAGTACTAAGCGCGGTCTGCTAGCCTCTTGGGCCGTGTGCATCATCTCGGCGTTGAGTGAATCTCAGCCTCGATCTCAGCAAATGGAGCGAGTAGTGAAATTGGAGATTGCCCGTGAAAAGTTTGATACTGAGGCCTATGGGTCCCGTACGCAGGCAGATTTAGATCTATAGCTGGTTTTGAGATGGCGTCGAGATTGTGTTCATCGTCAATCAATTCCACGTTGAGTCTCACCGGAACGCCGGCCCGTGCTGTTCTAACAGCATTCCTGGTGGACGCAAGGTGGACGTTGACACCATGGTTGGATCCGCTGATAAATTAGTAACCGCTGTTATGGTTATGTGCGTAGCCTAAAGCAAATAGATTGGTTTCTCTCTCGTCTACGTGTATGGTCATTTCCTAATTGCAACAATAGATATGTTGGGTTGGTTCAGTACGAAGAATCGGGTTATAACAGAGGGATATGGGACATTCTCTACTCGCTGACATTGGATTCGAATCTGTCCTGCAACTCCCTCACCGTGTTAACGAAAGTTACAGGGCGACCCACTGTTCCAGCGAGCAGCGACGAATTTCTCCACAGATGCTACTGGCCAGCCCTGTAAGCAAAGTAACTCAAGGGCTGGCAACATTTCGGCGGCCCTCTCCCAGGTGACAGTGTTCGAGTGCAAGGGCAACATGGTGCGAAAGCTCGTCCTGTACGCTCAACGCCTTTACAGAGGTGAGCGTGCGGAGGAGTTGCAGCCATTCGATATCGTCACCTAGTAGCTCATCGAAGTCTGTGTTCCCTGAACCGATAAAGAGGCAATCCACGTTCGAGAGCGTACCACAAATTTGGCCAAGCACCTGATTTATTCCTTCGTCCTGAATGGAGAGTTCAAACGACGACTGGCCTCCATGAACAAGTTTGATGGTGACAGTGTTTAGTTGAATGCGTAGGTCCATGCGCCTAAACCAGGATAGCTTGAGTTTTTCTGAACGATCGACGAACTTGCAAAGCTGGGGGATTTGATAATCGGCGATTTCTTCCTCGTCCCAGTACTCCAAGTACTCTATTTCTAAGCAGTCGAGCTGAGGAGCATCGATGTGCGCCACAAAATGCTCCAAATATTCGAAAAACCCGGAAAAGGAAAAATGGGCGAGAGCGGGAAGGACAGCCCGTGTGGTGGGAAGCTGGCGTATTCGATCGGGGTTGGAAGGCCCCCACCGGAACCCAACGGTAAGATTTCTCAACCTGGACAATGCGGCCAGGCTCGTAGCCAATGCTTCGGGTGAAATATAACCGGTATCGGGTATATCCCGAAGATTGACATCGACAAGGTCACGGGCTGAGAAAAGAAACATCGGTGCTGTTGGAAAGGGAATGCCATCTAAGCAGATTTTCTGTAATCGTGGGACACTGGCACCTCCACCCAGGAGTTTACCAGGAAGGACAGGCATGATCCCATATTTTTTCGATTCAAGCGAAAGGCGCGTCAATGCCGGAAATGGTCCTTGCCACTGCGTCACTGTGGCCATCTTTTCCGACAGTGAGCATGGCACACAAAGCACGATAACATGTACACGATCGGGGTGCTCCAGTGCTGCAAGGATGTTATCTTCGTCGCCGTCCTCGAAAGAGCCGGGAAAGTGAATCACTATGGGAAGAGCCGGGAGGTCTCTTAGATATTTCCTGACAGGTGTTCCATGCGTGCAGAGGAGTTCTAGGTTGAGATGGCGTGACGATGAAAATATGACGTCTCTCCATGTTCGGCACACGTGCGCTAGTCTGTGCCATTTCCATGGAAGGTGACTTGAAGTAGTAACTTCGTCCATTCGATAAATGTCAAATATTTCTAGAAGGACATCGCCTGGGAGAGAGTTGATCGTCGTTGCAGGTCTGTGTGAAGATTAGATGTGAATGCCAAGTCAATCACTCTATCATTATGGCAAGTAAACGGAGGCACTGGTAATAGACATGCCTAGGAGAGCCTGATGGAGAGCCTGATGGAGAGAGCAGTTCCGTGAAACTCGACGAGGAAGGTGGAGAATTGCTAATGAATATTGAAGATGAGCGACGAGTTCTCAATCAATTCGCCTGACATGATCGCAGGTCCTGGACACACCTATTGGAGCTCATTGATGGAATCAACTTGGAAACTGCTCTTATAGCCTTACGAGTAGTAATACAGCAGGATGCCCTACTTATTAGCTTGGCAGTGTAGCGAGTAGTAGCCAAGTACGACACTTGGTTCGGCGTTCGTATACTAGCAAGTGCCAGTGTTCCTCAGACTCGGATGTCGGATGTGATTTAAATCAGAGGTCGTATTAAGAAAGCCCTAAAATAAACTAAGTTACAGCACTCAGAGTACACTGTATTACAAGAAACAACGTCCGATAGTCCTAAGTTAGGCGCACTATTATGGCCTCGGCCTCGCAAATATGGACGTATCCGAGTCGCATCTCGCAAATTGTCGGAAAAAGGTTCAAAAAGTGAACAGATTAATCATTATTAATACCGCGTAAATTTTATGATGATACTGTATATTATAAACCCTTATGAATCGAATTTAAATAAGTTTCTTATTTATTATAAAACTTTAAGGGGTTAACAATGATTTCAATAAGTTTCCTTTTTTACCCGACACATCTCTCTTATATTGCTCGCTCGTCAACAGTATTAGATCCGTCGCGTTCCTCGGCTTGAGCATCCGAGTCATCGCCATAGGATACAGCCTCCAATGTACTACGACAAAACATTCGGATGCGATATGATAAAATGCCCTGAAAATGTAGCCTCGCAGTGCCCGGTTTCCAATCCGTACGGCGCAATGTAAGGGGGGTGCTCCTAGTCGTGCTAGGCTTCGGTCAACGTGGTAGAGCCCGAGCCATGCACCGAAATGCGGCTTGTCTCAAACAGATCGTCGACCCCGTCCTTCATGTGCGACAAAACATTCTCGAATTTGACGTGCTCGGGCTAGTGCTCTACTGCGCATTCGGCGAGGGAAAAGCCGACGATACGGTCGCAATCAACTCGCTCATCTAGTCGGAGAAGGACACCTAGAGAGGTTTGTGCAAGAATCGTGTGGGCAGACTCGAGGCGAATATGAAACCTTTTCAAGAGAATTTGCGAGGGGGGGGGGGGGGATTTGAAGTCAAGAATTCTCAGGTTCAGTTCTCCTACTTCTCCATGAAGGATTCCATGGAGGAGCGGAAGAACAAAGCCACTCGGGAATGGCCATCCATGACTACTGTCACCAAATTGGAGCATATTGACAGCACCGCTCCTTCGTTATCCTCCCACCGCCAATCCGCATTGAAGTCGACGGCTAGGACTTCTGCACGTTCCTCGACTCCAAGTTGATGAACAGCCACAGTCAGGCTTTGCAGAAGATATGCGTGCTCTCTGTTCGCCTGGTTGATCTCTCTCAGTAGCTGCTCGTATGTCTTGTCCAGAGACTCGTGTAATTCCTCGAGAATGTTGAGCACGCTCGACGGGAAACAATGACGTAGTATCTCCAATTGACAGAACACCCATCCGAACCTGCGCAGAATCTTCAGCGGGCACGATGAGGGAATAGTGACAACCTGACGTTCCGTTAGCCTTGGCTGAGAGTGTTCCAACGACCAAGTCCCTTTCCTCCGATCTCCATCTCCGCATCCTTGAATCCAAGTAAACAACAGAGCTAAAATAGTTCGCGGTGTCTGCATTCTGTCCACTTCCATCGTGAAGAGAGATGCGGTGGGCTGCCAGTGGCTCAAGAGCATTACAGATGTCGATCTCGGGATACACGAATGCAAGCCCGAAAGTTTCAAGTCGACGAGTCCCTCGGCAAGTTGCAGGACCTCTTCACGAGGTGATGGCATCCCCGATGTGTTGAGACATTCATCAACCACGTCTAGGATGAGGTAGATCGGGGTTTGTCAGAGGGCTACGAGTATGGTCTTGAGATATTGCGTGAGTTCGTCGTCATTTGGTTGTACTGAACCCCGACTCGGACGATGGGCAGAATACAAGGAGAATGTCGCAGTAAACATCGGACTGATCAGAGAGCTAGATGAGAAGAGAGAGTAAAGCACGGGAGTCCTGCTTTCCGGTGTCCTTAAAGTCGAAATAAAAATGGGCTATCGACGCAAACCCGGCGTTGCAGACGTCTTCTATATCTCGGATGATCACGGAGCTGGATGAAAGTATAGCTTGAACTCGACTATAGATGTAATGAGTCAGAGAGAAACAAACCTAATAATGCATTCCCCCGAGCCCGTTAAGAGGCAGGAAGGCGTTAGTAGCACTTCAATCGCAGAGGAAGGAACGTATGTTCTCCGTGAACCTACCAGAGACCCTCCAACCTCTGAGGGCGTCATCTCGAGTGAGCCATGCAGCGGCACCCTTGTGGTGAGGACGGTGTTTCTCACTCCCTGGACCGTCTGGGCCACGACAACGATATTTGAATCATATTTCTGCCTCGCTTATCACGGTGTCGTCGCACCTCGCACAGCAGATTACAGTCGAAAGCCCTCACGTTCTCGCAGCTTCTCCTGTTCTGGCCGCCGCTGACGGGACACAAGGTAATGGCACCTCCGCTAGAACCATGCCCCACTCTACCCCTTCTTGACCCTCCTTCCGTGAATTCCACAAACACTGGCTGCTCCGGGTCACAAACCCCCATAACCGACGCTGCTGGCAGTTACAAGCGTAGCTGCCCACTAGCTGCCCGGACTCCTTCGTGGCTCTCCCTAGATTCCGGGTATACAGGCGATCGCTCACTTCTCTCGCATCGCTATGATATCGTGACACGTCTCATAGCTACTTGCTTCTTCTCTAGATTGTGTTATATATAATACCGTCATATTTACACAAATAACGTGGCGAAATTTGTGATGCAAGTAGTAAAGTGGGAAATGTGTGGTCATCTCGCAATTCCAGTCAAATTTATGAGTACTGTACCATGAGTACCAGAGCCAAAACAATTGCATCCGGTACCTCGACACTGGGCGCTAATGCACTAATGACTCGTCCTGGGCCGTCCATGAATAGTCGTCTTAAATATGGAAAGGTCTCAAACCGGACTCATATTTGTCGACTTAGGCCAACAAGGTGAACCACGCGGTCTCACCTATGTCGTCTTCCCGGGGCTAGTTTTCCTTACAATGTACAGTGTCGATAGTCTGTAGGAAGTCCGTTCTAGAACCAGGCCATCGCGTCCATGAGGATCAAAAGAGGGAATAAATATCATTTGCTAGACGCAGTCCTTTCCTCCGCAAGTGCGCCACGATGCACAAAATGCGCCGTCGACAGGGCTACGATATCCGTCTTGGTGATCATGCCCGTAAGTTTTCCCGCCTGCGCAAACATAATGTGTCGCAAGTTCTACGATGCGTCGCCATCAGCGAGGGGCGGCCAACGGGGGTTGGAGAGAGAGGAGAGCTCACGAGTTTGCGGAACATGTTTACGACGAGCTCTAACGGGACCTCTTTCCGCAATTGCATGGCGTCTTCCAAGAGTGGCGATAAGTCGGCCGAGTCGCTGCCTTGCGCGCCAGCAAAGCTGCCTATGCGAGTGGCCGCGCCGCTCTCGGAAAGTAAAGGCTCTATAATGCGGGAGGGTCAACCAATCGGCGGCTGCAGAGAAGGAAAATAATCTAAAGTACGAACCAATGAAGCTCTTGAGCTTCTCGCGCGCTACATAGCCTAGCAATATTCCGTCTCGCACAACGGGGAAGCCATGATACTTCCAGGTGTCCAACACCCTCTCTGTTCATGTGCGAGTCAGTCCGATGAATTCCCTTGCTGCCAACAGGAAGCTATACTGACTAAGCTCGCCAAGCGGAGAACCCTCATGCAGGACAACTAACTTGTCAGCGGGCGTCATCGCGTCCGCTGCTACCTCGCCATTGTCCCGAAATTCGAAGGGTGTGAGCCATGGATAACGGCGCAGCGCGATCCACGACGCATAGATTCCGTCTGGACCAAGTGCGTCGGCGATCCACTTTGAGATCATGACCGAAATCATGATCGGAAGCACGTGTGACAGGGCACCCGTTAGCTGTGAACGAATGTAATCAGACCGTTGTCATTTTGGATGCGTCTGCACTGTACCTCGAAAACGATCACGACGAGCGAGACTTAGCAGTTCGTAAGTATGGCTATCGCTCAAGAGCTGGGGTCCACGTACCAGTCATCCTAGTAACGCCTGCCACCATAGATGACGCGCCAATAACGGCGTAAAAACCGGGATAGATGCAACGAACTGTTGGATCTGGCGGACAGGCAGAGAAGAACCACGCCTTTGGATATGCGCGATACAGACCCTGACTGAAAAAGTAAATTAGGAAAAAACCGTCGAGCCTTATAGTGCATCAATGAATTTAAAGTCATACGTCAGCAGGCCAACTACACGCCCAAAAGACGCGCCTATGGCGATTGTTGGCAGGAAAATTCCAGCTGGGACCTGAATCTCCTCGTTATCGTTCTTCTAAGCTTCGGTGAGAAAACCCCACCATCATGCCAAACGTCCACGCGGTGAAAGCGATCTTCACTACTCCAGTCAATATCAGTAGAAATACGTTCTCCCACATAGCAGTCGGGCTGCGGAGTCTTCAGTACCCAACTACGGCATTATGAAGGACGATTACGGCCTCACTTGCACAACCCGTGGAAGTCAATGCGTTGGGGGTCACATTCTTGAAATAAGTTGGCTACAAGATCAGAAGCGGGAACTCTAGGCCGTAGATAAAGATAGACTCGCGTGTACAGGGTCGACGTCCTTACCTGAGGAAAACAACCTGTAGAAACAAAAGATTTCAGACAAGCTCTCAATGATAAGCATCGAAGTTCTCACCAAGTAGCTGATAGCAGCAGTCACCGCTGCTACGCCTGTTACTTCAAGGATTGGCGACTCGTGTAGTACACTGTTTCTTCGGTACACCGCAGCCGCGATGTTCAACTTGGTTAAGAGCGAGCCAAGGACGCCCTGTACATCTCGCACTGAAAACCTGATCCGATGGAGGGGAAATGTAAGACGAGCTCACCCCAATTATAGAAAGACAAAGCCATGGAATCTGGGTGAAGTCAGTTACATTCTATGAGGTGCCAGGGGCTGCACGAACAAGCTCAAATGCTAGCCAAGTATCGCCACCATTAGTCACCTGTGAGGTTGTAACAAGATTAGGGAGCTGGACAAAAACGGAAAACGAACTTGAAATAAGACGAGTTTGGAGGTCTTGAACGGGTCCACGTATTGCAGCGCGACTGCCGCGATGACCGAGGTGACGAATCCGCGCCACATGACGTCGAAGTCACCGCCAAACGCGTCGAGTTCTGGAACGACGGAGCTGAGCGTCGCCGCTGATAAAGAAGTCATTTGACGTGCCTTCTAAGCCGAAGAGGACTCCGCCAAGTGGACTCCCAAACGCCACCGAAACACCTGCAGCAGCAGCTGCTGCCAAAATCTTCCGTTTTTGTGCTACGGGGTGTTGTGAGCAAGGAAAAGAGCCAGAAGCAGAAGTACGTACCTTCGTTACGATGAAACTTCGAGAAAAGCTTCATGAAAAGGAACGCCATGCAGCATGATACGTGTACCAATGGCCCCTAGTATTATAAGACGCGAAATGGATCAAGACACGTGAGTTTTACCTCTTTTCCGAGAGATAGCCCAGAGGAGACCGAGAGGGCGAGGCCAAGGGCCTTTATGAGAAGCGTCCAAGTACTTAGAAAGGAGTCGAAGACATAGCCGCCAATGATCTGGTGCAAGGATAGAGGATCAGAAGTCGGACGACCAATTTTTCACCACTATACTTACCGCCTTAATTTCTGGGACTGGGATCACAGTTGCCACGAGTTACAGAAAAACGAGACTCAGTAGGGGAGCACTCACTTCCTGTATGGAATGCACTACCTTTCGCGGTCAGATGGGGGGTCGAATGCGTTCACTGATGTGATGAGACTCACTAGGGAGCGTACGAACTGACAAGTACCGCCGCACTCGCTGCGAGAGCCGTCTGAGAGAAAGGATGAATTTACAACGCGTTCCAAAGATACGTGATGGGCTTACCGAAAGGAGGATGTATGCGAATGAGTGGAGAAGAGACTGTCCGAATATAGAACTGATGCCCAGGTACTCTCCCCAGGGCTGCCAGTCATGACAGACATCACCCGCTACGAAGAGGTCTCAGTGAATTGGAAAGTTGTGAAAGTAACGACACTTACCCTCCACCCCAACACAGCACTCGACTTGATTCCACAAGAAACCTCGCGTACACCGACCCTCCCGGAGACCCGACAACCTTCAACAGCATGCTTGAGCACTAATTCATGAATGGCGAATAGAAGAGTACTCACCACATGACAAGTATGTCCAGCCAGCCCCCAGCGAAGCCTACGCAGATGCCGGTGAGAATCATGACGAACCATAATTGGGTAACGTCAATGAGAGGCGAAACAAGTCCTCTCAGTCCGTGCTGCGAAACCATCCCCTTCCATCGCTCGCGCTCCGACGCGTCTTCGTGCCACCAATCGATGGTGTCACCATCACGATAGTGCGGACGGAGCCGGTGCCGATGGGCACTCCTTGACCATTCTTCCAAAGTTGGGGAAAGTTCGTAATCCTCTGCAGGATACGGTCTGCCAGGTGAGGGCACTCGTTCAAGGTGGCGTGGTGCTGAGGTAGATGACGAGACACTTGTAGGGAATACTCAACAGACATTCGCATCTTAAATACGGTGTGCTCACGATTCTCCGTCCCAATCTTTTCGCCATAAATTGTCCCTAGATGACACGGAGTCGGTACGCGGCATGTTTGTGGCCAACAGTCGTGGGCAAGTCGAACATCCGCGGCGGTTCGGCGGCCCGTCATGTCATGGCTAAGCTGGGGCCTCACAGTAGCCTGGAGGTTCCGTTCAAATGTGCCTATTTATTTTCTTTCTTTGTTCGCGACTACCAAATTCAGCACGTAACGTCCCCCACGCCGATACAACGCCATCCGGCGCCGACCAATCATTACACATTTTAATTCCCTCTGGGAGTGGGGAAGCTACCGATGCAGAGACAAACAAAACCTACTCAATCTTTGTGCATGAGCCAGGCATATAAACAATGAAATGCTACCACTCTAGTGGATTCGAACAGGGTCTGGCCACTGTCCGGCCGCGTCTTTGTCTCCGTCATGTTGCAGAATATAGATGCAAACCCCTCTTAATTACTTCGCGGATGCTGTTTCCTAGTTGTCGCTGCCACGGGATTGCCAGTGGTTTCCGAATCCGCTGCTTTCATCAGCCAGCGATGGGGAGCTCAGGCTCGGGAAGAAAAGATTGGCTGCCCTGCTTATTGCTTGCTGCATTGAAGAGTCTTCATTAGTCGGCTAGCAACCAAGACTTTCAAATTGCAAAACTGGCGACATTGCAGATGCTATTGCAAACCCCTCTTGAACATGCACTTCAAACACGTGAAGGTATGAGTTGACGTGTAACCTGCTCAGCTCCTATTCTAGGATCCGACTTCTTGCCACTAGAGTATCATTCAAGGTGTCATTAATATCATTGATCGAGCTACAGCATATTGGAATCGCTATGTGGCGATTATCTTAGCATAGAGTGGGTGGTGAGTGCAGTGTATTATTCCTCGTCCAGCACCAGAGCAGAGGTTAAATCTCCTGTCCTGATTCATCAATGACCATATCCGACAGGTTTTGGTTTTCCTCTAAGAGTGTAAGGTCCATATCGTCAAATGCTAGCTGTCCCGGAATGTAATCGGAAGCGCCGCCTCTATCTGACACTGCCTTTTACAGCTCAGATGTCTAGCCGAGGATGTTGTGCCCCGCCGAGGGTCATGGATCGAGCGAGTGGATCAAGCGGGTGGAAGTGGAAAACTCTTTCTCGAAACTGGGTCGTGAAATCCTATATAGAAACCGAAGGTGTGTCTCTAACAGAACGCGAACGTGAGCCAATGTCGTGTGTAATGGATGCACTGAACACTTCTCGAAGGTTCTCGTGCAGTCCACGTAGCTGTTCCGATGGCTGCCTGATCTAACGTGATTACTCTCTTCGGTTTTCTGCATTACGGAGCAAGGAGGAAGGGAGTCAAGCGATTGCAAGCTCTGCATTTGATATTTTCCCTAGTCAATTTGACCTCATTGGCGTTGACCTCGCCAATGGTAGCGCCTCGCACATCCAACCAACTGACACCCCGCGTCAGGCAGTCCAGTTCCAACACTCGCATCGCAAATAGCGCGGCATTTTTGCAGAAGTGCTGAGTGACTAGGGGATGGTTCATAGCTGACGTTTAAGGGACCGGATGGTTCAACTAGCCGACTGGCTGTGCCTTCCAGGACCTAGGTAGTATTACAGTAGTTACAGGAAGATAGGACGCTCGTGTGGCGTCAACGATTTCTGATTGCATCTTTTTGACGGCCCGTAAAACATTTCGGTTACGGTGTGAAGTCGTACAGAGAATGATGGGGATTGTGGGGGAGCAATTACGATGCTCGGCACCTGGAAAGATCTTGTGTCAAAATCAACGATCCCGGCACCTCCACCACGGGTGGAATCAAAGGGTGACCGTGGTGAGTCCCACGTGGGGTTGACCACCGGCCCGAATGGACGCTATTGGTCGTGGCTGATGCGGAGCTTGACCGTGAGCAAGTATGGCAAACAATGCCCCTGCGAGCCTACCTCGTTCGCTACAGCGAGATCAGCTTCGCGGGCCCCCAATTCAAGATTCTACAACAGGACTCCTCCTCGGACCACTGAATCACTTGAACAGCGTCGCGCAGCAGCTCCTTCAGTCCCTTTCTCCACCGCACACCAAACCGCCGCTCCCTCCTTCGATAGCTGCGCTTGCGGAAGCAGATGCGGCTCTCGCTTCGGCTGTGCAGTTAGCTCATATCCATCAAACAAAGCAAAAACGTATCGAAGCACTGAAGTCCGATGTCCTCGCGTTGGAAAACTCGTGGCGTAATGTGATTGTGCAGCTTGAGGAGGGCAGACGCGATCTCGAAGCGATCATTGCGGAAGGGGATGTGCGTCTGGATGCTATAGAGCAAGCGAAAGCTGGTACGGCGACCGCTCGCTTGTCAGTTTCAACGCCGCGATAATTTCATCTGTGGTAGGCGCTATACCGTACCCTGAACTCCTCGCGTATGCACAAAGTCTAAGTGCATTCACCTCTGCACCGCCCAATTTGCCCGACCTTTCCTTGCCTGGCCAGCCGCCACCGCCTCTCTTCTTCCCGCCCTTTCCTAACGAAGAGAAAATGCGTCGTGGGCACCTGAACGCCGAAGAGCCACTTGGACCCTTGGGTGAGACGCACTCTGTTGGCCGACGTAAGTGCCGTTAGACATTAGTTCTGCGGGCTCTCACGTACATGACCCCTCCGGTAGCGCCATCACCGTCCCCTGAGCCCCACCGTGGCCAAGCAGCCAATCCGTACCGCCCCATGGACAATCGACCTCCGCAGCAGATGTTTGATCTCGACCTCGACCTCAATCCCGACCTTTGATCGCATTTTTCACTCAGAGTGCCTTCTTGCAGCTTCTGGTGACTCTATGCACCATTCGCGTTCCTGGCTTGGCACAACAAGTGGTCATACAATTCCAGTACAATGATACACTGGATACTGCGTCGGCGAAGGTCAATTTCACCTGGTTTAGTGATACAGCATCGCCTTATTTACTATATCCGGATAATCTTTCGCGTCCGGGAACCCGAGCGTAGTTTTCATGTCATCGTCGAATCGTAATTCTGTATAGCAGTGCAGAAAACCACGTAACCACGTGACTGACATAGCTGCGCGAGTTGATTACGGGTCTTTACGCGCGAACAAACGTCACCTCGCAACACCTGCGACGTCAGTCGCCAAACCGTCAGTCTCAGCTGCTTCCCGACCAGCTACAGTGCGAATATTCAACGCTTGCTTTGAATGGACAACCGGTCAAGCCGGTCAAGCATTGCGGTAAGTAACGTAGCCGACATTCTGTTACCCGAACTGCTGATTTGTGGTCGCTATTGAGAGGGACGGGGGGTGAGGTGGGCCCTCGGCCGTCACCCCTAATGGCCGAGAATACCGTGGGCATGTTACTTCAAACTGAAATACAGCCCAAACTTATGTATATAAAGGACGGTCTGAATGCAGCTTGTTCACAACTGACTTTTCGCTATCTTCAATCTCAGAGTTAACCTCTCTCGTCTCGTCTCGTCTCATCTTCCCATTGCGACAACTTTCTATCCTCTCGCACCTATCCAATAACACCCTGCTCACCCACCATCCATCAGCACCACTGAGATTTTTCCGGACCCATTACACTACTCCACTTTTAATAATGCCTGGTGGACGTAACTACCTCTTGCCCTCACCCGTTTATACATCGAATAAGGAACCACATCCGATTACCCTCCTCCCTACCGAAATTCTCTCCGAGATTATGTGCTACCTTCCCCTCTTCTTCGGCCGCGATGCCCCATCCATTCATCCGCTTCACCACGACCTTGACCCCTCCGGAGGCTTCACCAAGGACGGCCCCGTCCGTACGCCTCATTGGGTCGCTGTCAGCCACGTCTGTCGTCGGTGGCGGGAAATAGCACTCAGGTGCAAGGCCCTCTGGACGGCCGTTCCGCTCGTGAGCGTCAGCTGGGCGCAGCGTGCCCTCACGCTCTCCCACCCACACCCCATCACCCTTCACATCGACTCCAAAGACACGTCTCTCGATAAGGGCTACGTGTCCGTCGACGCGTTGTATCTCGCGCTCACGCACATCAGCCGGATCCACAAGATACGTATACATTCACCTTGGGGCACGAGGCATGGTGACCGTATTATGGACGTCGTATTTGACGCGCTGTGCCGTGGTGCGCCGTCGCTCCAGGAGCTCGATTTGGCGCCAGACCCCCCGTTTCTGGCACGCTCGGCTCTCGATAGGAGCACCGCGATCGAAGACGACCTCGCAGCACTGCGTGTGATCCGCCTAGATCAGTGCTACCTGCCTGCGGATTGTTTCCTATTCCATCCGGGGTTGACGCACCTCCGGCTCTCTGGGACACGAGCCGTGTGGCCGGCGCTGGAGCGTTTGCTGAGCACCCTTTCCCTCATACCCAAGCTCCAAGTTCTGGAGCTGTACGGCGTGCTGCCCACACCCCAGTCGTCACCTGATCCCGCTCCGACCCCCGATCGTCCACTTCTTCCACTTCTTCAAGAGCTTCACCTTGGTGGTACGGCTCAGGGTGTACTGGCTGTGCTCCAAGCGCTAGAGCTACCAGAAAGGGTGCGCGTTTACGTTGGCGTACCCGACGCCCCGACTGAGGATGGGTCATCCTCACGACTGCTGACGAAACTCCGCGGGAAGCAGGGCTCGGGACCCGAGCCATCTCACTCGAGTCATTAAGAATTATATATTGTCCCTTCAAGTGCGGGGCTGCGCCTGGCGCTTGAGAATGTTCGAAACGTGCGGTTCTACGATGGTGAATGGACTCTTACATATGGAGGCGTGGGGATTATTAGGAAAGCGGACCTAAACAAGGCTTTGGACTCTGAGGTCGATTTGTGGGGGTTGACAGTTAAATGCAATTTGTTTATCACACGAGAAACCGCCCACACGGGCCCGAGCTATCCTCTTTGGTAGCGTTTACATCACAATGGCTGGTTTGTAACTCTATAACCCTCATGTTGTCACATGGCCTGATGCACCAACGAGGCAAGGAAGAAGGCGGTGACCACCCTTGTTTGTCGAACAGTGCAGAGGGTTCTATCACGGGAGCAAAGATAACAAACAAAAGCGTTTGTAGGCGCCGCTTCGAAGATCTGTCTGCTGTGGCGGTAATTGGAGCGTCACATCACAAGTACTCCAGAACCCTCTTACTCCCTCAATCAAGGCATCGCAATCGTCAGCAACATATAGAAAAGGCCCAATTCCGGATGTCGGCCGGGGATTTCCGAGGTGACGACAGAAAAAGTGTCATCGATATCGCGGGCTTCAGCTGTGAGTGGTAATATTGCGATACCAGCTCTCTCCGGATATGATGAAGACGACTGATGGATGGGTGAGATATATAGGGGCCGAGAGCAGATACTAGGAGTAAGTATGTGTCGCGTCTGAATTCGGCGTATCCCGGTTGCCCGGCAACCCAATTACCGTTCCGGTCACCACTCCGGGGTGCGATTTCAGGCGGGCGTTTCCTGCGCTCTGCCTCCCAACGTGCGATCTAAGCAGAGATCTTTGCACGGCTTGTGGCGCTCTCGACATTCACCGTCGGACGATGGGAAAATCGGTCATTCCAAGGGGTTTCAATTGTCCAGAAATGGCCTCCTCGGGGAAGGGTTTTCCCGCGCCGAACTCTCTAAGGACCCAGGGATGTTGCCCTGGTCACTTTCTAAGCGCTACGCGCTCTCTCGCTTTCCCGCGCTCTCTGAGTGCTCGGTTCCTCTCTCACTCTGGACTCGTTTTGGCACCCCCTTTCCCCTGTTATCTAATGCACCCCTTTCCCCAAATTTGAATACAGACTTCACCTCTCAGGCTTCAGGGCTCAGTGTAGCCTCGCGTTCTCCAGTGTGCCGCACTTGTGCGCGGCCTTAGCAACTCTAGCGTGACACATTCCCGACCCCGACGGCCACCTATGCGGAGTTTCGCGCCACGCCGAAGCGTGCGCGACCACTTCCGACCACCTCCGACCAACCAATCCCATTTCCATTCCCGACCTCGCTGCACTCGCGCGCAACTCTAGCCCTTCAATACCGACGTGTCCGCAATCGTTGCGGACCCATATTCGACAGCTCGTGCCCCGCAAAGGCCTGCGCAATACCGACGATCGGGTGTCTTCTCGTTTTTTTGGGTCTTTACTCTTTTTTTCTGTCACCTACACTCCTATGCTACCTCAATAACAATAATATTGGCCTCTACGATGATGGGCTCCCCCTTCGTGCAGAACATCCGCCGCCCACCTGTACGCGCGCGCGGCCTTTGCTGCTCGGTCAACTCGGTCTTGCTCGGTCTTACACCCAGGATTTGGGTACAGTAGAAATACCGAAACAATGCGTGCAAGAGCTTCAGCTCTTTCGTCCACCAGCGTTCCTGTTCCCGCCGCCATGTTAGGTCACGTGCACCCATTCGGTCAATTCAGTCAGTTCGGTCAACTCGGTCAACTCGATCATCCTGCCCCGGTGGGCGATATCTCATGTGATCAAACTGCATTCAAGTTTCAAAATTTCAACTGTCAACCTGTCAACTCCACAAATCCACCTCAGAGTCCAAAGCCTTAGTTGGCTGGGTTTAGGCCCGCTATCCTAGTAATCCTCATGCCTCCATATGTAAGATAAGAGTCCCTTCACCCTAGTAGAACCGCACGTTCCGAACATTCTTCCGAAAGCCCGCGGAGCAGCCCCGCGCCTCGCACTTAAGATAATATATAATTCTTAATGACTCGAGTGAGATGGCTCGGGTCCCGAACCCTGCTTCCCGCGGAGTTTCGTCACCAATCGTGAAGGTGACCCATCCTCAGTTGGGACGTCGGGCACCCCAACGTAAACGCGCACCCTTTCTGGTAGCTCTAGCACTTGGAGCACAGCCAGTACACCCTGAGCCGTACCACCGAGGTGGAGCTCTTGAAGAAGTGGAAGAAGAGGACGATCGAGGGTCGGAGCGGGGTCAGGTGACGACTGGGGTGTGGGCAGCACGCCGTACAGCTCCAGAACTTGGAGCTTGGGTATGAGAGGGAAAGGGTGCTCAGCAAGCGCTCCAGCGCCGGCCACGTGGCTCGTGTCCCAGAGAGCCGGAGGTGCGTCAACCCCGGATGGAATAGGAAACAATCCGCAGGCAGGTAGCACTGATCTAGGCGGATGACTCGCAGTGCTGCGAGGTCGTCTTCGATCGCGGTGCTCCTATCGAGAGCCGAGCGTGCCAGAAACGGGGGGTCTGGCGCCAAGTCGAGCTCCTCGATCTTCGGCGCGCCGCGGCACAGCGCGTCAAATACGACGTCCGTCACCATGCCTCGTGCCCCAAGGTGAACGTATACGTATCTTGTGGATCCGGCTGATGTGCGTGAGCGCGAGATACAACGCGTCGACGGACACGTAGCCCTTATCGAGAGACGTGTCTTTGGAGTCGATGTGAAGGGTGATGGGGTGTGGGTGGGAGAGCGTGAGGGCCCGCTGTGCCCAGCTGACGCTCACGAGCGGAACGGCCGTCCAGAGGGCCTTGCACCTGAGTGCTATTTCTCGCCAGCGACGGCAGACGTGGCTAACAGCGACCCAATGAAGTGTACGGACGGGGCCGTCCTTGGTAAAGCCTCCAGAGGGGTCAATGTCATGGTGAAGCGGATGAATGGACGGGGCTTCGTGGCCGAAGAAGAAAGGTAAGTAGCAGTAGCACATAATCTCGGAGAGAATTTCGGTAAGGAGGAGGGTAATCGGATGTGGCTCCTTGTTCGATTTTCCAACGGGTAAGGGCAAGAAGTTACGTCCACCAGGCATTATTAGAAATGGAGTAGTGGAATGGGTTCGGTGAAATCTCAGTGATGCTGATGGACGGTGGGTGAGCAGGGTGTATTTGGACGGGTACGAGAGGATGGAAAGTTGTCGCAATGGGAAAATGAGACGAGACGAGACGAGAGCGGTTAACTGAGATTTAAGATAGCGAAAAGTCAGTTGAGAACAAGCTGCATTCAGACCGTCCTTTATATACATAAGTATTTCAGTTTGAAGTAACACGCTCAAAGAGTGTAACACGGTACTCTCGGCAATTGGAGGTGACGGCCGAGGGCCCACCTCACCCCGTCCCTCTCAATAGCGACCACAAATCAGAAGTTCGGGTAACAGAATGTCGGCTACGCTACCTACCGCTATGCTTGACCGGTCGTCCATTCAAAGCATGCGTTGGGTGTTCGCTGGTCGAGAAGCAGCTGAGTGAAAAATAGGATCAAAGGTCGGGGTTGAGGTCGAGGTCGAGATCAAATATTTGCTGCGGAGGTCGATTGTCCATGGGGCGGTACGGATTGGCTGCTTGGCCACGGTGGGGCTCAGGGGACGGTGATGGCGCTAACGGAGGCGTCATGTACGTGAGAGTCCGCGGAACTAACGCACTCACGTCGACCAACAGAGTGCGTCTCACCCAAGGGTCCAAGTGGCTCTTCGGCGTTCAGGTGCCCACGACGCATTTTCTCTTCGTTAGGAAAGGGCGGGAAGAAGAGAGGCGGTGGCGGCTGGCCAGGCAAGGAAAGGTCGGGCAAATTGGGCGGTGCAGAGGTGAATGCACTTAGACTTTGTGCATACGCGAGGAGTTCAGGGTACGGTATAGCGCCTACCACAGATGAAGTTATCGCGGCGTTGAAACCGACAAGCGAGCAGTCGCCGTACCAGCTTTCGCTTGCTCTATAGCATCCAGACGCACATCCCCTTCCGCAATGATCACTTCAAGATCGCGTCTGCCCTCCTCAAGCTGCACAATAACATTACGCCACGAGTTTTCCAGCGCGAGGACATCGGACTCCAGCGCTTCGATACGTTTTTGCTTGTTTTGATGGATATGAGCCAACTGGACAGCAGAAGCGAGAGCCGCGTCTGCTTCCGCAAGGGCATTTATCGAAGGAGGGAGCGGGGGTTTGGTGTGCGGCGGAGAAAGTGACTGAAGGAGCTGCTGCGCGACGCTGTTCAAGTGATTCAGCGGTCCGAGGAGGAGACCTGTTGTAGAATCTTGAATTGGGCGTCCGTGAAGCTGATCTCGCTGTAGCGAACGAGGAAAGCTCGCAGAGGCATTATTCGCCATACTTCGCTCCCGACCAGTGGCAAGGCGTGGCATTCCTTTTGGGCCGGCAGCCGCATCCAACAGGTGGCGGCTGATTTTTAATCACGGCGGGCAGGAGCGGATAAGTGGAGGGCGAATAAGGGATCAACTAATGTCCAATATATGGTACCACTAAGTTGACTTGATTGTCATTGCGAATTATATTAAGATAATGGAATGATTTATAAACCTCTCTTTATGTGTCAGAAAATTATAAATAAAAATACTCAAACAATTAGATATTAGTCTATTGCTTAAGAGAGCTCTAATTATTTCCGAGCATATTTACACTTAATTGTTTATGTTGGCTGGTGCCTGACAACTAAGTTTAAATACATTTGGAAATAATCCGAGCAAGTGGCAAATATCTAATTGTTCGAGTATTTTTATTTATAATTGTCTGACACATAGAGAGAGGTCTACAAATTATTCCATTGTCTTGATACAGTTCACGATAACAGTCAAGTCAACTAAGTGGTCAATATATTGGACATTAATTGACCCCTTAGTTGACTATAAGCGGATTCCGCTTACCTGCTCCTGCCCACCGTGAATATACAAAATTTTAAGGAGCAAGCGTCGTAATCGCTCCCCCACAATTCCCATCATTCTCTGTGCGACTTCACTCCGTAACTGGGTGACTTCCCATAAGCCTACATCCTACATTTTCCTATCCTACATGTATTCGGAGTTATGTAGGATCCGCCTAGGTTAGGATGGGATTGGGTGCTAACCATAAGACCCTCAAACCAAAGTTATACCTGACTCCTGATGTGATCATCGCCAACTGCACCTAGATACAGAAATCGCGATAGCTCTTTCGTTGAGACTCGAGAGACAATAGCACATGCCGATGCTTTGGAGTCAAGAGCACACTTAAGCTAGATAAGTCAAACAACTTTACATAGTAGATAGATCCATTGATCCGTTAACACGTGCGCTGTACGCTACCCATTTTTGGAGGGTATCTCGTGGCTCCATGGGAACTGGATAAACCTGTGGACAGTCAAATGTGAGTTGAAATGCTAATTTTTTGAAGATCACTGACCAAAGAGCGGATTGAAAGCTGGGAAATTTCAACCTCCTCACCTTTCAAGCACCCACCCTCCTCTTCCCAGATGACTTCCAGAAGGTCGCCAATGGAAGATATATCGATATATCTCGAGAGACAACATAGTACGTCAAAAAATGGTATGAAGACCTTGATCTGAATTGCCATGGGTGAGGCCTGTGAGGGGTTAAGCTGCCAACGACGTCAGAGAAGACTCACATGCTCAAAAAGGAATATCATTACTGTACGTACACCGACGCAACTCCAGTCACACAGTGACTCAGACCGGCGACTGCAACAACGCTTGTGAACCCTTCGGAGGTCCTCGGAAACCTGCTCAGAAGTTACTCTGGGGGTTTTAATGTCACGGTATGGCGCCCTTGAAAAAGCCTTTGTTTGCCCCACCCCCTCCCCCAACATTGCACCATTTCTTTACGAAAGCAGATCCGTCAATCAACCGAGGCGCGTCTTCGAGTTTTAAAGCCCAAAAACGCGTCAAAGTGGGCTTGTCAAGCTCTCGGATTAAACAGAAAACGACATGCACATCAGCAGAGATAATTGTCCTGGACTCTGAAGACGATGCGCCTGTGATGCGCACCAAGCGGAAGGCGAAGGACCCTGCCGAGAGTAGCTCCGATGTTGAGGTGGTTGAGATAGATGCTCAGCAGGCTCGCACTTCGAGCTCTAGAAAGAAGGAAAAGACGGCACATGGAGCCGGGTTCGGCGGTTCTGGTATTGAATGTCTCTTCACGCTCCCTCAGGATGAATCTCTCCATTTTGTTGAATTTGGCAGGCCAAGATTACTCGTTCCGACAGAGGACACGCGACATTCTACTGAGGGCAAGCAACCCTTAGCCACTGGCTCTGGCTTTCCTCAAGACGAATCGAGCGTGCCTACCTCTGCGCCTCTCTTGGCAGCCGATCTGGGCGTTTCTGCTCGTTCAGCCATAGTTGCCTCAGACAGTAACTCCCACATTTCCGCAACGACACCATCATCCTGCCTTGATAATCTCATCAAAATTGAGGACGAGTGGAGTACAGGTGATGACGAGCTCGTTCGTCCGAATCCGGGCGAGTTCGACGACGTTCTGGAATTGACTGATGACGATGAAGTCGAACACGTTCTCAAGGTCGAGGGCGAATCTCTATCTGCCTCAGGGGATAACACTCTCGAACAATGTCCGTTCTGCGGAAGAAGCTTGACTAGCCTTGCCCCACTCGTCAGTTCACTTCTATAATCTACCATCGCATCGTCTCATGTGTCTCGTATCAGGACATACAATCACACATCAACGACTGCTGCGACTCCTCGGCTCCTGAGCCAGGCCCGCTTGTCTCTCACAACCCTTTCACTGCACCCCCGCAGTCTAAATGCGAAGAGCCCGCCGACTGTAACGCCTTCTCGGTTCTCATGTCCTCTCGCAAGGCGAACGAAGCATGGAAGGAAGCCGATATGGCTGGGGACCGCAGCTTCCGCCCAACAAAAGCGAACGGTGGGCGAAGAAAAGCGCCGTTTTACAAGGTCATGCAGGGCATGCCCATCGCCGTCGATGCTTTCTGCTATGGTGCGATCCCTGGTGTGACGTCGTACTTCTTAACGTACGCCCTCGTCGTTGAATTCTACGTGTTCGATACTTGACCCTGCGTCTTCTAGGCATGCACACTCAGACCACTATACGAGCCTTTCATCGACTTGGCAAGCAGGCCCGATCTACTGCTCCGGTGAATTCCGAGGATTCGCTTGCCAATCTTGAGTCTAACAGCTTAGCAGAGGGCACGGCTAACTTAATAATCCACATGCTATCGGTTGATCCCAAATTGGTCCATCCTCTTCCTATGGACGTGCCTACTATGGTCCCCAATTCAGGTGGCGTCACAGTGACCCTCATCGAAGCAAATCATTGTAAGTTTTGGTGGGGTTGACCGGCTAGTCTGACATGCATACGTTTCAAAGGTCCAGGATCTTCGCTATTCTTCTTCGAGGGTCCGCAGACCGTGAATGCTGGTGACAGCACATACAAGTCGAGCCACGTGGGCTCTGCTAGAACATTCCGGTATCTTCATTGTGGAGACTTCAGAGCATCTCCGCAGCACACGCTCCACCCGGCCGTGAAGGACTAGAGAATCGATATCATATACTTGGATACAACCTATCTTAATCCCAGAGTGAGCCGAAGCGAAGGTATCTGGTGCATCCTACTCATTGAGCGATAGTATTTGTTTCCTGCCCAGGCGCAGGTAATTTCGGCATGCGCAGAGCTCTCCAAACGCTTGGTTTCGGGTAAAGGATCAGCGGAAGACGACAAGGGCACCGTGAGTAAATGGTTTACCCTAATTCCTAAATCAGAAGCAAAAGGCGACGTCAAACTTGCCAACACACTCATCCTCGTCGGGTGCGTCGCCTTGTGTATCAAGGTTCATGTACGTGAAACCTGACATTGGAACAGCACATACTCCATCGGCAAGGAGCGCATTGTGAAAGGTCTGATCCATACGTGGGGTGTAGGAACACCGGTGCTGACTGTCCCTTCCAGCTATCGCGAAAGCACTGGATTCGAAGATCTACTGCGATCATCGGAAAGCCGCGATCCTTCGGTGTCAATCCGACCCGGAATTGCACCGAATGCTAACTGCGGATCCTTTCTCGGCGAACGTTCACTTAGTCCCCCTAAACGTTGCCACCTCAGACCGCCTGAAGGAGTATGTGGGACGGTGGAACGGGCACTGGACCAAGGCGGTTGCCTTCCGTCCGACCGGATGGACGTGAGTCTTCTTTCGTTCCCCGACGGCCGAACCACTCTATACCTCCACGACACAGCTACTCGCCGCCCGCTGGCACCAGCTCGACGCCGTCCGTCGCCTCGACCCTCGCGCGACCACCGCACCGCGAGTTCACACACGCAAATCTCCGGCCCACGCGGGGCTCAACGCCGAGCGCGCAGCTCTTCGGGGTGCCGTACTCGGAGCACAGCTCGTTCTTCGAGCTCACGTGCTTCGCGCTGTCGCTCGACTGGGCGCGCATCGTCCCAACAGTGAACGTCGAGAGCGCCGCGAGCTGCGCGAAGATCTCTACTTGGATCACACGCTGGGAGGCGGAGCGCAGGAAGCGCCCGCTTAGGGTCGTCCCCCCGTATCGTACCCTGGAGTATTGGTGAAAGGAACGGTAATTGGGTTGCCAGGTTATCGTGATGCCTCGTCGGACGCGTGCTAGGAGCATGTCTGTAATATCTCTCGGTTGCTATATATCTCACTCATCGGTCGCGGGTCACTTCATAATCTTACCGCTTGCAGCTGTAGCGAGCGACATCGATGACACTTTTTTTCTGTCGTCACTCCTTGTCACTTGGAAATCCTAGCCGACATCACCGGGCCTGTTCTGCCTAATATCTCATGCTGCTGACGCTCGTGATATCTTGATTGAAAGAGGAGTCCACTGGGGTACCTGTGATGTGATGCACCAACTCTCGCCATAGACAGGTCCTCGACGGAAGCGGCGCTCAAGAACGCCTGTTTGTTATCTTTTCTCCTCGAGCGTGACCTGGAACCGTGGGATCTCTGCACTGTTTGACAAACAAGGGTGGTCACCGCCTTCTTCCTACACCAGACCACTTCGTGGCAAGCGATTCGCTGGTCGTATAAGATGCAAGATCAGACGCAAGAGATAGAACCTCTGTCGTCGGCACCACGCGGTCACGCGCAAAGTTCAGGCGCGTGCATGGATGCGTAATCTTGAACCCGAGCCTGAGCCGTGGTGACACGAAGATGTGCGCGATCGGCGCTCCCCGATTGAGCACATATAGGTCGTGGGGTGGGGGAGACAGTGACGACTCGGCGCAGGGCACAATCAGTGCCAGTGCAGTGGCCCGCGTGTGGCCCGCGGGAGAGATACGCAGTTTCGCCGGCCACGCCCTTGATATGCCAGTTGACCAAACTCAGCGCTTAACAGTAATATTCAATGCGTAAGTTGATTCGCGATTCTTCAGTTACAGACATCAACAAGCGTCCACAATCGTGACATGTTTCTTCGCCATTCACCTCCTACAGTAATCGATCCTATTTTCTCCTTTTCTGACATAAGCGCGATTCCAAGGAAGGGGGACTTGGCTCCATACTAGTCGACCTCCATACTATTTCCGCTTTGCTGGTGGATGGATTCAATAAATGTTAATCCCGTGCAGCCAAGACCCACTTACCTTCTTTTTTTCCTTTTGTTTTTCGTTGAACGCTTCCACGTGCTTGCTGGTTATGCCCGACCGTAAGATGTCGAAAACCCCGGAGTAGACGAGAGCGCCATCCGGGAGCCCAAGCAGATTCTGCTTTCTCAAGGATTCTGCCCAATGGTCACTATGCGTTATAAACACATGTCGCCATGGTTTGTACTGTTTTGGTTTGTTCTTTTGGGTTCGAAGGGAAGCTGGAATGATTTTCTTGATTTCGTCGAAGCCATCTTTCTTTGCACCGTGCTCATTGGAGACGGTCACTTGAATCGTAATGACGAACTCGTCGGTGATAACGATGGCATCGGCGGTGGGGAAATTTTTGGGTTTAGGCAAGAGACAAAATGGGGGTTTATCACACCCATTCACGTCCTTCTTACTCAAAACGCTGTTCCTGTCGAAAAAAGTCGTCTGATCCTTTCCACACGGCGGAATTTCGAGATCAGGCTGGTTAGTAGCGAAGCAGCGAAGAGGCTCCGCAGTTGGGCGAGCGTATAACCAGCTAAGGACGAATCCTTCGAACATCGCGCCCGCGGATACTTTAAAGGATGGGTGTGTCGATATCATCTGGAAAAAATCGATTCGAACTTGGGCGGTGGCGTCGGCGGCAGCATATGAAATAATGTCCTTGATACGATCTGTTGCTATCTCCGCAATGTGATCCTCTCTCTCTGCCCTACTTTCGCCCACGGGCCGGATGGAAAAAAGGTGGTGGGAGACCTTCGATTGATCGAAATTCGGATTTGCGGTCTTGACAAAATCGTTCGCAGTGCGCTTCACCTTACGCTCATACGTGCCTTCTTTGCCCTCCTGCAATAGCAATAAGCAAGTGCGTGCAGAAGGTCCCCACTTTCTGTAAAGGCGTTGGAGATCATCGCTGACGTCGACGTCGGGTTTGAGTAGCTTTCTGTGGGGAAAGGTCAGAGGGTGTGAAGCATCTTTAGAGTCACCAACCCAAGAATTGTTATTTCCTCGATGGAAGTGGGGTTCATCAAGAACTTATCCGCAGTGCAATACTTGTGCCAATCGCGCCACCTCGTCTCCTCTGGAGAGGTGGTTTGAATGATCCAAGCCTTTCGCCGCTTGGAAACAGTCTGAAAGGCAGAACAGGGCTCGGGCGTTTGTCCAGTCGAGTCGGTAAGAGCCCAAGTAAATTCTGGGAGGAAGTTAGGATCTGCCTTGGGGTATCGATAGACGCCGCCCTCGTGAAAGAGAATGAAAAAATCAGGTCGTTCAAGGGCCACGGGCTCCATTTCGCTTAACCTGCATAATAGTACGTAGTAAAGAAAACAGGTTTTCCCTAGACTCGCGTTTGGGAGGCGATCATTTAATGATCAGCGACGAAGGCTTACCGATTCCTGGTTGCCCGGTTACAACAACCCCACCGCATTGACATGCCTTTGCAGTTTTCTGATCTTTACAGATTGTACGCAAAGCGATATCGTATTCTGGGCGAAGTAGAAGACCGCATGATTCAGTGTAACCAAGCTCCTGCAGGGAGTCTATATGTGTCTTCGGCACATATTTCCAGGTGGTTCCATCAACACCAGACATCTCCTCCAGTATGACATTGAGGTTTTTGCCCCACAATGTTTTGTACAGTTTTTCGGCAACTCGCACCTCTGGCGGCGGAGCAGCCGGGTGTTAAACCTGGGGGATTGTCAAGAATTGTGCTCACCTGGACCTAAATCGATATAAAGGTAGACGTGGAGATCGTTTGGGTCCGACCAGCCAAGGGGCACTGTGTCTGTGTCCCTTGCACCCGCCGATCCGTTATCATGTGGGCTGTGCACTACCCTGTTTTGGAGGGTCTCTCGTGGCTCCATGGGAACTGGAACAAGCTGTGGACGGTCAAATGTGAGTTAGAACGCTGATTTTTTGAAGATCACTGACCAAAGAGCGGAGTGAAGAGTGGAAAATGTTGAGCTGCTGATCTCCCAAGGGTACAATTACATCCCTCCAGACGGCCTCCAAAAGGTCGCCAATGGAAGATATATTCGTAGTCCGGAAAGGACATAGCGTGTCACGAAATGGTACGTACACCCTGAAATGAGTTGTCATGGGTGGTGGTACGCTGTGATTCTGGGCCCTGCACTGCACACTCGCTCCAAACCCGCGCGGTTTACACAACCCGCAGTACCCCCCAAAAAACCGAGGTGAAACCCGGAACAACCCGTACCCGCAAGTCACGGGTACGGGTTTTTCCGGGTACGGGCCCAGGGTTACCCCTGACAATCCCTAGTCGTTCTACATTTACAGCTTTGGCCATCTTTCCAAACCCTCAATGTTGTTGATAAGTGACCCTTGCGCACTTAGCGGCTCAAAAAGGACATGCAGATAATGGACTGCTCTAGATAAGATATATTGGACTTATGTAGATTAGATTATACTGTATATGATCTTTACAATCTCGGACATCTTTCTTATCTATGACATCACGACATCACTGTACAATGACATCATGGACTCCTCTGGACTCCCCTTGTATTTCGTCCTTGTACTATGTCTGTTGTTCTTATCTTTATTATGATGTCACCATGATATCATAGTCTGGACCTTTCTTGTTCTATACGCCTTGTTCTCCAGAACAGTACACTCCTTTGTCTCCTTGTAGAACAATGCGCTCCTTGTATTTACTGTGACTCTGTGTTACTAGTGTCACCCCTGTAGCAGTATAAGTAGAATACTTTGTACACTCTGGCACATCACCAGTTCTCATCTGTTGTGTGCCAGACTCTCCATCTGCTTCACTTGCTAGATCTCACTCTGTTGCTGCTTCCAGCCACCTTCTGTATCTCACCACAGTCTTCAGTTCACTGTGAGTATAGTCCCTTCATGTGCGCTGTTCATCAAATGTCCCTCAACTCCTACCACTGCCATGGAAGCTCATGATGAACAGCACACATGAAGGGATCATACTCACAGTGACAAAGGAGACTGTGGTGAGATATGAAAGGTGGCTGGAAGCAGCAACAGAGTAGGTCTAGCAAGTGAAGCAGATGTGGAGTCTGGCACACAACAGATGAGAACTGGTGATATTACACAGAGGGAGATGTTGCGCAGCAATATGCGCAGCTAACAGGAATGGAGTTCTCACCTTTGAGTAGGCTGAGAGACTATAGAGTGGAGAGGGTGCGCAAGTGAAGAAGAGAGTGAATATCCTGTTCGCCTCCCTCCCCATGGGAGGGTTTTTATACTCTATGGTCCTACCCTGTCCATATGCGTAAAAGTGATGAGTACAGGCGTCCACAATATCGCGTTTTTACATACGCCTGATGTAAACTACCACTTTGAGATAGCCATAGGGCTTCTCTCACACAGAGGGAATATTGCGCCCACTATAGTACGTATCCTAACTACCGTAATAGGAAAGCATACTATCGTAATGTCGTAACTGCTATAGATAAGATCCTTACATACTTATCTCGTTCCAACACTCCCCCTTGCTTAGTGCAGCTACTAAAGCGCATCTAAGCAATACTCCTAGCAGTCTCACGAGCATTGGGAATGAGCATCGAGTGAGCGTTGCATAAGAGTCGATGAGACTATTACTGTCTCTAACACGTCTCATCAAGTTGTGAATGGCTATCATCAACGACATTTTTCCAACTTGGAATATGATTATGGTGTCCCCATCGGGGACAGGACATGCGAACTCCCTTCTGGTAGTTTGATGAGAGGCTTAGAGCCAGATGTCTGCTCCGTAAAGTGACATCATACCATGTCTAGTTAGGTGATTCTGTCCTGTTCTATGAGGAGACAGTTGCTCGTTGTAGTCTCCATGAAGAAGAAACGATGGACGCGGAGGACATAGAGAAACATGTGTTCTCAGAGGAGCAAAAGCTCCTTCACGCTCTCCATCACAAATCCCCATGATCGGACATGGTGTGTATGAGTGGCGAGTAGCCAAACTCTAGCCCTAGCTGTTCCCTGAATTTAAGGAATTTAATGCGACCCAGATTCTTAGTAAAAAGATCAGCGGGGTTCTCAGCTCCTTCAATGAAGAATAACTCTATCTTCTTTTCACGGATCACATCACGAATGTAATGGTGATGCAAATCAATGTGTTTGATCCGTTTTTCCTGAACAGGATTAGAGGATAGAAATATGGAGCCTTGATTATCTCCGCACAATGGAATAGGTCCAAGATTTATTCCAAGCTCACTAAAGAGCGAGCGAATCCAGACCAATTGTCTGCTTGTATCACACAGCGACATGTATTCTGCTTCAGTGGATGAGAGCGCGATAGATTTCTGCGCTCTAGAGTTCCAGCAGAACACTCCATTAGCCATTTTTACTAAGTAGCCCGTAGTGGACTTCCTGGTAACTGGGTCAGAAGCCCAGTCAGAATCTGCGTATGCTATTATGCCACCATCGCTTTTGCCATCGAAGACTAAAGCATAATTTGAGGTACCAAGTAAGTAGCGGCAAATATAAAGTGCACGCTTATAATGGTCCTCAGATGGATTGGCAGCGAACTGCGCCATCTTGGTGACAGCATAGGCAATATCTGGTCGCGTACCAATCATAATGTATAGGAGAGATCCTATCACTTGTTGGTATGACGTGCGGAGCTCTGGGGTTGCAGTTCCCTTATTAGGGGATGGATGATACCCTTCCGGTAGTGGGGTAGGTACTGATTTGGCGTTAATCAGGTTAAAGCGCTGCAGCACTTTCTGAAGGTAATCCTGCTGGTCTATCAGGATTCTACCTTTAGAATGTAATATGCGCATGTGCAGAAACTCTTTGGTATCACCCAGGTCTCTGCATTCCCATATTTCCATAAAGCGTCTTTTCAGGGATGCTATGTCCTTTTTACTTCTTCCAAGGAAGAGAACATCGTCGACATAAACAATGACTACGATTGTTTTGTCTTCATTCACAAACAGACCTGAGTCTGATTGAAGTCGTGTGCAGCCAAGGGTATTCATGGACTTATCTAGCGCTCTCCACCAAGCGAGTGCAGCTTGTTTAAGTCCGTATATAGCTTTCCTAAGGCGCATGACTTTATTTTGTTGGCTAGGGTCTTTAAACCCTTCAGGTTGTTCCATATAGAGTTCCTCGTCGAGGTCTCCATAAAGAAAGGCAGTTTTGACGTCAAGTCCGGAGATGTGCCAATCCTTCAGCGCTACAAGCGCGAGCATCATCCGGACAGTCTCAAACCGTACCACTGGCGAGAATATTTCATCGTAATCTATGCCTTCAACCTGAGAAAAGCCTTTGGCAACTAGCCTGGCTTTTTTACGGCCATCTGACTTTAAGTCAAATACCCATCTATTCTTGATTACCCTTCTGCCTTGCGGCGGGTTAACAAGATCATAGACCTTGTGTTTGCGAAGAGAGGCAAGCTCTTCTTGGCACGCATTATGCCACTCCTCCTGGGGTTCACTTGGCATTTTAAGAATGTCCCGATAGGTCCATTCGCGAATATTGGAGGTATCAGGTGACTCTAGATCCAATGGTGAAACTGCTTTGGCGAGCAGAAGATCTAGAAATTTGACTCCCCCTTCCTGAGCTAGGTGGATCAGAAGTTGCTGATCTACTTCGTCTGAATCATGCGGATTATCACTCTGTGCACTGGAGGAATCAGGATCGGCTTGTTCAGGAATGTCACCTGAGGCCGTCCGACTCAGACATGGACGCTGCTGGGAGCTACCCGGCTGCGGCTGTGTCAATTGTCGCCATGTGCGAGTCCGTGCAATGTCTCGAATAATCGTAGTAGGAGGCCTATCTCCATAGACATTATCAGGACGAGTAACAGGTTTCCTTATACGCCCTGAGCGCCTAGGTTCACTAGGACCAGGTACTGGTTCAGGGGGTAAAGGCGGAGGTAGCTGCGATCCAATCCCTCTAGTATGAGTACTAGGAGGGGGTCCAGCGGCCGGCTGGGGAGCGCTTCTCCCTTTGGTAATAGGAGGCTCAGGTGGTAGGTCGTCATCGCCACCAGGAGTGGTATGGTCTTTAGACAGCTCATGCGGAACTGTTTCGTCTAACTGAGTTACACCACGGGGCTCTCGTCTAGGATTGTCAATTGGACACCTAGGAAATAGAGCTTCATCAAAGAGTGCCTTGTCTGAATAGAACAAGGTATTTGGTGTGCGCATGAAGACATCAGCCTTCATTCCAGGTCCTCTACCAAGGTAGATCATAAGCTCGCTTTTGGGAGAAAGTTTATTCACCCGACGAGCTTCTGGAATATGTACATATGCGCCACAACCAAACACTCTAAGATGCGATATATCGGGAACTTCATTGTGTAATAGTTTGTAAGGAGTCTGCCATTGAAGGCGACTTATGGGGGTTCTATTATAACAATGTGCAGCGTGTAAGACTGCAAATTCCCACCAACTCTGTGGTAAACAAGCATCAAGGCGCATAGCCTGAGCTTTGTCCATTATAGTGCGCATAAAGCGTTCAGCGCGCCCATTTTGCTGAGGCGTATGTGGCGCTGACTGTAGCACTGTAATGCCGGCATCCTTAAGCTGCTTTAAGAAAGCATCCGATTTATATTCACCGCCAGCATCGGACATCCATTCTTTTATGGTAGCGCTAAATTGATTTTTAATTAGTGCAAGCCATTGCTTTAAAGCAGTAATAGCAGAGGCTTTATCCCGTAAAAGAGTGATCCATGCAAACGAAGTATAGTCGTCAAGAAAGACGATAAAATACTTGTATTTGTGATAAGACGGTAAAGGGAAGCTTTTCAAATCAGAATGTATTCGATTGAAAGAGGCTTTAGCCCTTGTATCGGACGGAGGATGTAGGGCAGCAGGCATCTTGCCTTGCGCGCACCCAGGACAAATGTTATCAGAGGTGGGAATTATTATCCCTTCTGGAAAGCCCTTAGTGTGTTCCTTAGCTCGTCTCAAAACCTCTTTGGATGGGTGACCGAGGCGACGATGCATAAGGTCATAGTCTACATTTAGTAATGCAGACTGGTTCGCAATAAGCGACTCAGTTAGAGTAGATATAGAGGCATCTAGCCAATATAGGGATTGTCCATGAAGAAGGGGTTTACATTGGACAATTGTCTTCTTTTTACGTAGCAAGTTAATATGCTGCGAATTCCCTAAGACGCGCAAACCTTGCTGTAAGAAGACTCCCATAGATAAAAGACGTGTGCTCATTCTGGGAATGTATAGGACCGGATATACCCGTGTGGTCACGAGTTTGTCTGCGATGTAATGCTCAAGCAAGACAGTTCCGGTTCCTTCAACATAAAGTGTATGAGCTGCAGTCTTTACGGGAATTTTATCAGACTTAGCAGTTGGCTTATAATCAATGAAGTCACTAAATTGATTAGTGAAATGTGCTGATGCTCCTGAATCGAGGAGCCACATATTTTTCGTACGCTCTAAACACTTGACGCATTGACTGAAGTACTCATTGTGCTCACACTCAAAAGAATCGAGGAGAGCACTACTAACATTGTACATTTTGAGTGACTTCGGTGCTACTACATGCGACTCTCGTAGATATACGAAACTATTACAGCTGCCCCATTCTGGATTTTTTGGGGGCAGGGCTAATACTGTAATGTTATCAGCATGTGGTGCGTAAAGTGAAGAAAAGACGTACTCTTCATCACATGATCCCCAGTCAAGGATCTCCGTATCGGGTCCAGTCAAGAAGGACTCCGGTGTCAAAGATCGGCCTATAGAGACCAAGGGAGAGATAAGGGCGTCGAAACGAGGGTCTGTTTCTCTGCTGTTATCTCTTAGGTATTGCTGATTGCTACGCCAAATAGATTCGATCCGTTCATTAGAACGTGACTGAGGAGGGAAACGGCTTTCGCCGGTAGTAGCCCACCTGACTGTTGCTTCGACAATAGAAGCTGGGTCAATGTAAGGAGGCGTGGGGGCACGATTTTCTGTATCAGAATCCCCATTCCTTATTGTTAGACCCAAAAAGTCAAGTTGGAGAGCGTTAGATTGCTCACCAAATATCTCGGTGTCATCGAGGCCATCAATGTTCATTATTGGCTGTGCGCTGCCCGAAGGCTGCTGCGACATGTCGATATCGAAGTCAGAGTCATACTCCTCATCCATGAGCTTCTCAATGCGAGGGCGCATAAGCGCGTCAACATCTGCAAAGCGCTGCTCAAGCGTCTTTACGGTCTGGACAGTAGCGGGTAAGTCCATCCGTTCAGCGAGCGTCAATGCCTTATTGACCGAGGGGAAGAAGCCAGGAGCCCTCTGAGGCGAGGGTGATTCGACTTCTGTTCTCGTAGTGACACCAGATGACCCAATATGAGTCACCTTGTGGGAAGTAGGGGGGGCTAGTGCGGCGACAGAGGCAATATGCGAGTGCTGTGGAGCACGGGCAGGTGCCTTGCCTTTCCCTTTAGCCTTGCCTTTTCCGGATCCACGTCCTCCACGCTGCCTGAAAGGCTGCTGCTGGGTGGACGGGCCGGGGGCGCTAGACTGCTGCTGCGAAGAACCCTGCTTCGAGAAGCGAGGGTCATTGCGCTTCCGCTTAATGGCAGAAAGTTTCTGCGCGTTATGGGCGGCCTTATGCTGTCCGCGATTAGTTTCAGTCTCGTATTGGCTCTCGACACAAGCCGATACAGTGGCGAGCTGAAGATCTGCCAGGGCAAGATTGTTGCACATGACAGGAATGAGGTGTTCCCATTTCTGGGGCAAAGTGGACATAGCAATGAGGGCCTGCAGCTGTGGTCGTATGGCAAGGGTGGTGGCGTTAGCACCAGTACCGACAGTGACTGCTCCAAGACGAGCAAAGGCGGCAGCCATCTTTTCAAACTGGGGAGCGGGATGCTGATTGGTGTTAAAGCGAATAGAGATGGCTTCTTTGAAGTCCTTGTAGATGCGGGGCATGGAGACCGCACCGTACCGGTTCTTAACCGACTCCCAAAGAAGTTGGGAAGTATTACCGGCAACTGCCTGCTGTATAGCAGGCGAGAGGCGTAGGGTAAGATTACCCCTGGCCATCTCATCGCTTCGCATCCAAGCCGCTCTTTCAGCGGCATCGGCGACAGGAGGAATAGGGATGGTGCCTTCAACGAAGCCCCAGAGCCCTTGCGACATGAAGAAGGCGGTCATCTGCTTAGACCAAGTGGCCCAGTTAGAGCCATCGAAGACGGGGACAAGCGTAGTGAGTTGGGACGACATGGATGTATAGATTCTGTTGGCTTTGAGAACGTCAGCATTGCGTTACAATAATAACAATACTGAGTAAGATAAAAAGCCAATATTAGTCCCATTTTTGACCCATAGGTCAATCCTATGTTGTGCGCCGGTCTTTGCAGTCTGCCGGTTAATCGCTAAGCCAATAGAACTGCTCGGCATCACCCCAAGGTTATCATGTGCAGCGCCTCCAAATTAATGGAGGTTGCAACATGGCCTTGTTTAGTTAGGCGAGAGGCCTGGTCTGTGTACTCCTTTAGAGCACAATATTGGGCTGTTATGAACCAGGGAGCCTCCTTGAGTCTAATGCCTACAACCGCATGAGTCCCTCTTTGCAAAGGCAACGTCGTGGTGGGCGGTGACCACAAGGCGCAACTCTATCAAAGAGTGCGACGGCAAACCCTGTAACAGGGCCCATAACCTGTTGCGCAGCAATACGCGCAGCTAACAGGAATGGAGTTCTCACCTTTGAGTAGGCTGAGAGACTATAGAGTGGAGAGGGTGCGCAAGTGAAGAAGAGAGTGAATATCCTGTTCGCCTCCCTCCCCATGGGAGGGTTTTTATACTCTATGGTCCTACCCTGTCCATATGCGTAAAAGTGATGAGTACAGGCGTCCACAATATCGCGTTTTTACATACGCCTGATGTAAACTACCACTTTGAGATAGCCATAGGGCTTCTCTCACACAGAGGGAATATTGCACCCACTATAGTACGTATCCTAACTACCGTAATAGGAAAGCATACTATCGTAATGTCGTAACTGCTATAGATAAGATCCTTACATACTTATCTTGTTCCAACAGGAGACATACCTGGCACACAACAGATGAGAACTGGTGATGTGCCAGAGCGTACAAAGTACTCTACTTATACTGCTACAGGGGTGACACTAGTAACACAGAGTCACAGTAAATACAAGGAGCACATTGTTCTACAAAAGGGACAAGGGAGTGTACTGTTTTGGAGAACAAGGCGTATAGAACAAGAAGAGTCCAGACTATGATATCATAGTGACATCACCATAAAGATAAGACAAGGGAAAGTACAAAGACGGAGTACAAGGACAATCTAGAGGGGTCCATGATGTCATGTACACAAGTGATGTCGTAGATAAGAAGATACAAGAAGTCCGAGATTGTACAGATCATAATATCTAATCTACAAGTCCTGTATATCTAATCTAAAGCAGTCCATTATCTGCATGTCCTTTTGAGCCGCTAAGTGTGCAAGGGTCACTTATCAACAGCTCAGATCTGGGTCTCCATACCATGGCTTTTGAGACTATTTCCTTTCCAGGGAGATGATATATCTAGCATTGGTCACCTTTGGAGGGCCATCTGGAGGGATGCAATTTCACCCTTGGGAGCAACCTTGAGAAGTCAGGAGCTCACCATTTTTGACTGTTCACTCCACTCTTTGGTCAGTGATCTTCAAAAAATCAGCATTCTAACTTGCATTTGACTGTCTACAGCTTGAACCAGTTCCCATAGAGCCATGAAATACCCTCCATAACAGGGCAGTGCACAGCTCACGTGTTAATGGATTGGTGGGTGCAAAGGATACAGACCCAGTGCCGCCTCACTGGTCTGAGCTGGAGAATCTCCATGTCTACCTTTCTGTCAACTTAGGTTCATGTGAGCACAATTTATGACAATCTTCTGATCAGGTTTAACACATAGCTGCTCCACCTCCAGAGGTGCAAGTTGCTGAAAAACTGTATGAATCATTGTGGGGTGAAGACCTCAATGTCATACTGGAGGAGATATCTGATGATGATGGAACCTGGAGATATGTGCTGGAGACATGTATTGACCACCTGAAGATGAAAGAACTTGGTTACAATGAAACATGTGGTCTTCTGGTTTGGCATGATGTTGCTTTGGTGTGCTCCAACAAGATCACAAAACTGTTGAGGATTGTTGTTACATTTCGGACTGATTGGTGCCTCAGGCCGGGAAGTGGACACTGATGCATGGGCTATGACACCCTTGTCAGCAGTATATTGTCATGGACTTGTTGATCGGTAAGCCAGGTAAGCTCCGGCACATGTGATTGTACGATACAGATCAGATCTAGGGATGACTTGTAGTGACTCATACTAGGATAGCTGTACTAGGGTTCGCTGTACTTACGCTATTGGCTAGTGTCTCTTGAAGCGGCGCTTTAAAGCCTGCATGTATCTGTATAAGTAGAGTAAAATGAAGACCAAGAATGGCATCTTGGTCTTCTTCAATACCACCATCTCTACTCGTCATCTCTGAGGGCTCTCCCCCATAAGTGAGTCATCTGGCATATCCCCTTAGACCAGGGATCCCCTGTGACTTATCCCAAGTTCCCTTGTGGGCAGTGGAATACCCTGTTGGCACTGTCACACACAAGATCCATCTATACCACAACAAGCGAGTTGCTTCACCTTACCACACCTTCTACATCCTCAATAGTCCTACTTGGACCTACGCACGCTACATCGCCAGTGTGCCCACAGGAATACCAATTGTAACGCCACCACAGGGGCGTTAGGCACGGCGTGTGCCACGCTAAGTCAATCGGGATTGGAAGAGCGCGAGTCGGTTAGGACTCAGTTCGGGGATGCACAAGTATTGCTCGGTTTCCCTGGAACCGAGGATAATAGTAGAGAGGCAAGGCTCAAGCGCAAATAGGCAAGCTAATCGTGGACTCAAGCGCACTGGCGAGTCAAAGGTCGTTCGCGAGACGAAACTGATGTGGTATTACACAAGAAGTCAAATCTACCGTACAAGCTAGGTAGGGCGTGACTTATATACTAGTACAGGGGGTTTGCGCAAGGCAAACACATGGCGCAATCCTGACGCGACTTGTACAAATAAGGAGACAAGGGGAGAGCTATACAGAGTACAAGGGAATCCCGTGGAGTGGCGCGTGCCTCAGAAATAGTCAGCGGACGAAATGAAGCATAAAACTGGCCATCCTATCGCCGAGGCGCAAGGCGCAAGATGGGAGCTGAAACACGCGGGTCATGAGAACGTATCGTAAAAGTACAGTAGTCAAAGCAAAGGAAATACTGGCGATTCGTGACATTACCCCCCCATCAGAATCGAAGTCACCTCGACTTCGACTAGTCACTGGTGTAGTACCAGTCATCGTCGATGGGGATGTTAGCAGGGACGGGGGAGGGAGTACGCGGACAAGTATGCCGGCGTAGGAACATGTAGCGCCCCCTCTTCCCACAGTCCCGACACATCTCGTACTGTGGGCATTTGATCTTGTCATGCGTGGCGTCGTACCTCAAACACTTCCCGCACCACTGAGGGCGCGCATCTGGGTCATGATGCGCAGGTGTCATGGGCGAGAGTTGGCAAATGAGGCAAACGTCGAGATGGTGGGAACGGCTTCCACACCACTGGCACGGCTCCCGCGCACGTCGCACTGGGCACTGGGCCACAAGATGCTCTGTCGACTTACACTGGAAACACTTGCGCTGACGCCCCCTTCCTTCCCCGTGAAGGCGGGGCATCTCGCTAGGACCAGCGACTCGTGGCACAAGAGGGATAGGCTCGGGCGAGCCCCGCGGACGCACGGGTTTAGCGTTGAGCTCCGCATATTTATCCGCGATGAGGGGAATGGCCCTCGCATACTGAAGTCGTCGTCGGACAGACGCGAGGTCCATGTCAAGGTGGAACTGGTCGCGTGTGAGCTCCATTTCCAACCGTCAGATGTCCGACTGCTGCACACGAATAGCGTCCCTACGTGTGAGGCACTCGCAGAGACGAGAAACTTCTGCGTGGAGGCGGGGGTTACGGAGTTCGACCAGTACCTCATTAAGAATGATGGTACGGTTTCACGATCTAGAGCTCGGGCTGGCACCGAGTTAGTTGCAAGCAAGTACGCGCAGGGCCCAGGCTCGATACCGGGTTGCGTGGGAGAGTGGCTGATTAGATAAGACGACTTGCGCGCAACCTGAGCACAATCGAATGGAACAGGCTTGGATTCGAAGATGGGACCACAGAAGACAAGACTAGGACGAGGGAATACAAGCTACCCTACAGGCCCCTTTTATATTGTACAGAATCCTATTTTACTAGTGTTTTCCTTCGTTTTTCTGGGGGACGCACAATCCTAAGTCACATGACCCGCAGCAGAGTCACATGAGCCACAGTAACTATTCTTTCTAGGGCCGGAACATTCCGAGACATTAGACGGGAGGCAGAACATGAGGCATCAGTCGAGAAGCAGAACACGAGATGTGGAAACATAGAACAACTTTCTTTATCGATGGCACGATCGGGGGATCATGACATACGCCCCCTTCTTGACTGATTCATCCCGAATCAGGTCTTCTTCGTCATGTCAATGGGGCGGTACTTTTTGCGGAAGCCTTGAACTGGCCAAGGGAGATCCATGGGAGAAGGGCCAACCCTGATATGTGTTTACTTTAGCTCCAGGGCGGTAGCAGTAACCCAGATGTTGTAACACCCAATCATACTGTGGTGGTTCTGGGGTTAGCGGCCTTCGGTCTGGTTCTTCGGATTTTGCCGTGCTAGTCGATTTTCCGTCGTTTGTCGGTATTTTTGTGTTTTGCGGTCGTGCGGGCAAGGGGTGTGTTCGCCTAGCCACTTGTTTTCACGGTTGTTTACGAGGTTCTTCGTTTTCTGATTCTTCTCGTAACTTCTGTTTCTTCTGTATGCGCGTGTGTAGGAGGCAAATAGAAGGTTTTTTTGTTACCTTGCGACGTCGTCCTTCGTCTTGTTGCTGCATTGCGACCTCCGCTGGCTGGACCATATCGGGATCTAGGGGCCTTTCGAAGGCGTGGCGTGGGAACAGAGAGGGGTAGCGGGGGATCGGGGACTGTATGGTGGAATGATGTGGCGAGTCCAAGGAGTGCGAAACCGAGGTGAACGAGGTTTGTACCCCCCTTCTGAAACGGGTGTCGTCCTCGACATCAACAGGAGGGACGGGCGGGGGCCATAGGTCGTCGGTGCCTTCCTCGGCGTCGTACCAGATGTCGCTGTTGTCGGCATTGTTGTCGTTAAACTGGACAGGGGATACCAAGAAGGGGCGAAACAAGCCAGAGACATGGGGAAATTCATCGTTGAGTGAAAGGGTGTCGAGGAAGGTGGAGGTGAGTGGATCAAACGATGGGGAGCCTGTTCCCGAACGGTAGGAGTGACAGGGTGACATGGGCGGCGAGGAGAGGGGAGTGTGTTTGGAGCTAAGGATCGAGGAGGTGGGAGACATGGAATGGAGAGTGGCGAAGGGTCCGGGAGATTTGATAGCGAGGTTATTTATTTGCAAGGCCTCCATGTCGAGCTCATCGTCTCCGATCATCATAAGACTGTTGATGATCTGGGAGTGTGCTGCTGGGTCGAGGGTAAGTGCGTCGCGGAGTACCATCTGAGTAGTGGGGTTGTTGATAGAATGTTCGATCGATATTTCGTTGATGCGTTGTGAGGAACTGCGCATTTTTGGGCATTCCTTCGCCATGTGGCCGGTTTGCAGGCAATTGAAACACTTCCCTTCTCGCTGGCATTGAGCGTAAGCAGCGTCGGAAAGGTTTGATCGATACTGTCTTCTAGCCATGGTGGATAGCGCATCGATCTCCATCGGGACGACGTCTTGTGATGCGGAAACGGGTGGGGGTATCGTGACATTGGTAGTGAGCAGAGTAGGATCCGACCTTCGAGAAGTCTTGATGCCACGGGCAAGGAGGCAGCTAGCCAGAGTGCGGGCACGTTGGGCTTCTGCGTGAGCCGCGTCTTGCCATTCGGTCATGGTTTCGGCCAGCGTGGTGCGCAGTATACAAGCGCGAAGTAAAGACTCCGTGAGTCCTCGGCAGAAGAACTCGACTGTTCCGCTGGCGTCTCGATGCCATCCTGCGGTATTAGCAAGGTATTCAAACTGCGCGATGTACGCGTTGACGTCGTCACCTTTCATCTGCAAAGTGGTTAGTTTTTGATACGCGTTTTGTTTACTCAGAGTGTCTGTCCACGCGTTTTTGAAGGACGTTTCAAACTGCGTCCATAGTTGTTCGTCTGTATCGGCGACGGGGTTTGGATGACAAGTGGTCAGTCCATCAAGTTTTTGTTCTTCAAGATCTATCCAGTTATTGACTGTGGGCCCACGTATCAATCCGAGCGCATAGATGACGTGCGAATACGGTTTCTTCATGATGGCGTGGTCTTTGTTGAGCTTGCAGTGTAACCGGAACTCTCTCAGAAATTGTTCGCTCTCCGAGCGATTGCCGGCGAAGAGTGTTGGTGGTGTGCCCTTGAGAGCACCAGTGAGCGGGGCGGCGGCCATCGGGATGCTTTGCGGGGCTACGGGGATGAATGTCGGTGAAGGAGGTTTGGTGTGGATAGGCGTCAGGCGGCGGAAGGCTTCTGTGAGCTCTTCGACAGGATCGGTAGGTTGGGGGTTGAGTACAACGTCATCTTCAATGTACTCAAGCGGTTCTTCTTCAACGGGGACAGGTGCGATCGGGGTGGGGAGACGCTCCGGGTTGGCTTCGTCGTCTGGGAGCCACCAACCAAGTCCGAGCGGATTTTCTCTCTCAACGGCAAGGGAGCTTCTTGTGCAGTGAATGTGTTGTCCGAGTTCAGTGTCGAAATGTCGTTCAACCAGGTACCAAGCGTCGTTGATGAACTCGACGAGGTAAACCTTTTGCCCAAGAACGCAGCGATAGCCTCCTCAGGGGGTCAGTTGGAGAAACGTTCCAGTAGGCAGAACCGAGTACGTGCGGTGGGAGATCGTCTGAGAGTCGTCGGAAGACTTCAACCCAGTCGTCGTTTTCAGGGATTAGTAGCTGTAAGCTCGCCACGATAGAGTCTTCTTAAAAACAGTATACAGTAATTCACACTTGCGGGTTGTCCGTCCGTGGGGTCGCAAGGTAAGGTTCTTCGCACTCATGAGTTGTCCATCCATGGGGTCGTGAGGTAGGTTCGCACTCTCAGATTGTCCACCTGTCGCAGGGCCAAGAGGTAAGTTCGCACTTGCGGGTTATCCGTCCGTGGGGCCACAAGGTAGTGTTCGTGCTTACGGGTCTGTCCACCTTTCGTGGGGCCGTAAGGTAAAGGCCTTCGCTGTCTGGGCAAAGGGTCACTAGGGGATGGTCCTAGTCTTATTTCACGATCTAGAGCTCGGGCTGGCACCGAGTTAGTCGCAAGCGAGTACGCGCAGGGCCCAGGCTCGATACCGGGTTGCGTGGGAGAGTGGCTGATTAGATAAGACGACTTGCGCGCAACCCGAGCACAATCGAATGGAACAGGCTTGGATTCGAAGATGGGACAACAGAAGACAAGACTAGGACAAGGGAATACAAGCTACCCTACAGGCCCCTTTTATATTGTACAGAATCCTATTTTACTAGTGTTTTCCTTCGTTTTTCTGGGGGACGCGCAATCCTAAGTCACATGACCCGCAGCAGAGTCACATGAGCCGCAGTAACTATTCTTTCTAGGGCCGGAACATTCCGAGACATTAGACAGGAGGCAGAACATGAGGCATCAGTCGAGAAGCAGAACACGAGACGTGGAAACATAGAACAACTTTCTTTATCGATGGCACGATCGGGGGATCGTGACATATGGGGGTCGTGAGGGTGGAACATATTGAGTTGGTTGTCGGTGATGTATTGTGCTAGCTGCCCCGTATAGACATCTTTGAGGAAGACTTGAGACGCGTAACAGGGATGTCCCTTCCCCATTGTCCCCACGACTTCCTGATAGTTGTGACGATAGTAAATGTACCGTGCCGTCTGCCTCTCGGTACCTGCTTCCCCGACTAAGAGTGGGAAGAACGTGGGTGCGTCAGGGTCATTGCGGAAGAACGGGATGCCAGGGTCCTCATCCTCTTTATCGTCCTCATCATCGAGGAGAGCAAGCGTGGGGTCAGGCTTGACCCTGCGTGTCTGAGGATCCGGCGTGAACGTGTGATCTAGCTCCGCAGGGAATGGTGGTATGGGGATATGGGCCACGAGTACGGCGGGGGGTGCTAGTGGTGGTGGTGGGGTCAGGGAAATGGGAGGTTCGGGTGGACTAGTAGGTGTGGCGGGGATGTGAATGGTGATGTCACGATCCAATGATCGTGCCATTGATTATCTCTGATAATCAGATTCCTGGAAATGTCTCAGATTTGGTTCTCATGTTTCAGATCCTTCTATTTTTGTTTGTTCTTCAGGATTCTTACTTCTGCTTCTCATTTCTCAAGTTCTGCTTCTATTTCTGTCAGACTGTTCCAAGTGTTTCAGAGTCTTGTGCTATGCTTCTGCCAGCTCACAGTTTCTACTGAAAAGCATAGAAATAGAATACTTGTACAGTATTTAAGGAACCAGTAGTACATCCTGTATTCTGTGTTCTAGTCTTGTTTTCTGTCTTTGAATCTAAAGTCTATTCGCTTGCTCTCGTCTTGAGTAAGTCGTCTTATCTAATCGACCCTGACTGCAACCCGGAATAGTGTCCGGGCCCTGCGCGTTTCCCGAAACATGACCAACTCGGTGCCAGCCCGAGCTCTGATCGTGAAATAAGACTAGAACCATCCCCTATCGACCCTCTCGTGCGCACGACGAGAGCCCCTGACCTTACGGCCCCGTGAAGGATACAGACGGACGATCCAACACTTTGACGACAGACATCTCGCAGTTACGCTCGAGACGACCCAGATTGGAGAGCAGAATTCTCGACCTCGACTACTGGGAGGGCCGTGCACTCGCCCCCGAAACCCTGAAACCCTCAACAAGGAACAACGACCTTTTAAGACCAGTACCATCTACCGACTCGTGCGCGTTTCGCAGAGTTCGGGCCCATCGTTTCAGAAGACGTCACTGCCGACGTAGGAGGTGCGTATCGCCACGGCCTACTAGGAGACGTCACCCAGTTGACCCCACGGAGCCGCCAGTTGCGCTCCCGCTCCACCTGTGCGGAACAGGAAGACACGCAGAGACCCCCGTCCGTGACTCCCGACGCTGTCAGCACGCCGGAAACCAGAGATCAGCAACCCCGTCGGTATTAATAGCCCGAGCCCGCAGTTCACAGCTCCGAGACCCCGTCGGTATTCACAGTCCGACCACGCAGAGATCCAGACCCGGAACCTTCGATGAAGGCCAACAGAAGTAGAACCCCGCAGTCAGACCCAGGAAGGCCCTGCCTTCACCACCGTGACCCCGTTGCAGAACTCACGGAAGCCTTCCGTCGTCTCACTCTGATCCACGTCGATTTAGCCCTTGTAGAGTCCTCCACGCACACACCCACACCAGCTTCGCATGTACCGTCTGCTCCTCCCCTGACTGTACCGATGGCTGCAGTTCCACTCACCGATGCCCTCAAAGGCACACCCCCAACGATTTTCACAGGTAGCCGCACTGAGAGCGATCAATTCCTGCGGGAATTTCGCTTGTTCCGCAAACTCAACAGAGACCATGCCCTCATACAGAATCCGTATTCCCGAGTAATCTGCGCTCTCGGGTACATGCGCGGACCCGCCATCAACAACTGGGTCGAGATCGAAGAACAGAAGCTCGACGCCCTGACGACACAGGCCACGAACCCCGTCGCCGAAACAGACGAACAGCTTTGGACGACGTTTGAAGCATCGTTCAAAACTGCATGGACGGATACCCTCAGAAAGCAAAATGCCTATCAAGAATTGACGACGCTCCACATGCAGGACGACGATGTCGACTCCTACATATCCCGCTTCGAATTTCTCGCTAATGCTGCGGAATGGCATCAAGATGCCAGCGGCACGGTGGAATTCTTCCGCCGGGGCCTCACTGAATCGCTCCTCCGTGCTTGCATCTTACGCACTACACCCCCGGAAACCATGACTGAATGGCAGGAAGCTGCCCGCGCAGAGGCACAGAGAGTGCGCATCCTTGACAGTTGTCTCCAGGCCCGCGGTATCAAGACTTCTCGTCGACCCGGCCCCATCCCCATCCTGTCAAACGTCGTCGCACCCCCACCCGCTCTAGCTACGGATGGCGTCGTCCCAATGAACGTCGACGCCATCGCCACGATGCGCCGATCTTACAACACTTCTCTCTCAGACGCCGACTACGCTCGCTGCCAGAAGGATGGCCGCTGCTTCCGGTGTCAGCAGCTCGGCCACCTGTCAAAAGAATGTCCGAAGCATCGAACTTCTGCAGCCCGCATTAATGCAATCTCGACTTCGCGCTCCAGGCCCGACCCTACCGTCCAAACCGTTCTGCGAGACGTACTCACCCTTAACCCGCAAGAGCGTTTCCGCGTCCTCAACAGTCTCGCCCTCCTCGGAGACGACGATTTCAGTGAAAGTCCTGTAGAAGGGCTTCAGATAAGTAACCTTCACTTCGACTCACCCCTCTCCGATTTCACTTCACCACATTCTCCTTCCCAGCGTCCCACTGCTTCGCCAAAGACGTCTCTTGTCTCTCGCCGGCTTTCGTCCTCTCCTGCTCACTCAGTCTCTCCGCATATTCCATCACTTCGCCCATCGCACCTCGCCTCTCCTCACTCCTCCGTCGTCTTGTCCCGCTCTTCGTCACCGACCCTCCACGTACTGCCCGTTATGTCTCCTTCCCTCTCGTCTGAAATCTCGCCCCGCATCCGCCCTTGCTTCTCTTTTGTTCCGGTGACGCTCGCCCTCTCAGACGAGCCGTCACCTTCTCCTTCATCCGTTCCCTCTCCCCTCGTTCCTGTCTCGTCGCCTGGCTCCTCTTCCGCTCGCACATTCTCGCCACGTATCCCTCACTCACCAGCTGCGTCCCACGTTACTTCGCCCTTCACCTCTCGATCCTCGTCGCCAGCCGTCCTCTCATCGCCTGTCGCTCGTGTCTACTCGCTCCCCGCCTCCCATCCACGCTCACCGACCGTGCCGCTCGGCTTCGCCCTCCCCGACGAACGTCCACATTCCTCCCCCGTCTTGTCGCCTTCTCTTGTCGAGGACGACCTCGCCCTTATTGAGGGGGTAAAAACCTCAAAATCGTCGGTTTTCGACTGCCAACCACCGCAGAAAGACACGAGGGACGACGAAGAAGACGGGACACGTTTCGCGCCCCGACAACTCATACCGCAAGAACAAGATGCCCGACACCCTAAACTCGTCACTCCGCAGTCTCCGCAACGACGATCGCATACTCGACCTTCCAAGAATCGCGATCGCCGCGTCACACCAGTCTCTGACACGTCGTTATCAGACGAAGGCGAAAGAACGAGCTTTCTACAACACATCAAAGCCTGGCATGCTCAAGTCACAACGGTACAGGCGTCCCGACTCGCTCATCCAGACCCACAAAACTACGCATTCGACCACGATTACGAAAATATGCATAGAAGACTAAAACAAAATTCGAGGACGAATTAGTCAAGAAAGGGGCGTATGTCACGATCCAATGATCGTGCCATTGATTATCTCTGATAATCAGATTCCTGGAAATGTCTCAGATTTGGTTCTCATGTTTCAGATCCTTCTATTTTTGTTTGTTCTTCAGGATTCTTACTTCTGCTTCTCATTTCTCAAGTTCTGCTTCTATTTCTGTCAGACTGTTCCAAGTGTTTCAGAGTCTTGTGCTATGCTTCTGCCAGCTCACAGTTTCTACTGAAAAGCATAGAAATAGAATACTTGTACAGTATTTAAGGAACCAGTAGTACATCCTGTATTCTGTGTTCTAGTCTTGTTTTCTGTCTTTGAATCTAAAGTCTATTCGCTTGCTCTCGTCTTGAGTAAGTCGTCTTATCTAATCGACCCCGACTGCAACCCGGAATAGTGTCCGGGCCCTGCGCGTTTCCCGAAACACGACCAACTCGGTGCCAGCCCGAGCTCTGATCGTGAAAGGTGACGGGCGTGTCGACGGAGAAGGGGGCTACAGGAGTTGGTTCAGACTCCTCAGTCTGTTGGGCGAGGACAGATACTGCAAGGGCTAAGACTGGGAGTGGGGGTGAAGTTGGGACTACGGAATACGGCGTACAACCCTCTGGCGCGGAGGGGACACCCAAGTCCTGCGAGGGTACGGTTAGATTGTCAAGAATGACCTCAACAGGGCAGTGAATCGGATGCTACGGACCCCGACCACCGAAGGTGCGGCCCGCGCGCATGATGGCCCAGAGACTCCTGCGAGTCCGGCCAGCGGTGGGGCCGTGTCCCCAGGTGCTAGGGATCGGTTGCGGAAGAACCTAGGCCTGTGACGTCACTGATCACGTGACTTGGGCCTGGACCGACCTAGACCAATAACAACAGATGGCGCAATGCCTCATGTGACCTTCTGGTAGGTTCCATGGCTGTGCACGGACCACTGAACCCTTGGTAGAGCGGACTTAGCTGGGTACGAACCTTATGTACCTGCATGTATATATACCTGTAGCGTTTCGTACTCAAGTCCCCAGACTTGAGTTACTTAGCAATACCAGCTAGTACCTTGGGAACCTTGCTCTGCGCTTCTAAGTCTTTCCACTTAACTTGTGCATCACTGTTCTCGCTGCGCCTCTTTGAGCGTTAGCCTTTGACTGATCCAAGTCTCCTTAGTCAACGCCTGCGACTACGACCCCTTGACCTTGCCCTTTCGTTATGCTGTCTGCTGGTAAACCCAGAGTCGCACGTCGCCCCGCTGGTGGCGTGACATCGGAACAGTGGAGATAACAGGAGTGGTCGACATGGTAGAGATGAGAGCTTGGGAAAGGGGTTGAGCGGTGGTGGCGTCGAGGGGGTACGTTTTATATCTTTCGACCAGCCCCTGCGGTGGTAGGGTTTAGGTGATAGAAGTCGGCAATAAGATCCGACGCGTGTCGAACGTTTTCAAGGGGTTCCCATGTGCTGTCACTTATCGGGAACCCCTTCCACTGCACGAGGAATTGAAGTTTGCGCCCTCACCCGTGTGATTGGGACTGCAGGATTCGCTCCACTTTGAATTCTTCCTCTCCATCGATTAGTTCTGGGGGTGGGCGCGTGAAGTTAGCGCCATGTAACTCCGTCTCCTTATACGGTGTGAGGAGGTTGGCATGGAAGACGGGGTGTATCTTCCACGTGTTTGGGAGTTCTAATTCGTATGATACGTCGGATAACACCCTTTTGATGCGGAAGGGTCCATGTCGTTTGGGTGCTAGCTTTGCGGTTGGGTAGAAAGTGCAGAGATTCGTCCCTTCGAGCCAAACCTGGGCTCCTTCTTGATAGGGAATGAAACGTGTTTTCCCTCTTTTCGCCATCAGGTCTTGCGCATGCTTAATGCAGTCTTGCGCGTGTTGTCGTCTGATGACCATGTCTTCTAGACTGTTGTTCCACAGACAGGGATGATGTGGGTTTTGGTGTCCATGTGGTGCGCAGTTCCCAACCCATGATTAACGAAAATGGCGATTCTTTTGTGGTCGCGTTCGGCCAGGTGTTGTGCGCAAATTGGGCGACCGGCAGGGCTTCCGCCCAATTATCCTGCTGCACGTTGCTCCAATGTTGAAGGTATTGTTCGAGCCACTGGTTCGTTCGTTCTGACTGTCTGTCAGTTTGAGGGTGATAGGCGGACGATATGTTTTGACGGATGCCCAGGACCTTGCAGAGATTGGTCATAAAGGCAGAGGTGAATTGGGGGTCTCGGTTGGTGATGATCTTTCGGGGTAGACCGTAGTGTGGATATACGTGGTGGAGGTAGAGTTGTGCCACTCCTTCTGCCATAATCGACTCATTGCAGGGAATGAAGATTGCAGCCTTCGAGCAGTCGTGGTCGGTAATCGTGAGTATTGAGTCGTATCCGTTAGAGGGGGGGAGTTTGGTGATGAAGTCCATTGCAACGACTTCGAATGGTTCGGCATGTGGGTCTGTAGTGATTGGGAATAGATGTGGTTTTTGACAATGGGGGTTGACTTTGTTTGCCTGGCACGTCGCGCAGCCTTTGACATAGTCCTCTACATCTTTGCGCATGTTGGGCCACCAGTAGTCGTGTCGCAGTAATTCATAGGTGTTCGCGATTCCCAGGTGTCCCATTGCTGGCGTGTCATGGAAAAAGGTGATTACCCCCCGTTTAAGGTCGTTGTTGCCCACGACAACTAGTGCATCATTCTTCCACCACAGCCCCCCCACTTTCTTCAGGTTATGGGGCTCAACCCAACGCAGTACTTCTGTTTCGTCTAAGTTCTGCGAAATCTGGGTCCAGATATCCATATCATGCATGGACATTTCGGTTGCTCGGATGAAGCGCTCCGTGGGGAGGACAATAATGTCATTGTTGTCCTCTTCATGTGCCGCGTAGTCCGCTCTTCGTGACAGGGCATCCGCGCGGCTGTTCCTAACTCCAGGGATGTGTTTTAGGAGGAAGTCGTATTCCAAGAGTTCCAGGAATTTGCACGCGACTCTTCTGCTGATCTTTCTGGGTTCTTTCCAGTACTGTAAGTTGGCGTGGTCAGGTGTGGATAATAATCTTGTGAGGGGAACCGACAAGATAGGTACGCCATGCCCGCAGGGCTTTGACGACTGCCAGCAATTCCCTATCGTAGATGTCATAGTTGCGCTCCGCTTGGCTGAAAGACTCGGAGTGGAACGCGACGGGATGTAACTTTTGATCCGGACCAAGTTGACTCAGCACAGCCCCGATGGCGACGTTTGACGCGTCGACTTCTAGTTCGAACGGCTTTGTGAGGTCGGGAAATACCAGTGTGGGTTCCCGTTCGATGCTGCATCTGACGTTATCAAATGCGTCTTGCTTGCGTTGTCCCCAGTGCCATGGAGCGTCTTTGCAGGTTAGGTCGTGCAACGGTCGTGCGAGCGTGGAGAAACCCCAAATGAATCTTCGATAGAAGTTACAAAACCCAAGGAATGCTCGTACTTTGCGAAGGTTTCTTGGGGCCGGCCATTCTCAGATGCCCCGTACTTTTATGGGGTCCATCCGCAGGTTACCATGGCCAATGATGAGTCCCAAGTACTCGACTTCAAGTACTTCGAATTCGCATTTTTTGGGCTTGATGTAGAGGTCGTGCTCTTGGCATAGGCGGGGAACTTTGTGTACGATGGCACGGTGTCGGGGGTAGTCGAGTGGTGTGGCTATCAGGATGTCGTCCATGTAGACGATTACTTCGTTGGTCAGGGCAAGGGGTCGGAAGGTCCAGTCCATCATTGCCTGGAACGTAGATGGGGAGTTGGTAAGTCCGAAGTACATGACAAGGGGTTCGTATAGCCCTTGATTGGTTTTGAATGTGGCCTTCCATTCGTCCCCCTCCTTGATGCGTACATTGTTATATCCCCATTTAATGTCGAGCTTCGTGTATAGTCGTGCGTCCCAGATTCGATCGACGAGTTCTGGGATTAGCAGCAGTGGATAGTGATTGCAGACTGTGAGTTCGTTCAACCGTCTATAGTCCTGAACAGGGTGTAGTTTGCCATCCTTCTTTTTGATGAAGAAGAAGGGCGATGCGTAAGGCGACTTAGATGGGCGAATATATCCTTTTGCAAGTTGTTCGTTCAGAAACACGGTCAGTGCTTCTTGTTCGTTCTGTGCAAGGGGGTAGACTTTACAGTCCAGCGAGGAGGGGGTGTTGGGGAGGAGGTCTATTGCATGGTCCCAGGGGTGAGATGGGGGAAATCAGTGGGACGCTTCTTTGTCAAAGATTTTATGATAGCGTCTGTACTCTTCTGGGACCATCTCTTCGAATGTGCGCTCCTTCTTTTTCGCAGCTTCTTGTTGGGCTAATTCAGAAGCTGTGGTGGTTTTTCACAAGAACGCAATCTGAGGCTCCTGCTCGTCATCCATGAGCTGCTCCCACGCTTCCTCGTCAAGTTCATACGTCTCCAACGCCCGAATGGAAGCTTCCATGGGCGTGGCTTCGTCTGACAAGTGAAGGCTCATTATCACGACCGGCTGATATTCTTCATTCAGCGTTGCGTCTCCCCACTTGATCGTGGGTTCAAAAGCCATAAACCAGGGGTATCCCAGAATCACTTCGTCCCTTCCTAGGTTGGTGACTAGGAAGCGAAGCGTCCGTTCCTTCTTCCCTGTTCATACTGTGAGATCGGTGTATTGCGTGATTGCTCCGTCTTGGTTATGAGTGCCGTCTACATTCCAAATACGGATGGGGTGTGTAACGTCCCTTGTTCCGATTTGGAGTCTTTTCAAAAGTGAGGAGCATATGAAATTATCGGTAGCTCCCGAGTCGATAAGGACTTGTCGTTTGGCTGTTGTGTGTGCAGATGTAAAGAGAACTGGAATTCGCATGGATCGGTATCTGCTAGTGTACACGTTCAAATTTAATGCTCTCGCCCAGGCCGCCGGGTTCAAGCGTCAAGAAAATCCTCCTGTCCGAATAGCTTGTCAATCATGAGGTCCCGTACTTCTTGGGTTTGTGCCTTCATCGCTGCGATCTGTAGATCCGCCTGCTCTTTGTTTGATAGTATGCGATTAGATTGTACGGTGATAGAAGTGACGGTGGGAGCTGGTAGACTTGGACTTGGGGAAGTCGTGGTTGATGATCATGGGGATGAGGGGGTTGGCGCCATGGTAGACGTAGTGGCAGCCACTCGCATGCCCTTTTGAGGGCAGTTACGCGAGATGTGCCCTTGAGCACAGCATCTAAAACATCGTCCCTCCTTCTGAAGTTGGGCCTTGTCGGTATCAGCGAGAGCCACGGAGGCTTGGGTGCATCCAACATCCATGGCATTGGGGTCTCGGGTTCCTTTGAGAGCTTGGACCCACTGCTCTCGACTCTGACCTCCCTTCTTTTGCGGGGGCTTTCCTTTGCCCAGGTGATCCTTAAGAATAAGGTATTCAGCCTGCTGCAATCGGGCGGCCGCTTTCCACTGCTCCCAATTGACAGGGTGCTGGAAGCGGACAGCGTTAACGACTAACTGGTTGGGTAGCCCATCCTGGAAAAGCTCCAGCGTTGTGGCTTCATCGGGGTTGTACCCCACTTTTGTGACGAGGTTTTGGAAGGTCGCGATATATGTGTCGATGTCCCCTCCTTTCATCACGAGGGTTTGAAGCGCCTTGCGCGCGTTGGTCTGTTCTGAGGTGTTGGTATAGGCTTGTACAAATCAATCTCTGACGGTTGTCCACAGGACTTCGTTGCCTCGGTCGACTCCTGCTATAACTTGGTCGTCCAACCATTGTGCTTGTTCCGCCACCCAGTCGTTTACTAGTGGTCCGCGGATATAGGACAGGAACGTCATGGCTCGCGAGGCCGGGATGGCGAGTTGGTCGACAGTGGGGTTCATCCCTTTGTAGAGCTGGAACGCTAGCAGGAAGGCTTTGCTTTCGTCCCTCACTCCGGTGAACTCAGGAGGGGGGTTTCCCCCTAACTGTCCATTTCCTCCGGGGGCTGGCGCGGCTCCTCCTGGGGCACCTCCGATGCCACCACCGCCACCGCCACCACCGCCACTTCCTGACGGGGGTGCTGGCGCGCCTCCTCCCGAGCCTGATGCTCCAGGGGTTCCTCCTCCGCTGCTGGTGAGAGTGGTGCTGGCTGACGCTTGTTGTGTTTGAGACATGTTATAGGTTGGAAAGTGAGTCATTGGGGTTGGTAGGTTTGTCGTGGGTACAGTGACGCTGGGTGATGGGTCGTCGTCGATGGCAATTCCCGAAGTAGTGCAGGTTATCAGGGGTCCGGCTCCGAGTGTCGAGGTTACTATGCTGATGGTGTACCACTGTCCTTTCTTTGGGGAGTAATCAATGTATGCCCACTGTCGTAGTTCTTCGAGGTAGTGGACCTGTCGGTATTTCTGGGTGTTGGGGTGAAAAAGGAAGTATCCTTCCACTCCTTCGTGTTCTTTCCAGACAACTGCCCCTTTAACTCTGTCAGAGAGCTCGTTGTCGCTGTATCGGTCGATATATTCGGCTTGGAACTGGGATCTGCTGCGACTGTGGGTCGCCACAGTGGGAGATTTGACTTAATGTAACGCCACCACAGGGGCGTTAGGCACGGCGTGTGCCACGCTAAGTCAATCGGGATTGGAAGAGCGCGAGTCGGTTAGGACTCAGTTCAGGGATGCACAAGTATCGCTCGGGTTCCCTGGAACCGAGGATAATAGTAGAGAGGCAAGGCTCAAGCGCAAATAGGCGAGCTAATCGTGGACTCAAGCGCACTGGCGAGTCAAAGGTCGTTCGCAAGACGAAACTGATGTGGTATTACACAAGAAGTCAAATCTACCGTACAAGCTAGGTAGGGCGTGACTTATATACTAGTACAGGGGGTTTGCGCAAGGCAAACACATGGCGCAATCCTGACGTGACTCGTACAAATAAGGAGACAAGGGGAGAGCTATACAGAGTACAAGGGAATCCCGCGGAGTGGCGCATGCCTCAGAAATAGTCAGCGGACGAAATGAAGCATAAAACTGGCCATCCTATCGCCGAGGCGCAAGGTGTGAGATGGGAGCCAAAATGTGCGGGTCATGAGAACGTATCGTAAAAGTACAGTAGTCAAAGCAAAGGAAATACCAGCGATTCGTGACACCAATCTTCGAAGACCTCCATGCCTATTTTGGCCTAGACAAATGTATCCTACCTCACCCCTGTTGCACAGCAATGCACGCAGTGTACAGGTAGACCCTTACCTGGATAGAGAGTAGAGACGAGGCTTAGAGTGAAGCAGAGGATACTCAAGTGGGGCGGAGAGAGAGATGATACATTGCTCACTCCTATAGTAGGGATTATATACTCTATGGTCCGCCCATGTCCATATGGGGAAAAGTGATGAGTAGAGGCGTCCACAATATCGCATTTTTAGTGTCGCCTAATGTCTAATCACCGGTGGACTTGGAATAATCCCTTAAGGGGATTCTGTACGTATATCGTATGACTAAATACTCCGAATTACGTGCATAGCATAACTAATCGTACCATTATTCCTACGTAATGAGCCTTATAGTAAGTATTACGGCTCAACACTCCCCCTTGCTGAGTGCAGCTACTAAGCGCTCTAAGCAAGTGTAAGGCGAATTAATATTCTAGCCATGATCAGAAGGGAGTCTATCACGGAACTGTGAGAGCAGTTTCGAGATCAAGTTCTCTTCACCATCCCATTTCAGCTTTTTGAACTATTACAGTTCATTGGGCCGATTTTTGGTATAATGACCGGAAATGTTGCGATTCTCTGATTAGAAAGAATCTATGTATGCAGAAGACAATGTCTTCAAGCGTCGCTCGATATACCTTCCATAGTATCCTTAAACAAGGAACTGGGATGGTTTAAAATCACTTCTCCAACATAATGGAGATTTTCAGGCTTGTATCAAGGCCAAGTCTATTGCCTTGTGACTCAGTTGGACGAGTAGAACTCAAGTCCTAACTGACTTCTGAATTTTTCGAACTTAATCCGCCCTAGGTTTGTAATGCCACCACAGGGGCATTAGGTACGATGTGTACTGTCCTAAGTCAATGGGATCAGAAGGGCGCGAGTTGGTTAGGACTCAGTTTGGGGATGCACAAGTATCGCTTGGTTTCCCTGGAACCGAGGATAATAGTAGGAAAGCGAGGCTCAAGTGCAATAGGCGAGCTAAACGGGGACTCAAGTGCACCAGCAAGTCAAGGGTCATTCGTGAGGCAAAGACGATGTGATATTACACAAGAAGTCAAGTCTACCGTTCAAGCTAGGCAGCGTGTGACTTATATACTAGTACAGGATGTTTGTATCTGACAAACATATGGCGCAACTATGAGTCGAGAGTACGAAAGCAAGAACAAAGGGATAAGTCAAAAGAAGTACAAGGAGATCCCGCGGGATGACGCGTGTCTCAGAAATGGTCAGCGGGTTGAACTGGGCATAAAACTGGCCATCCTATCGCCGAGGTGCAGGGTGCAAGATGGAAGCCAAGAAGCATGAGGCAGTGGATCATATCGTAAGAGTACAGTGAATGTGAGGCACAAGATAAGAACGTAAGGAGAAACACGCGAGAAGTAATCAGCTTATCATAGTCGTACAATAGGGTCAGAAATTGTGGCAAGGTTCTTGGTAAACATGTCTGTGAGATTTTCTGAACCATCTATGAAGAATAGTTCTATTTTCTTGTCCTTCACTACTTCTCTTATGTAGTGGTAGCATATATCAATATGTTTAATACGCTTCTCTTGGACAGGATTTGAGGCCATAAAGATGGACCCCTGATTATCACTGCAGAGTGGTATTGGGCTTAGTTTGATGCCAAGCTCAGTAAAGAGTGACTTAATCCAAACTAATTGTCTGCTAGTATCAGACAGCGACATATATTCAGCTTCAGTGGAAGATAATGCGACTGTTTTTTGTGCTCTAGAGTTCCAACTGAATATCCCATTAGCTAGTCTAATCATGTAACCTGTAGTAGATCGCCTATTATCTGGGTTTGAAGCCCAGTCAGAGTCTGCATAGGCAATTAAGCCTCCATTTGATCTCCCATCATACACCAAAGAGTATGAAGAAGTCCCAAGTAAATAGCAACAGATATATAGTGCTCTGTTCAAATGGTCCTCTGAGGGGTTTGCAGCGAACTGAGATAGTTTAACAACTGCATAGGCGATGTCAGGGCAAGTCCCAAGCATTATGTATAGGAGTGAGCCTATAACCTGCTGGTATTTGCTCCTGACACTTGGGTTGGCTGGCACATTGTTAGGTACAGGTTGGTACCCTTCAGGAAGTGGAGTCGCAGTTGCTTTTGCATCTACAAGTCCAAAGCGTTGCAGCACCATCTCTAGGTAAGTGGTTTGATCTAAGAAGATCTTTCCATTTTTCTGCTGAATGCGCATACGCAAGAATTCCTTTGCATCGCCTAGGTCACGACATTCCCAAGCCTGCATGAACCTGTTCTTAAGTTCGTTTAATAGGGCTTTGTTTGATCCCATGAAGATCACATCATCGACGTAGACAACGATCACTACAAGGGCTCCATTGTTTCCTCTATGGGTAAAGAGTCCTGAGTCAGAGAGTAGTCTCTTACAGCCCATCGCAGCCATGGACTTATCTAGCACTCTCCACCATGCTAAAGTGGCTTGTTTAAGTCCATAAATGGCACGTTTCAGTTGCAGTACTTTATTCTCCTGCCCTTTGGCTTTGAAGCCCTCAGGTTGTTCCATGTAGAGCTCTTCATCAAGCTCTCCATATAGGAAGGCAGTTTTAACGTCTAGTCCAGTGATGTGCCAATCTTCTAGCGCTGCTAGTGCAAGCATCATCCAGACAGTCTCAAAGCGCACTACTGGTGAGAATATTTCATCATAGTCAACGCGGCAATGACAATGACAATGACAATGACAATGACAATGACAACGCCTTCAACCTGAGAAAAGCCTTTGGCAACAAGCCGGGCTTTCTTGCGACCATCAGTCTTTTGATCAAAGACCCATCTATTTTTTATTATTTTCCTCCCTTTAGGGGGATTCACAAGCTCAAAGACATTTCATCTGCAAAGTGCCTCTAGTTCCTCATGACAAGCAGTCTTCCATTCCTTTTGTTGTGCTGCAGGCATGCGCATTATATCTTTATAGGTCCACTCCTGTATATTAGAAGTGTCCAGTGGTTTCAGATCGTCAGATGGAACTGCCTTGGCAAGCAGATGATCTAGGAATTTTACTCCCCCTTCCTGAGCAAGGCGTGACAATAAATCATCTACTTCATCCTCTGAGGGTTCTGGTGGAGCTTCACTCTCAGCAGGTGGAGGGTCAGGGTTTGTCTCAGGAAATCCTCCTGGAATCTGCTGTTGCCCTGGTGTACTATCAGCTCTGGAGCAACCAGGCTGCTTTCCAACCATTTCTTTCCACGTGCTACTCTGCTCAACGTCTTTTGTTATTGTTGTGGGGTGCCTGTCTTCCCCATAGACGTTGCCAGGACGAGTAGGTACTTTCCTCAAGCATGCAGACCGTCGTGGTAGTGCTGGTTCTGGTGCAGGAGGCGGAGGTTGTTGCACTTCTGGCTCCTCTGGTGCCACAGATCTGCCATCACGGTCTGGCGCATCCTCCCTATTATGCCTCTGATTAGGGAGACGATGAGTAGGCATGTCATCATCAAAACCACTTGGAATGGGCTGTGTAGGTGATGGTTCATCCTCCATAGGAGGTTGACTTTCTACTGGCTCATTTATGCGGGTTGTACCCCACACTTTTTGTGTCTCACATTTAGGGTATACGGTCTCATCAAATAATGCAGTAGTGCTGGTGTACACTGTGTTGTTTTTGATCTGCATGAATCTATATGCTTTTATGCCCTCAGTATGACCAATATAGATCATTTGTTCGCTTTTGGGGTCAAGTTTGTTCGATCTGCAATCTTCTGGTATGTGCACATATGTGCTACATCCAAACACTCATAAGTGTGTAATACTAGGTGCTTCACCATGCAAGCTCATATAGGGTGTCTGCCAATTAAGGTGACTTATTGGAGTCCTATTATAGCAATGTACTGCATGTAGGACCGCAAATTCCCACCAGGATTGAGGGAGACAGGCTTCAAGGCGCATAGCCTGAGCCTTATCCATACAAGTGCGCATAAAGCATTCAGCACGACCATTTTGTTGAGAGGTAAATGGTGCACTTTGTAGGATAGTAATACCCATGTCTTTCAGTACCTTAGTAAACTTGTCAGACTTGTATTCTCCTCCAGTGTCAGACATCCACTGTTTAATAGTGGTGTTATGCTGATTTTTGACCATGGCAACAAACTGCCTTAACGCATTAATGGCCTGTGCTTTAGTGCGTAATAGCACGACCCATGCATAGGAGGAAAAGTCATCAAAGAAACTAATGAAGTATTTATATTTGTGGTACGAATCAACTGGGAAGCTCTTAAGATCGGAATGAATTTTTTCAAACGGCTTCTTAGCTCGCATCTCAGAGGGTTTATGCGTCGAAGCAGGCATTTTCCCTTGAGCACAACCAGGACATATGGGTGTCTCAGAAGGATATTTAAGGTCCTTAGGGAATCCCTTAGTGTGATCCTTGGCGCGACATAGTACGTCCTTAGAAGGGTGTCCTAAACGTCTATGCCAAATGTCATAGTCAGCAGTATAGATTGTACTATGGGCTACATGTACATCTTTTACATGTGTGACTTTGGCATCAAGCCAGTAGAGAGTATTGCCATCGGCTAGGGGTTTTGTTTTTAGTATGGGTGTTGTACTGCCCTTATAGAATAGGGATATATGCTGCGAATCCCTGTGAACGTGCAATCCCTGTTGAAGAAACTCCCCCATGGACAATAGTTTGGTTGTCATCTGCGGTATATGAAAGATACGATATATGTTGAGCCGTAATACTTACTATAAGGCTCATTACGTAGGAATAACGGTACAATTAGTTATGCTATACATGTAATTCGGAGTATTTAGTCATACGGTATATGTACAGAATCCCCTTAAGGGATTATTCCAAGTCCACCGGTGATTAGACTTTAGGCGACACTGAAAACGCGATATTGTGGACACCTCTACTCATCACTTTTCCCCAAATGGACATGGGTGGACCATAGAGTATATAAATCCTACTATAGGAGCGAGCAATACACATCTATCTCTCTCCACCCCACTTGAGTATCCTCTGCTTCACTCTAAGCCTCGTCTCTACTCTCTATCCAGGTAAGGGTCTACCTGTACACTGCGTGCATTGCTGCGCAACAGGTTATGGGCCCTGCCATAAGTCACTTTGCGCCTTCATTGGCTGCAACAACGGCGGGTAACCCTTAGTACCTGCAGCGGGGTTGTCGCCTTCATTGGCTGACACTAGTCTCTTCCACTATGGGGAGACTATGCTAGTATGTTGCCTTTAAATGGCAGACATTAGTCTCCTTATAAGGGGAGACTATGCCGGTTTATTTTTCTGTGATTAGTCGCATATGGTGCTGACTATCTCTATCCAGAAACTTTTACAAATGTCGACTCTCACCACTCTTGTCCCCATCCTTGATGGAAACAACTACCAGATTTGGGCCAGGCAAATGGAGGCCTTTCTCAAGTCTTCTGCTCTTTGGGATATTATAAGCGGAAGACGGGTCCTTCCTCCTTTTAAGGACAAGGACGCTCCTACCCCTACGGAGGTTGAGGCATACAATGCGTGGGCTACTGATGATGACCGTGCCCTAGGCTCGATCGTGCTGCGTCTCTCACCGGCCATCCAGCGCCAGGTTGAGAAGTTTGCTACTTTGGCTGATGTCTGGGGACATCTTAAGTCCCAATATGGGGGCGTTAGTGCAGCTAACGTCTATCAGGACTTCAAGTGTGCCATGACATTCCGTCTGGATTACGCTAAGCACCCTGGCCCCCAGATTGATGAGCTCGCTACCATTTACGATCACCTTGCCGCCATGTCACGAATCGCCGGTACTTCCTTTTCTTCATCTTGATTACTGTACTTTTACGATATGTTCCCATGACTCACGCATCTCGGCTTCTATGTCGCACCTTGCGCCTCGGCAATAGGATGGCCAGTTTTGCGCTTCATTTCACCCGCCGACTATTTCTGAGGCACGCACCACTCCACGGGATTCCCTTGTACTCCATATAGCTTTCCTCTTGTCTCTTCATCTGTACGAATCGCGTTAGGATTGCGCCATGTGTTTGCCTTGCGCAAACACCCCGTATTAGTATAAGTCACGCCCTACCTAGCTTGTATGGTAGATTTGACTTCTTGTGTAATACCACATTGACTCTATCTCACGAATGACCTTTGACTCGCCAGTGCGCTTGAGTCCACATTTAGCTCGCCTATTTGTGCTTGAGCCTTGCCCTTCTACTATTATCCTCGGTTCCAGGGAAACCGAGTGATACTTGTGCATCCCTGAACTGAGTCCTAACCAACTCGTGCCTTTCTGATCCCGATTGACTTAGCGTGGTACACGTCGTACCTAACGCCCCTGTGGTGGCGTTACATTAAGTCAAATCTCCCACCGTGGCGACCCACAGTTGCAGCCGATCCCAGTTCCAAGCCGAATACATCGACCGATACAGCGACGACGAGCTTTCTGACAGAGTTAAAGGAGCCATTGTCTGGAAAGAACACGAAGGAGTGGAAGGATACTTCCTTTTTCACCCCAACACCCAGAAATACTGACAGGTCCATTACCTTGAAGACCTACGACAGTGGGCGTACATTGACTACTCCCCAAAGAAAGGACAGTGGTACACCATCAGCATAGTACCCTCGACACTCGGAGCCAGACCCCTGATAACCTGTACCACTTCAGGTATTGCCATCGACGACGACCCATCACCTAGCGTCACCATACCCACGACGAACCTACCAACCCCAACAACTCACTTCCCAACCTATAACATGTCCCAGACACAACAGGTGTCAGCCAGTACCACCCTCACCAGCAGCGGAGGAGGAACCCCTGGAGCATCAGGCTCAGGAGGAGGTGCACCAGCACCACCGTCAGGCAGTGGCGGAGGTGGCGGCGGTGGCGGCGGTGGCATTGGAGGTGCCCCAGGAGGAGCCGCACCAGCTCTCGGAGGAAACAGGACGGTTGGGGGGGAACCCCCCTCCTGAATTCACCGGAGTAAGAGATGAGAGCAAAGCCTTCTTGCTAGCGTTCCAACTCTACAAAGGGATGAACCCCACCGTTGACCAACTTGCCATCCCAGCTTCATGAGCCATGACGTTCCTGTCCTATATCCGCGGACCATTAGTAAATGACTGGGTAGCGGAGCAAGCACAGTGGTTGGATGACCAAGTTATAGTGGGAGTCGATCGAGGTAACAAAGTCCTGTGGATGACTGTCAGAGATCGATTTGTACAAGCCTACACCAATACCTCAGAACAGACCAACGCGTGCAAGGCGCTTCAGACCCTCATTATGAAAGGGGGGGACATCGACACGTATATCACAACCTTCCAAAACCTCGTCACGAAAGCGGGATACAATCCCGATGAAGCCACAATGCTGGAGCTCTTCCAGGATGGACTGCCCAATCAGTTAGTCGTTAACGCTGTCCACTTCCAGCACCCTGTCAATTGGGAGCAGTGGAAAGTGGCCGCTCGACTACAGCAGGCTGAATACCTTATTCTTAAGGATCGCCTCAGCAAAGGGAAACCCCCATGAAAGAAGGGAGGTCAGAGCCGAGAGCAGTGGGTCCAAGCCCTCAAAGGAACCCGAGACCCCAATGCCATGGATGTTGGATGCGCCCAAGCCTCTGTGGCTCTTGCTGACACCGACAAGGCCCAACTTCAGATGGAGGGACGATGTTTTAGATGCCGTGCTCAAGGGCACATCTCACGTAACTGTCCTCAAAAGGGCGTGCGAGTGGCTGCCACTACATCTGCCATGGCGCCAACCCCCTTGTCCCCGTGATCACCAGCCATGACTTCCCCAAGTCCAAGTCTATCAACTCCCACCATCTCTTCTCTCGCCATACAATCTAGTCGCATGCTATCGAACAAAGAGCAGGCGGATCTACAGATTGCAGCGATGAAGGCACAAACCCAAGAAGTACGGGACCCTATGATTGACAAGCTATTCAGACGGGAGGATTTTCTCGACGCTTGAACCCAGCAGCCTGGGCTAGAGCATTAAATTTGAATGTGTACACTAGCAGATACCGATCCATGCGAATTCCAGTCCTCTTTACATCTGCACATGCAACGGCCGAACGACAAGTCCTTATCGACTCAGGAGCTACCGACAATTTCATATGCTCCTCACTTCTAAAAAGACTACAAATCGGAACAAGGGACGTCACACACCCTATCTGCATTTGGAACGTGGATGGCACTCATAACCAAGACGGGGCAATCACGCAATACACCGATCTCACAGTGCGAACAGGGAAGAAGGAAAGGACGCTTCGCGTCCTGGTTACCAACCTAGGAAGGGACGAAGTGATTCTGGGATACCCCTGGTTTACGGCTTTTGAACCTGCAATTAAGTGGGGAGACGCAACGCTGAACGAGGAGTATCAGCCGGTTGTGATAATGAGTCTTCACTTGTCAGACAAAGCCACGCCCATGGAAGCTTCCATTCGGGTGTTGGAGACGTATGAACTTGACAAGGAAGCGTGGGAGCAGCTCATGGATGACGAGCAGGAGCCCCAGATCGCGTTTGTGTGAAAGACCACCATGGCCTCTGAACTAGCACAACAAGAAGCTGCGAAAAAGGAGCGCACATTCGAAGAGATGGTCCCAGAAGAGTATAGACACTATCGTAAGATTTTTGACAAGGAAGTGTCCCACCGATTTCCCCTGTCTCGCCCCTGGGACCATGCAATAGACCTCCTCCCAAATGCCCCCACTTCGCTGGACTGCAAAGTCTACCCCCTCGCACAGAACGAACAAGAAGCCTTAACTGTATTTCTGAACGAACAACTGGCAAAAGGATATATTCGCCCGTCCAAGTCGCCCTATGCATCACCCTTCTTCTTCATCAAGAAAAAGGATGGCAAACTATGCCCTGTTCAGGACTATAGACGGCCGAACGAACTTACAGTCTGCAATCACTATCCATTGCCGCTGATCCCGGAACTCGTTGATTGAATACGAGATGCACGACTATACACAAAGCTCGACATTAAATGGGGGTACAACAACATACATGTCAAAGAGGGGGACGAATGGAAAGCCGCATTCAAAACCAATCAGGGGTTGTACAAACCCCTCATCATGTACTTTGGACTTACCAACTCCCCATCTACGTTCCAGGCAATGATGGACTGGACCTTCCGACCTCTCGCCCTGACCAACGAAGTAGTCGTCTACATGGACGATATCTTGATAGCCACACCACTCAACTACCCCCAACACTGTGCAGTCGTACATGAAGTTCTCCGCCTATGCCAAGAGCACGACCTCTATATTAAACCTGAAAAGTGCGAGTTTGAAGTGCTCAAAGTCGAATATTTGGGACTCATTATTGGCCATGGGAATCTGCGGATGGAACCTGTAAAAGTATGGGGCATCCGAGAATGGCCAGCCCCAAAAAACCTTCGCAAAGTACGAGCATTCCTTGGGTTTTGTAACTTCTACTGAAGGTTCATTCGGGGTTTCTCCGCGCTCACACGACCGTTGCACGACCTAACCCGCAAAGACACTCCATGGCACTGGGGACAACGCGAACAAGACACATTCGATAACGTCAGACACAGTATCAAACGCGAACCCACACTAGTGTTTCTTGACCTTGCAAAGCCATTTGAACTAGAGGTTGACACGTCGAACGTTGCCATCAGAGCTGTGCTGAATCAGCTCGGCCCAGACCAAAAGTTACACCCTGTCACGTTTCAATCTGAGTCCTTCAGTCAAACAGAATGCAACTACGACATCTACGACAGAGAACTACTGGCGGTTGTCAAAGCCCTGCGGACGTGGCGCACCTATCTTGTCGGCTCCCCTCATAAAATCATCATCCACACCGACCATGCCAATCTGCAGTACTGGAAAGAACCCCAAAAGATCAACAGACGAGTCACACGCAAATTCCTGGAACTCTCAGAGTACGACTTCCTTCTAAAACACATCTCTGGAGTTAGAAACAGCCACGCGGATGCCCTGTCATGGAGAGCGGACTATGCAGTACATGAAGAGGACAACAATGACATTATTGTCCTCCCCGCGGAACGCTTCATCCGAGCAACTGAGATGTCCATGCACGATATGGACATTTGGACCCAGATATCGCAGAACTTAGATGAAACAGAAGTACTGCGTTGGGTCGAGCCCCATAACCTGAAGAAGGTGGGGGGGCTATGGTGGAAGAACGATGCATTAGTTGTTGTGGGCGACAATGACCTTAAACAGGGGGTAATCACCTTTTTCCACGATACGCCAGCAATGGGACACCCGGGAATTGTGAACACCTACGAATTATTACGACGCGACTACTGGTGGCCCAATATGCGCAAAGATGTAGAAGACTATGTCAAAGGCTGTGCGACGTGCCAGGCAAACAAGGTCAACCCCCACCATCAAAAACCACATCTATTCCCAATCACTACAGACCCACATGCCGAACCATTCGAAGTCGTCGCAATGGACTTCATCACTAAACTCCCCCCCTCTAACAGATACGACTCTATACTCACCATCACCAACCACAACTACTCAAAGGCTGCAATCTTTATCCCCTGTAACAAGTCGATTACAGCAGAAGGAGTGGCATGGCTCTACCTCCACCACGTATACCCGCACTACGGCATACCCCGAAAGATCATCACCGACCAAGACCCCTGGTTCACCTCTGCCTTTATGACCAACCTCTGCAAGGTCTTGGGCATCTGTCAAAATGTATCGTCTGCCTATCACCCTCAAACCGACGGACAGTCAGAACGAATGAACCAATGGCTCGAACAGTACCTTCGGCACTGGAGCAATGTGCAGCAGGATAATTGGGCAGAAGCCCTACCAGTCGCCCAATTTGCACACAACACCTGGCCTAACGCAACCACAAAAGAATTGCCATTCTCGTTGATCATGGGATGGGAACTGCGCTGTTACGGTTTCGCCCGTAACTGACCCCCGGACACCCCCTGTACGACCCCGGAACACTGCTGTGAGAAGAACACGTGCTGGAAGTGCCGACCCGGACCGCGTAGTTATGGGATATGGGGCTAATGCACACGCCCAAAACAAAGCTGAGTCACGTGACCTCCCACCTTACCATGGATATGCTCAAAACTACTGGGACTAGTCATGTGATCTCTACGTCAACCGCCCATCATGTGACCCTGGCACGTGACCTGGCTAGACTCGCACCAGAAGGGTCCAGATGAGCTTGTGCCTGGACCGGTCTCAATTGCCTCGTGTTTGTATGACTCGTATGTGCCTGATCAATTGTGCCTGGATTCTGATGTACTATACATGTTTGCGTTCTGATTGGCTGGAAGCAGCACTCATACAGCTGCGGATCTTTATCTCTGACTCATACCTTTGCGCCCTACTGCCATTGGTCAATTGCTTATCTCTGACTCGTTGTGACTCATTCCTAGGATCCAGATATTAGGGTTTCGGAGTTCCAAGCTGGGGTTCAAACCTCCTTGGAGTAGTATATAGACTGGGGCTTATGGTCGCTGAAGACCTAAGCTTGACTTCTTGGATTATACCACCCATTGTAGTGCCTACTCTGCGCTGTCTTGCCAGAGTCTAGTGCTGATAGCTACCCTTGGTGCCTATACATCTATTTGAACGTCCTTAGCTGAGGGATCGCCGTGAGGCCCCTATCCATTCTCTTACCCTCTCCCTTTCCCCTCGCTTCTCTACTACAAGTCGTGCTGCCCTGCCGACTTCTTGTTTATCAAGTCGCCCTCACCATCTACCTTTGCATCCTTTGGGCAACGCTACTACGTCTCACTTGTGAGCTAGTCGCTGACCGTGTGAGTGACTTCAACATACCTCGGTGATCGTTCAGTCATCTGGTTAGCCTTGCAGCGCATGCAAGAAGAACGTCCGGTGGAACGTTACACGCGCACCACATGGACACCAAAACCCACATCATCCCCGTCCGTGGAACAACACCTAGAAGACATGGTCATCCGACGACAACACACGCAAGACTGTATTAAGCATGCGCAAGACCTAATGGCGAAAAGAGGGAAAACACGTTTCATTCCCTACCAAGAAGGGGCCCAAGTTTGGCTCGAAGGAACAAACCTCCGCACCTTCTACCCGACCGCAAAGCTAGCACCTAAACGACATGGGCCATTCCATATCAAGAAGGTGCTATCTGACATATCGTATGAGTTAGAACTCCCAAACACGTGGAAGATACACCCAGTCTTCCTTGCAAACCTCCTCACACCATACAAGGAGACGGAGTTACATGGCGCTAACTTCACGCGCCCACCCCCAGAACTAATCAATGGGGAGGAAGAATTCAAAGTGGAACGAATCCTGCAGTCTCGATCACACGGACAAGGGCACAAACTTCAATTTCTCGTTCAATGGAAGGGATTCCCAATAAGTGATAGCATGTGGGAACCCCTTGAGAACGTCCGACACGCGCCCAACCTTATCGCTGACTTTTATCACCTAAATCCTACCGCCAAAGGGGCTGGCCGAAAGATATAAGAACACATCCCCTCAATACCGCCACCGCTTAACCTCTCCCACAAATTCTCATCTCTACCATGTCGATCACTCCTGTTGTCTCTACCGTCCTGATCCGCCGTCCTGTCAAGGATATTCTCGATAACCTAACTGTACCTTCACAGGACCTGGGTGTCCCCTCCGCGCCGGAGGGTTGTACGCCATACTCCATAGTTCCAACTTCGCCCACACTCCCAATCTTAGCTCTCGCAGTCTCCACCCTCGCCCAACAGTCTGAGGAGTCCGAACCAACCCCTGTAGTCCCCTTCTCCATCGATACACCAGTCACCACTCATGTCCCCGCTACGCCCACCAGCCCACCTGAACCTCCCGTTTCCCTAACCCCACCGCCACCACTGTCACCTCCCGCCATACTTGTGGCCCATATCCCTGTACCACCATTCCCCGCAGAACTAGATCACACGTTCACGCCAGATCCTCAGACATGCATGGTCGAGCCTGATCCCATGCTCGCCCTCCTCAACGATGAGGATGACGGAGGGGATGAGGACCCCGGTATCCCCTTCTTTCGCAACGATCCCGATGCACCCACATTTTTCCCACTCTTAGTCGGGGAAGCAGGCACTGAGAGACAAACTGCGCGGTATATCTATTACCGCCACAATTATCAAGAGGTCATGGGGACAATGGGAAAGGGGCACCCCTGTTATGCATCCCAAGTTTTCCTCTGAGATGTCTATACAGGACAGCTGGCACAATATATCACCGACAACCAGCTCAATATGTTTCATCCTCACGACCCCTGCACCATCATTCTCAATGAGGTATTGGTCAAGCTCCGCAACCCCCATCTTCACGCAGAAGTTTCTCGCCTCCGCGAGTGCCTTACGCGTAGAGATGCCATTCGTATGCGGCAGTCGGACATCCGGCGGCTGGAGATGGAGCTCACACGGGACCAATTTCACCTTGATATGGACCTCGCATCTGTCCAACGATGACTTCAGTATGCAAGGGCCATTCCCCTCATTGCGGATAAGTACGCTGAGCTTAGTGCTAAACCCGTGCGTCCGCAGGGCTCGCCCAAGCCTACCCCTCTTGTGCCTCAAACCGAAGGCCCTAGCGAGATGCCCCGCCTTCACGGGGAAGGCAGGGGACGTCAGCGCAGGTGTTTCCAGTGCAGGTCGACGGAGCACCTCGTGGCCCAGTGCCTGGAGCGACATATGCGAGAGCCATGCCAGTGGTGTGGAAGCTGTTCCCACCACCTCGACGTCTGCCTCATCCACCAACTCTTGCCCATGACGCCCACGCATCGCGACCCTGATGCCCACCCTCAGTGGTGTGGGAAGTGTTTGAGGTATGATGCCACGCATGATGAGATCAAGTGCCCGCAATACAAGATGTGTCGGGATTGCAGGGAGAGGGGGTGTTACATGTTCTTACGCCGGCATACCTGTCCACGTACTCCCTCTCCTGTCCCCGCCAACATCCCTGTTGATGACGACTGGTACTACACCAGTGACTAGTCGAAGTCGAGGCAACTTCAATTCTGATGGGGGGGTAATGTCACACATCGCTGGTACTTCCTTTTCTTCATCTTGATTACTGTACTTTTACGATACGTTCCCATGACTCGCGCATCTCGGCTTCTATCTTGCGCCTTGCGCCTCAGCAATAGGATGGCCAGTTTTGCGCTTCATTTCACCCGCCGACTATTTCTGAGGCACGCGCCACTCCACGGGATTCCCTTGTACTCCATATAGCTTTCCTCTTGTCTCTTCATCCGTACAAATCACGTTAGGATTGTGCCATGTGTTTGCCTCGCGCAAACACCCCGTATTAGTATATAAGTCACGCCCTACCTAGCTTGTATGGTAGATTTGACTTCTTGTGTAATACCACATTGACTCTATCTCACGAACAACCTTTGACTCACCAGTGTGCTTGAGTCCACGTTTAGCTCGCCTATTTGCACTTGAGCCTTGCCCTTCTACTATTATCCTTGGTTCCAGGGAAACCGAGTGATACTTGTGCATCCCCGAACTGAGTCCTAACCGACTCGCACCTTTCCGATCCTGATTGACTTAGCATGGTACATGTCATACCTAATGCCCCTGTGGTGGCGTTACACGCCAACTCTGCCAAAGTACCCGATGGCCTTCAAGCGATGATGCTCCTGTCGAAGCTACCTGCCAGATGGGAGTCATCCCTTGTCCCTATCCTCATGTCGGGCACCACAGCTAAGCACCTCTCCTTATCCAATATATGTACTGCGGCAGTCAATCAGTGGGAGATCGAGCACACCAAAGGCCAGCCTTCTAAAGAATCAGCCAACAAGTTGTCAGTGGTCAAGCGCAAGTGGAACGACCCAGACTTCCACCAGCAGAAGCAGCCAGGCCCTTCGGGCCAGAACAAGCAGCGCGGTAATTCGCAGCAGCAACAGCAGCAGCAGCAGCAACAGGGAGGAACGCATCGCCAGCGTAGCAAACGCACTGGCAAGAAGTTCAAAAAGCAACATATGCAAGAGCATATGCACATTGCTGACGTTGTGGCACTCCCAGCACCCACCTCCACAACCATTGCGCACATCTCGCCTTCTGGGCTCGAGCAGCACATTTCCTCCGTCCCTCCTCCGAAGCAGCACGTCCCAGGCAACTATGGGACTTTCAACAAGGCTCTGGACGTCACCCAGGCCTTAGAAACCCCTGAGACCGTACAAACTGTAAAGATGCTTGAGCAGCGTCTTGGGCAGATGGTTGCGGATTCCCTGTGGACCAAAAACCCTAACACCTTCGTGGAGGACTGGGAAATGTCGGATGAGGATGAGGACCTGCCTACAGGCTGCAGTGCGCCCATTAATTCGCCTCCTGACACTCCTAAACTAACCTTGACCCCTTTAGTCTCGCCTGCTGAACAAGAGGCGTGTAAGGACAAGGGCAAGGAGCCCATTCGTACAGTTGAGCTGATCAAGGAATGCCCTGATAGTCCCACCACAGTTGAAATAACCAAGATGTGGGAGGGCTTCCATAAGAAGAAGCCAGTACGTGCCCCCTCTCCAGACATTTCTCTGGACTGGGGACATGAAATGGACGACAATCGTGACATCTATAATGACGTTGCAGATGCAGTTGGACAAGACGACTTCACTCCCTACAAGGATGGGTTAGTAACATCCCCTCCTCAAATTAGCAAATCTGACCATCTTACAGTGCTACTGGAGATGGTGCCAACTGGCGCTTCTAAAAATTGTAGATACAGTGCACTTGTAAATAAAATTATAGATAGCGCTAATCAATGTGCTCATGGTTTCGATTTCACTTTATGTTTGAAATGTAAGGGAAAAAAAAGTCAAACAGAGCAAAAACCTACCTGGTTACTTGACTCTGGTGCATCGGCACACTTTACAAACAATAAACTGGACTTCATAAGTTATACCCCCCTCTCGCATAAGCCTATGGTAAAGACGGCAGCCCATGCTCTTTATATACAAGGCAAAGGCTCAGTCTTACTAAAGCATACTGTGGAACATAATGGCATTGAAACAGAGCGTATTACACGCATATATCCTGTCTTTCATATACCGCAGATGACAACTAAGCTATTGTCCATGGGGGAGTTTCTTCAACAGGGATTGCGCATTCATGGGGATTCGCAGCATATATCCCTATTCTATAAGGGCAGTACAACGCCCATACTAAAAACAAAACCCCTAGCCGATGGCAATACTCTCTACTGGCTTGATGCCAAAGTCACGCATGTAAAAGATGTACACGTAGCCCATAGTACAATCTATACTGCTGACTATGACATTTGGCATAGACGTTTAGGACACCCTTCTAAGGACGTACTATGTCGCGCCAAGGATCACACTAAGGGATTCCCTAAGGACCTTAAATATCCTTCTGAGACACCCATATGTCCTGGTTGCACTCAAGGGAAGATGCCTGCTTCGATGCATAAACCCTCTGAGACGCGAGCTAGGAAGCCTTTTGAAAAGATTCATTCCGATCTTAAGAGCTTCCCAGTTGATTCGTACCACAAATATAAATACTTCATTAGTTTCTTTGATGACTTTTCCTCCTATGCATGGGTCGTGCTATTACGCACTAAAGCACAGGCCATTAATGCGTTAAGGCAGTTTGTTGCCATGGTCAAAAATCAGCATAACACCACTATTAAACAGTGGATGTCTGATGCTGGAGGAGAATACAAGTCTGACGAGTTTACTAAGGTACTGAAAGACATGGGTATTACTATCCTACAAAGTGCACCATTTACCCCTCAACAAAATGGTTGTGCTGAACGCTTTATGCGCACTTGTATGGATAAGGCTCAGGCTATGCGTCTTGAAGCCTGTCTCCCTCAATCCTGGTGGGAATTTGCGGTCCTACATGCTGTACATTGCTATAATAGGACTCCAGTAAGTCGCCTTAATTGGCAGACACCCTATATGAGCTTGCATGGTGAAGCACCTAGTATTACACACTTATGAGTGTTTGGATGTAGCACATATGTGCACATACCAGAAGATTGCAGATCGAACAAACTTGACCCTAAAAGTGAACAAATGATCTATATTGGTCATACTGAGGGCATAAAAGCATATAGATTCATGCAGATCAAGAACAACATGGTGTACACCAGCACTACTGCATTATTTGATGAGACCGTATACCCTAAATGTGAGACACAAAAAGTGTGGGGTACAACCCACATAAATGAGCCAGTAGAAAGTCAACCTCCTATGGAGGATGAACCATCACCTACACAGCCCATTCCAAGTGGTTTTGACGATGATATGCCTACTCATCGTCCCCCTAATCAGAGGCATAATAGGGAGGATGCGCCAGACCGTGACGGCAGATCTGTGGCACCAGAGGAGCCAGAAGTGCAACAACCTCCGCCTCCTGCACCAGAACCAGCACTACCACGACAGTCTGCATGCTTGAGGAAAGTACCTACTCGTCCTGGCAACGTCTATGGGGAAGACAAGCACCCCACAACAATAATAAAGGACATTGAGCGGAGTAGCACATGGAAAGAAATGGTTGGAAAGCAGCCTGGTCACTCCAGAGCTGATAGTACGCCAGGGCAACAGCAGATTCCAGGAGGATTTCCTGAGACAAACCCTGACCCTCCACCTGCTGAGAGTGAAGCTCCACCAGAACCCTCAGAGGATGAAGTAGATGATTTATTGTCACGCCTTGCTCAGGAAGGGGGAGTAAAATTCCTAGATCATCTGCTTGCCAAGGCAGTTCCATCTGACAATCTGGAACCACTGGACACTTCTAATATACAGGAGTGGACCTATAAAGATATAATGCGCATGCCTGCAGCACAACAAAAGGAATGGAAGACTGCTTGTCACGAGGAACTAGAGGCACTTTGCAGATGTAATGTCTGTGAGCTTGTGAATCCCCCTAAAGGGAGGAAAATAATAAAAAATAGATGGGTCTTTGATCAAAAGACTGATGGTCGCAAGAAAGCCCAGCTTGTTGCCAAAGGCTTTTCTCAGGTTGAAGGCGTTGACTATGATGAAATATTCTCACCAGTAGTGCGCTTTGAGACTGTCTGGATGATGCTTGCGCTAGCAGCGCTAGAGGATTGGCACATCACCGGACTAGATGTTAAAACCACCTTCCTATATGGAGAGCTTGATGAAGAGCTCTACATGGAACAACCTGAGGGCTTCAAAGCCAAAGGGCAGGAGAATAAAGTACTGCGACTGAATCGCGCCATTTATGGACTTAAACAAGCCGCTTTAGCATGGTGGAAAGCACTAGATACATCCATGGCTGCGATGGGCTGTAAGAGACTACTCTCTGACTCAGGACTCTTTACCCATAGAGGAAATAATGGAGCCCTTGTAGTGATCATTGTCTATGTCGATGATGTGATCTTCATGGGATCGAACAAAGCCCTATTAAATGAACTTAAGAACAGGTTCATGCAGGCTTGGGAATGTCGTGACTTAGGCGACGCAAAGGAATTCTTGCATATGCGCATTCAGCGGAAGAATGGAAAGATCTTCTTAGATCAAACCACTTACCTAGAGAAGGTGCTGCAACGCTTTGGACTCGTAGATGCGAAAGCAACTGCGACTCCACTTCCTGAAGGGTACCAACCTGTACCAAACATTGCACCCGCCAACCCAAGTGTCAGGAGCAAATACCAGCAGGTTATAGGCTCACTCCTATACATAATGCTTGGGACTTGCCCTGACATCGCCTATGCAGTTGTCAAACTATCTCAGTTTACTGCAAACCCCTCAGAGGACCATTTGAACAGAGCACTATATATCTGTTGCTATTTACGTGGGACTTCTTCATACTCTTTGGTGTATGATGGGAGATCAAATGGAGGCTTAATTGCCTATGCAGACTCTGACTGGGCTTCAAACCCAGATAATAGGCGATCTACTACAGGTTACATGGTTAGACTGGCTAATGGGATATTCAGTTGGAACTCTAGAGCGCAAAAAACAGTCGCATTATCTTCCACTGAAGCTGAATATATGTCGCTGTCTGATACTAGCAGACAATTAGTTTGGATTAAGTCACTCTTTACTGAGCTTGGCATCAAATTAAGCCCAATACCACTCTGTGGTGATAATCAGGGGTCCATCTTTATGGCCTCAAATCCTGTCCAAGAGAAGTGTATTAAACATATTGATATACGCTATCACTACATAAGAGAAGTAGTGAAGGACAAGAAAATAGAACTATTCTTCATAGATGGTTCAGAGAATCCCGCAGACATGTTTACCAAGAACCTAGGGCGGATTAAGTTCGAAAAATTCAGGAGTCAGTTAGTACTTGAGTTCTACTCGTCCAACTGAGTCACAAGGCAACAAACTTGGCCTTGAGACAAGCCTGAAAAATTCCATTAAAACTATGGAAGGTATATCAAGCGACGCTTGAAGACATTGTCTTCCAGATACATAGATTCTTCTTAGCCAGAGAATTGCAACATTTCTGCTCATTATACCAAAAATCGGCCCAATGAACTGTAATAGTTCAAAAGCTGAAATGGGATGGTGAAGAGAACTCGGTCTTGAAACCGCTCTCATGGTTCCGTGATAGACTCCCTTCTAAATTATGGCTAGAATATTAATTCGCCTTACACACTTGCTCAGAGCGCTTAGTAGCTGCACTTAGCAAGGGGGAGTGTTGAGCCATAATACTTACTATAAGGCTCATTACGTAGGAATAACGGTACAATTAGTTATGCTATACACGTAATTCGGAGTATTTAGTCATACGGTATATGTACAGAATCCCCTTAAAAGATTATTCCAAGTCCACCAGTGATTAGACATTAGGCGACACTGAAAACGCGATATTGTGGATGCCTCTACTCATCACTTTTCCCCAAACAGACATGGGTGGACCATAGAGTATATAAATCCTACTATAGGCGCAAGCAATACACATCTATCTCTCTCCACCCCACTTGAGTATCCTCTGCTTCACTCTAAGCCTCGTCTCTACTCTCTATCCAGGTAAGGGTCTACCTGTACACTGCGTGCATTGCTGCGCAACAATATATGCGTGTAATATGCTCTGTTTCAATGCCATTATGTTCCACAGAATGCTTTAGTAAGACTGAGCCTTTGCCTTGTATATAAAGAGCATGGGCTGCTGTCTTTACCATAGGCTTATGCGAGAGGGGGGTATAACTTATAAAGTCCAGTTTATTGTTTGTAAAGTGTGCCGACGCACCAGAGTCAAGTAACCAGGTAGGTTTTCGCTCTGTATGACTATGCTTTCCCTTACATTTCGAGCATAAAGCAAAATCAAGGCCATGAGCGCATAGATTGGCGCTATTTACGACTTTATTTACAAGTGCACTGTAACTACGATTTTTAGAAGCGCCAGTCGGCACCGTCTCCAGTAGCACTGTAGGATGGTCAGATTTGCTGATTTGAGGAGGGAAGGTTACTAACCCGTCCTCGTAGGGAGTAAAGTTGTCTTGTCCGACTGCATCTGCGAAGTCATTGTAGATGTTGCCATCATCGTCCACTTTGCTTCCCCAGTCCAGAGAAATGTCTGGAGAGGGGGCATGTACTGGCTTCTTCTTATGGAAGCCCTCCCACATCTTGGTTATTTCAACTGCGGTGGGGCTATCAGGGCATTCCTCAATCAGCTCAACTGTGCGAATGGGCTCCTTGCCCTTGTCTTTACACGCCTCTTGTTCAGCAGGCAAGACTAAAGGGGTCAAGGTTAGTTTAGGAGTGTCAGGAGGCGAATTAATGGGCGCACTGCAGCCTGTAGGCAGGTCCTCATCCTCATCTGACATTTCCCAGTCCTTCGCAAAGGTGTTAGGGTTTTTGGTCCACGGGGAATCCGCAACCATCTGCCCAAGACGCTGCTCAAGCGTCTTTACTGTTTGTACAGTCCCAGGGGTTTCTAAGGCCCGGGTGATGTCCAGAGCCTTGTTGAAAGTCCCATAGTTGCCTGGGACTTGCTGCTTCGGGAGAGGGACGGAGGAAATGCGCTGCTCGAGCCCAGAAGGTGAGATGTGCGCAATAGTCGTGGAGGTGGGTGCTGGGAGTGCTGCAACATCAGCAATGTGCGTATGCCCTTGCGTATGTTGCTTCTTGAACTTCTTGCCGACACATTTACTACGCTGGCGATGGTTCCCTCCTTGCTGCTGGGGCTGCTGCTGCTGCTGCGGTTGATTACCACGCTGCTTGTTCTGCTGGCCTGAAGAGCCTTGCTGCTGCTGCTGGAAGTCGGGGTTGTTATGCTTGCACTTGACCGCTGACAACTTGTTGGCTGATTCCCTATTAGAGGGTTGGCCTTTGGAATGCTTGATTTCCCACTGATTGACCGCCGCAGTACGAATGTCGGTTAGAGTAAGCCTTTTCACCGTAGTGCCCGACATAAGGATAGGGACAAGAGATGACTCCAATTTGGCAGGTAGCTTTGAAAGGAGCATCATGGCCTGAAGGCCATCGGGTACTTTGGCAGAATTGGTGGCAAGGTGGTCGTAAATAGTAGCAAGCTCATCGATCTGGGGGCCAGGGTGCTTAGCATAATCCAGACGGAATGTCATGGCACGCTTGAAGTCCTGATAGACGTTAGCAGCACTAACGCCCCCATACTGGGACTTGAGATGTCCCCATACATCGGTAGCAGTAGCGAACTTTCAACCTGGCATTGAATAGCTGGTGTAAGACGCAGCACGATTGAGCCTAGGGCATGGTCATCATCAGTAGCCCATGAATTGTACACCTCAACCTCCGTAGGGGTAGGAGCATCTTTGTCCTTAAAAGGAGGAAGGACCTGTCTTCCGCTAATAATATCCCATAGGGCAGAAGACTTCAGAAAAGCCTCCATTTGCTTAGCCCAAATCTGGTAGTTGTTTCCGTCAAGAATGGGGACAAGAGTGGTGAGAGTCGACATTTGCAATAGGTTTCTGGATAGAGATAGTCAGCACCGTATGCGACTAGTAACAGAAAAATAAACCTGCATAGTCTCCCCTTATAAGGAGACTAATGTCTGCCATTAAAGGCGACATACTAGCATAGTCTCCCCATAGTGGAAGAGACTAGTGTCAGCCAATGAAGGCGACAACCCCACTGCAGGTACTAAAGGTAACCCGCCGTCGTTGCAGCCAATGAAGGCGCAAAGTGACTTATGGCAGGGCCCATAACCTGTTGCGCAGCAATGCATGCAATGTACAGGTAGACCCTTACCTGGATAGAGAGTAGAGACGAGGCTTAGAGTGAAGCAGAGGATACTCAAGTGGGGCGGAGAGAGAGATGATACATTGCTCGCTCCTATAGTAGGGATTATATACTCTATGGTCTGCCCATGTCTGTATGGGGAAAAGTGATGAGTAGAGGCGTCCACAATATCGCGTTTTTAGTGTCGCCTAATGTCTAATCACCGGTGGACTCGGAATAATCCCTTAAGGGGATTCTGTATGTATATCGTATGACTAAATACTCCGAATTACGTGCATAGCATAACTAATCATACCGTTATTCCTATGTAATGAGCCTTATAGTAAGTATTACAGCTTAACAACCCTGCCTTACACTCTGACATCACAGTAAATAGGAACTTCTTCACACAAAGGTTTGCCACCATCTGAGAAGCCTAAGTCAGGCAAGTGTCCATGGTAGACGTTACATTAAGACCAAGATCCCACTGTGGCCAACCCTATGAGAACAACCAAAGACTTCTGGGTGCCCTTCCAGCCCTATCATATTGACAGAAGAGGAGACTGCAATGTCCCCAAGAGATATCTGTCATCGGTGCATACATTATTTTCCTATTTTTCTGTACTTATATGGAATTATCTGAGGAAGATATAAAGGGCCAAAGTACGAGATCCTGTCAGTCACATGCCGCCATCATGTGCACCAATAAGCATGTGGCCCTGGGATAGGTACACCCTTAATGGGACAACCTAATCCGGTCACATCCCCACTTATGTATGGACTCACACAATTGGTAGATAAGGAAGGAACATTCTAGATAGTTCTAGACTTCACTTAGTAGTTTACACTTACTCACTGTACTAGGTTTTACTCAGCAAGATAGAGCATCACGTCAGCACTATGACAAGTGCATCAGTCAGCACAATAGATAGCGCTATTATTAGACACGACATGTCAGCTCCTTAGTCATGGTGTTACAGTTTCACCTGTAACCGCTCCCCCGGACACCCCTGAATAACCCCAAGGCACTGCTGTGAGACGATCATGTGCTGGAAGTACCGGACTGGAATGTGTAGTTATGGGACTTGGGGCCACTGCATACGCCCAAGACAAAGCTGAGTCACATGACCTCCCACCATACCATGGATATGCTCAAAACTACTGGGACTAGATCACATGATCTCCTACCGCAACCGCCCATCACGTGACCCTGGCATGTAACCTGGCTAGACTCGCACCAGAAGGGTCCAGATGAGCTTGTGCCTGGACCGGTCTTGACTGCCTCATGTTTGATGACTCATACGTGCCTTGATTGATAGTGCCTTACTGTACACATTTGCATTCTGATTGGTTGGAAGCAGCGCTCATACAGCTGTGGATTGTTATCTCTGACTCATGCCTTTGCACCTTACTGCCATTGGCCAATTGCTTATCTCTGACTCGTTGTGACTCATTCCTAGGATCTGGATATTAGGGTTTTGGAGTTCCAAGCTGGGGTTCAAACCTCCTTGGACATGTATATAGACTGGGGCTTATGGTCACTGAAGACCTAAGCTTGACTTCTTGGATTATACCACCCACTGTAGTGCCTACTCTGCGCTGTCTTCTCTGGCAGAGTCTAGTGCTGATAGCTACCTTTGGTGCTTATACATCTATTTGAACGTCCTTAGCTGAGGGATCACTGTGAGGCCCCTATCCTTTCCTTTCATCTCTATCCCTCACTCCTCTACAAGTCGTGCTGTCTTGCCGACTTCTTGTTTATCAACTCGCCCTTATCGTTTGCCTCTGTACCCTTTGGGCAACACTACTATGTCTCATTTGTGAGCTAGTCACTGAACATGTGAGTGACTTCAACATACCTTGGTGATTGTTTGGTCGTCTGGTTGGCCTAGCAGGACTCGCTAGAAGAATGTCTGGTGGAACGTTACACATGGAGCCTTACTGTACACTTAGTAATAGTGTTTAGACTCAGTTCAAACTCAGCTCCAGTAGCATATATAAACACTCCTGTAGCGTCCTGAGTGGAACCAACTTGTCCTCTTGGTTCTCCACTCAGGTGCATATCCTCCTTGTACTCCTTACTCTCCAATCTAAACTTGTCCTCTTGGTTCTCCACTCAGTGTGCCATGGTGTGATCACTGACATCTTGAGTTCTTGCATAAAGACTCTAAGTCAACTGTCCCCTCCGCTGTGACTGTACGTTAGCACGTGATTTATCTCCACACCAAGCTTGGGTGTGCTCACCAGACGGTTCACTCCTAGTTAATACTTGAGCTTGATGTAGCGAGGTGTCATACTGCTACATTAGGACAAGTTCCTTTTATACTCCTGAGCCCTCTTCACTCACCAGTCCCTCCATCACTCTTCAGGTGGTTGATGACCATCAGTCCCTTGTAATACCCACCTCACTCTTTGCCTGGGGACCTCCACATGCAGAATCTGTGCATTCGTGGTACAACTCTAGTGTCCATAAAACCAGCATAGATTGTGCTTGCCTTTATTGGGTCTATCTGGTCATCAGTAGATGCCTCTGGGTACTGGCTGCAGAACTGGTCACCACACCAGATAAGCTACAGTTAGACATTGAGCCAACCAGGCCTAGCCTGTGACAGCTGTACACATAGTAACCAGAAAAGTTTGAGAGCGCTCTGGCATGAGAGGCAGCCAACAGGTTGAGAAGACTGAGGCAGACAGCCTTGTGGCTCTATACATATCCATACCCCATTCCCGAGTTTTCTGTTATTGCCACAGCCTCGCACAGTGTGAAACATCACTGTGTATTGGTCTTGCTTGATCAGAACTCTCCCATCATCCTTGAGTGTTATGGTTTTTGCCTACTGTACGGTGTGCTCTGTTATCTCACCTTGTGTTCGCATGTACTTTTACCCATGACTCGCTTCGATTCATTCTCCGCTTCTTATCTTGCACCAACCTTATGATCATAGGGAAGCTGGGCTTACAACTTCTAGAGCCCGCTGATGTCATTTGAGCCCCGCATGCCCCTGCAGGATTCCCTTGTACTTCTTATAGACTCTCCTTTCATACTTCTTCATTAGCTTGCTGGGGCCAGCACCTCAGGATTGCACCTTGTGTTTGCACTTCACAAACACCCTGTATTAGTATATAAGTCACACTCTACCTAGCATGTACGGTAGACTTGACTTCTTGTGTAATACCACATTGTCTTTGTGTCACGATCACCCGATCATGTCATCTGTTCTGGAATAGTCTCAGAAAGTTCTCATTACTTCTACTTATGCTTCTCATGTTTGCTTCAATATTCCATCTTCTGGTGCTTTGAAGGTTTCATGTCTCATTTCCAGAAAGTAGCACTGCGGAGCATGTGACTCACTGCAGGTCAGGTGACTTTAGATGGTGCAATAGTTGCGCACTCTTAGAAAACCTCATAGAAAAATACTGAAAAATAGTGGAATTGTACAGTATAAAAGAGCCTGTAGGGTAGCCTGTATCCCCTCATTCTAGTCTTGTGTCTTGTCTTGCAATCCACTCCTAGTTCCATTTGCTTGCCTTGGCAAGGTCTTATCACCGAAATTCGCCTGTCTTTGGCAGGGTCTTACATAACCAACCTCTGTGGCAACCCGGAATCATGCCTGGGCTCTGTGATGCTCCTGAATACGATCATCTTGACATTGGGTGAGCCCAGATCGTAACACTTTGCCTCATGAATCAACCTTGACTCGCCTTTGCACTTGAGTCCTCGCTTTCGCTTGCCTCTTCACTTGAGCCTTGATTCTCACTATTATCCTTGTGTCCCTGGGAGGCCAAGTGATACTTGTTCATCACCGAACTGAGTCTTAACCGACTCACACCTATCTGATCCCATTGACTTGCTGAAGTACATGTCGTACTTAACGCCCCTGTGGTGGCGTTACATTAAGTCAAGTCTCTCACAGTGGCAACATCCAGTCACAGTTGAACCAAGTTTAGGCCTGAATACATCAACCACCTCAGTTCTGACAAACTATCAGATAGAGTTAAAGGAACCGCAGTCTGGGCAGAACACAATGGAGTTGAAGGGTACTTCATCTTTGACCCCTTGACATGATCGTACTGACAAATCCATTACCTTGACGACAGACATCTCTGGGCCTTTATTGAATATTCCCTGACTGAAGGAGTGTGGTACACTACAGGACCAGCACCCCTCACCCTGAACACCAGACCTCTAGGATCTTCCAATCCTTCAGGCATTAATATCAATCCCTCTGACACCCCATCCCCAAGTGTATCTGTACCAATGACCAACCTCCCTGCTTCAGCATTTCCATCTTACGCAATGGCCCAACAAGGACAAGCATCTGCAAGTACCACCCTCACAAGCAGAGGAGGAGTACCTAGCAGAAGTGGAGCACCTGCTGGAGGAATCCCCGCCAGTGGTGGTGGTGGTGGTGGTGGTGGTGGTGGTGGTGGTGGTGGACCGGCACCAGCTGGAGGACCCGCACCAGTCCCTGGCAGCAATGGTTGCCTAGGGGGAAACCCCCTGCCAGAATTTGACGGAAACCGAGACAAGAGCAAGGCCTTCTTACAAGCCTTCAAATTGTACTGTGGAATGAACCCAACAGTAGACCTGCTTGTGGTACCTGGACAATGAGCCATGGCCTTCCTCTCTTATATCTGGGGGCCACTCATCGACAACTGGCTCGATGAGCAGATGAGGTGGCTTGACGATCAGCTGGCAGCAGGAGTCCTACGAACCCAAAATAACCTCTGGAACAAGGTAGAAACCCGATTTCTGCAGGCATACACCGACACTGCGGAACAAATGAAGCGTTGCAAAGCCTTGCAAACCCTAGCGATGAAGGGAGAGGATATCAACTCCTACATCGCCCAGTTTGACAACTTGATGACAAAAGCTGGGTATGGCCCAGATGAAGCTACAACATTGGAGCTATTCCAAGATGGGCTCCCAAATCAGTTAGTTATTAATGCCATCCGCTTCCAACACCCCGTCACATGGGAAGATTGGAAGTGGGCTGCCCAATTACAACAGGCTGAGTACCTGGTTTTGAAGGACCAACTCCACAAAAACCGAACCCCACGCCAGAAGAAAGGGGGGCACAACCGCGACCAGTGGGTACAAGCCCTCAACAAGAACCATGACCCAAATGCAATGGATGTTGGATGTGCCCGAGCCTCTGTGGCTCTCACCGATGATGACCGAATCCAACTCCAAAAGGAGGGGCATTGTTTTAGATGCTGCGCTGCAGGGCACATCTCATGCAACTGCCCACAAAAGGGCACTCGAATTGCTACTTCCTCCATGACAGCCCAACCAACTCCCATCCCCACTTCCCCAATCGTACCAGCTCCCACCATCACTACTGTCGCCATACAATCTAACCGCGTACTTTCAACGGAAGAGCAGGCTGAAGCACAGATTGCTGCGGTGAAAGCACAGCCTCAGGAAGTGCGAGACCTCATGGTAGAAAAGTTGTTTGCAAAGGAGGATTTTCTCAATGCTTGAACCTGACGGCCTGGGCTAGAGCACTCAATGTAAACATGTACCATAGCAGATATCGATCCATGCAAATCCCAGTTCTCTTTAAATCTGCACATGCAATGGCCAAATAACAAGTACTCCTGGACTCAGGAGCAACAGACAATTTTATCTGTGCCTCACTACTGAAGCAGCTGCAGATCAGAACATGTGACATCACACAACCAATACGTGTTTGGAATGTGGACAGAACTCACAACCAAGATGGGGCCATCACCCAATACACTGACTTGAATGTCCGAACTGGGAGTGACACCAAAACACTTCACTTCCTAGTAACGAACTTAGGAAGGGATGAAATTATACTAGGCTATCCATGGTTCTCAGCATTCAAACCACTTGTAAAGTGGGGAGAAGCGACATTGGACGAAGAATTTCAACTGGTGGTCATATCCAGCCTCCAGTCATCAGACGAAGCCACGCCTGTAGAAGCATCGATATGGGCGTTGGAGACATATCAACTCGATGAGGAGGCATGGGAGCAGATTGTGGATGATGAGCAAGAACCATGTGTGGCACTACTGCGAAAAACCACAACAGCGTCTGAACTAGCACAACAAGAAGCTGCCAAGCAGGGAGTACGAACCTTCGAAGAAATGGTTCCACTAGAATACCGGCGGTACTGTAAGGTGTTTGACGAAGAAGCCTTGCACCGCTTCCTGCCGAAACGACCATGGGACCATGCCATTGACCTGACACCCAACGCACCCACAACAATGGACTGCAAGGTGTACCCACTAATGCAAGAGGAAGATAAGGCTCTTGACATATTCCTTGCCAAACAACTAGAGAGGGGATACATCTGACAGTTGAAATCCCCATACATTTCACCCTTCTTCTTTATAAAGAAGAAAGATGGCAAGCTCAGACCTGTACAAGACTACCAATGGTTAAACGAGGTCACTGTTCAGAACCATTACCTGCTACCCCTTATCCCTGAACTCATTGATAAAATCCATGATGCACGACTTTTCACAAAACTTGACATCCATTGGGGGTATAATAACATCCACATAGACAAAGGAGACGAGTGGAAGGCTGCCTTTAAAACAAACAAGGGGACCTTTGAACCACTCGTGATGTATTTTGGTCTCACAAACTCCCCGGCAACCTTCCAAGCGATGATGGACTTCACATTTCAAGGACCAATATTAACAAACAAGGTGATCATATACATGGACAATATCCTCATCACAACCATTGACGACCTCAAATGACATTGAGAAAGAGTCCACCAGGTTCTGACTATCTGCGCAGAAAATGACCTTTACATCAAACCAGAGAAATGCGAGTTTGAAGTGCGTGAGACAGAGTACCTTGGGCTTATCATCGGACATGGGAAGCTGCAGATGGACCCCGTAAAAGTATGAGGAATCTGCAAATGGCAACCCCCAAGAAACCTCAAGGAAGTACGTGCCTTTATTGGTTTCTGCAACTTCTATCACCGATTCATCAAAGGGTTCTTGTCCCTCACACACCCCCTCCATGACCTCACAAAAAAGGACACTCCGTGGCACTGGGGAGTAGAGCAACAGAAGGCGTTCGAATGTGTCAAAGACCAAATATGTCGAGAACCAGTCCTCCTCTCCCCCAACCTGACAAAACTGTTTGAGCTAGAAGTGGACGCATCCAATGTCACCATTGGCATGGTGCTCAACCAATTAGGAGAAGACCAAAAACTCCACCCAGTAGCGTTCCACTCAGAATTGTTGTCCCAAGCTGAGTGGAACTATGACATCTACAACAGGGAGCTACTTGCAGTAGTCAAAGCTCTTTGCGCCTGGTGCACATACCTTGTTGGCTCACCCCATAAAATCATCATACACACTGACCACACCAACCTTCAATACTGGAAGGAACCGCGAAAAATCAGCTGATGAGTAGCACGTGAGTTTTTAGAGCTGTCAGAATATGACTTCGTATTAAAACACATACCCGGTGTCAAGAACGGTCGAGCAGATGCCCTATCCCAGTGAGCAGACTATGTGCCAGGCAATGAAGACAACAACAACGTCACTGTTCTCCCTGCGGATCGCTTCATCTGGACCACCAAGATGTCAATGCACAACATGGACATCTGGACCCAGATTGCACAAAACCTTGATGAAGCACAGGTTGTTACATTTTGGGTTGATCAGCGCCTCGGGCTGAGAAGTGGACACTGACATGTTGACTATGACATCGCTGTCAGCAGTATATCATCATGGACTTGTTGATTGGTCAGCCAGGTAAGCTCTGGCACATGTGATTGTACAATAACAGCTCGGATCTTGTAATGACTTGACATGACTCATACTAGGATAGTTGTATTAGGGTTTGCTCTACTTACGCTATTGGCTAGTAGTATTCAAGCGACACTTTAAAGCCCGTGAGTGTCTGTATAAGTAGAGGAGTGCGAAGACCAAGAACGGCATCTTGGTCTTCTTCCAATACCACCACCATCTACTTGTCTTTACTAAGAGGCTTCTCCCTCTTAAGTGAGTGTCCGGTATATCCCCTTAGACCAGGGATCCCTGTGACTTATTCTTTGCCTGTCCCTTTGCGGATCAGTGGAATTCCCCACGGACGTTGCAGCATACCAAGTCAAACTCTATTGGAACGAGCATGTGGCTTCCCCCTATCACTCCTTCTATATCCTTGATAGCACATCTTGGCCCCATGCCAAGTACATCGACAGAGTCCCACCAGGAGTCCCCAAACTTGAGGAGCTCCATGCTTACTTCGGGATAGATGAAAGCCTCCAGCCTCACCCAGCTTTCTATGCAAGCACATTCGTCAACCACAACTATCAACTTTCAAGGATCGCCACCAAGCAAGAGGCCTAAGTCAGGCAAATGTCCATGGTAGACGTTACATTAAGACCAAGATCCCACTGTGGCCAATCCTACAACCAAAGAACTCTGGGTCCCGTTCAGACCCTATCACATCGATAGACGAGGAGATCGCAATGTTCCCAAAAGATACCTGGGATCCGCATTTTGGAAAGATGACATGGAGACACCAGGCTATGTCACCTATTACTTCGACCAACAGAACAATCAATGACTCATCCCAGTAGAATTCAACTTTGACAACCATTGTTGGGTGGAAGTTCATTGGGACGCAGGATGCAAAAAACTCCAAGCCACTAAGCCAGCAAGCTCAATCCTCAACCTTGATATCAAACAATCAGAAGTCGTCACCAGAGATCAGTGGGGGACAATTGACAGAGAAGACAAAGAGCCCCTCCAATCCCCAACACCCAAGACACCCGCACCATTGCCATCACTCAAAAGCAATCCAGAGGAGATCCAAATAAGAGACAAACAGGAGGAGGAACAGCTAAAACAAATTGCTGAGTTGATCCCCACTGACATGTCAGCAATCACTACAACAATGACCACAGCCTGGACAGCCCTACTGGGCAAAGACAGGTATCAACCACTCCCCAGAGGACCGCCTGGAGGAGGAGGTGGAGGAGGAGCACCACCAGGAGGCAACCCCGACAATAACCCCCATGATGACGAACAAGCAGACATACCCATATTTGTAATGCCTGACACAGACAAATTCATAGGAAAGGAACCAAAAATCTTCACAGGCAACCGCAATGAAGTGGAAGCATTTCTCTCCCAATGGAACTGGTTTGCAGGAGTCAACGTGGCCAACAAAAGCCTCAAGGTCCCCTACATCAAAGCAATGATGTTCCTAACCTATATTCAGGGACCACTCATCGATGAATGGGCAACGGAGACTGGCAAATGGCTCGATAGCCAAACAAACAGGAACGACCCATGGCTCTGGGCAGGAGTAGAACTCGCATTCAAAGGCCAATTCCGGGACAACCTGGAGAAGGATCGCGCAAGAGTAGATCTTGACAAAGGATTCAGGATGATGAACGAGGATCATCTGTAAAAGTGGGACCTGTCAAAAGCTGTCAGAGACCAGTCAGGACCAGTCACCGACAGCTTTTGACAGGTCCCACTTTTACAGATGATATTGACAGCTACATCACTAAATTCAAAAAGCTGGTCCAACAGGCTGACTACTGACTGGATGAACCACTTGTTCTTGACAAATTCACTCAAGGCGTTCCCCTCAAACTATACCAGAACACCTACCAATTCCACAACCCATGCAGCTACTCCCAATGGAAAAGCATGCTCATTGAGCAGCAAAAACGATATCTGCACATGAAGGCTAGGGAAGGCGGCTTCGGAAGACAGCCTCAGAATGTACAACGCCCCTGTTCCAACCAACCTCTTCGATTTCAAGCCCCACAATGCCAGGGGAACCAGCAAGGGTGGCAGCAATACTGCAACCACCCCAACGCAATGGATACTACCCCAGGAAGAATCAGAGCGAGGGTTGCTGAAATCGGTGACATCAACCGAGATCACCTGGAAGACCCCAGGGATTGGACCCCAGGGGGAAGACCCCCATTCCCGCCAAGGGCCAGGTTCATGCAACGCAGAGGAGGAGGACGCGGAGTCATGAACCTAAGGGACGTAACCTGCTACAACTGTAACCAGAAGGGGCACTTCTCATGAGACTGTAACCAGCCTAGGAGGGCACGAGGCAGAAGTGCCTACATTGAGGAAATCCCTACCGCACCCCAAAGCATAGCGGAGGAACCCCTCATCGACTTGGACAAGCCAGTCCAAGCCAAATGCACCACTACAAACTCCCAAGTAAGCAACATGGTGGAGATGTTTGAAGCAATGCTGGATGAACAACAGGGAATGTTTGTAAAGGAAATGATGGAGAGGCAGGATTTTCCGAATGACTGAACCCAATGGCCTGGGTGAGGGCTCTAAATTGTAACTCAACGTTTATCACGCACTATCAATCTATGCACGTCCCAGTTTCGATCCACATGAGTTACTTCATGGCTGAAAAGAAAGCACTGGTGGACTCTGGAGCCACCCACAACTTCATACACCCAGACTTTGTCAGGAGAATGCACCTAGGAACCAAGGAATTACCAAACCCATGCAATATCTGGAACATCGACGGAACACATAACAAAGGGGGAAAGATCACCCACTGCATCGACCTAAATGTACAAACTGACGGGAAGCTTAAAACCACATCTGTAAAAGTGGGACCTGTCAAAAGCTGTTGGTGACTGGTCCTGACTGGTCTCTGACAGCTTTTGACAGGTCCCACTTTTACAGATGCATCCAGTTCCTTGTCACAAACGTGGGAGGGGAAGACCTCATTCTAGGCTACCCCTGGTTAGCAACATTTCAACCACGAATACAATGGGCCACTGCCACTATGGACACTAAACAATACCCCATCATCATACGAACTACCAACCCCAACAAACCTCCTGACCAAACCATTGCCCAGGCAGAACTTCATAGCATCATCACCAAAATGCAAGATGAAGAATGGGAACAAGTGGTCGAAGAACTGGAAGAAATGCAACCAGCACACCTACAAACAACGGCAACAGATCTGGCAATCAAGGCACAACAACCAAAGGAGAAAAAGGAACTGCCCAAAGAATACAAAAGACATGCCAAAGTATTCAGCAAAGAAGAATCCTATCGATTTCCCCCTCCTAGACCATGGGACCATGCCATCGACCTCAAACCAGGGGCACCAGACCACATCAACTGCAAAATCTACCCACTCAACCAAGCAGAAGATAAAGCTCTGGAAGAATTTTTGGATGAACAGCTGGCCAAGGGATATATTTGACCCTCTAAATCTCAGTACACAGCCCCTTTCTTCTTTGTCAAGAAAAAGGACAGAAAGCTATGGCCGGTACAGGACTATCAGGAATTCAACACATGGACTATACACAACCAATACCCACTCCCACTGATACCCCAGCTCATCGCAGACCTCAGCGGAGGATGGATATTCTCCAAATTTGATGTACAATGGGGATACACCAACATCAGGATCAAAGCAGGAGATGAACATAAAGCAGTGTTCAAGACCAAACGAGGATTTTTCGAACCACTGGTAATGTACTTCAGGATGACAAACACACTGGCAACCTTCCAAGCAATGATGAACTGGATCTTCAAACCTCTCATTGAATACCATGAAAAGAAAGGGACTATCATTTGCGTTTACATGGACAACATCGGAGTCACTACAGCAACGACAACGGAAGCACACACAGAAGCCATCCACGACATCCTAGACCTACTGGAACAACACAACCTATACCTCAAACTGGAAAAATGCACGTTCCACTCAGACACCCTTGATTACCTGGGGGTAATCATTAAGAAGGGGGTGATTCGCATGGATCCTGTCAAAATTTCTGGGATTTGTGAATGGCCAACCCCCAAAAACGTCAAACAGGTGTGATCATTCCTAGGCTTTTGCAACTTCTACCATGCTTTCATCTGAAATTTTGCTACACACGCATGGCCACTCAACAAACTCACACGCAAAGACACGGAATGGCTATGGGGAATGGAACAACAGATGGCATTTGATAAACTCAAGACCCTGGTAACAGAAGAACCAGTACTCAAACACCCAGAACTGGACAAACCCTTCGAACTAGAAGTCGATGCATCAGGATACACAGTAGGAGTAGTACTACTTCAACATGACAAAGACAACAAGTGGCACCCAATCGCTTACTACTCCGACACCCTCAATGCAGCTGAACGAAACTACAACATCTATGACCTAGAACTGTTAGCCATTGTCAAAGCACTAAGGAACTGGAGACCCTACCTCGTGGGATCCCCACACAAAATCAAGGTGTTCTCCGACCACATGAACCTACAGTACTGGAGATCCCCCCAGAAGATCAGCAGACGGGTAGTGAGGGAAGTGTTGGAACTCTCCGAATATGACATAGAGATTCACCACATCAAAGGAATGGCGAATGGGAGAGCAGATGCCCTGTCAAGGAGACCTGACTACAACCAGGGAGAACACAACAATGAACAAGTCACAGTACTCCCAGACCACATATTCGTCAGAGCTGCAATGATCAACACAACAAACAACCCGACACGCATGAGCCCAACAATCCCAGTAGAGGAAATGCAACCTACACACCCGGTGTACATGCAGGACCAAAGCATAATCACAAAGTGGGTGGATCCACACAAGCTCAAAATCATCGAGGGTACTTGGTACAAGGAAGGGCGAAGAGTGGTCACAGGAGACACCCACGAACAAAGGCATATTATACAAGCCCATCACGACACACTCGCTTACGGACACCCTGGGATCAACTGAACCATCAAATTGATCGAAAGATACTATTGGTGGCCAGGACTTAGGCAAGAGGCACAGGACTATGTCAAAGGATGCGCAGACTGCCAACGAATCAAGGTTAATAATTGACCAACATGCGCACCTCTACAACCAATATTCCCAAAACCAGAGGCAACTCCATTTGAGGTCATAGCACTGGACTTCATCACCAAATTACCTCAATTGAACGGCTGCGACTCCATACTAACAGTAACAGACCATGACTGTTCCAAAGCGGCAGTGTTCATCCCATGCCTAGAAGAGATAAGTGCAGAAGGAACTGCGGTCCTGTACGTGACACATGTCTTTCCCAGATTCGGACTGCCAGCGTGCATCATGTAATGTCTACCACGGATGTTTGCCTGACTTAGGCCTCATTGCGAGTGGCGATCCTTTGGAAGAAGAAGTTCTGGTTAACGGTGACTCGTGGATAGAAGGCAGGATGAGGAAGGATACGCCTGTCTAGTCCAAAATATGCGTGGAGATTGTCGAGTTGTGGTATACCTGGTGGGACTTCTTGGATGTATCGAGCTTGTTCCCAAGTGTCGTGATTGAGGACAAAGAAAGTAGTATAAGGCTTGGCTACGCATTCGTTGCGGTATAGATGGATCTGATAAGCAGCTGTGCCAACTGGGTATTCCACTGCCCATGAAGGGGAACTTGGGATAAGTCACAGGGATCCCTGGTCTAAAGGGATATACCAGACAACTCACTTAAGAGGGTAGAACCTCTTAGTAAAGACGAGTGGAAGGTGGTAGTATTTGAAGAAGACCAAGATGCCATTCTTGGTCTTCACACTGCTCTACTTATACAAGTACGCATGGGCTTTAAAGCACCGCTCAAATGTAGCTAGCCAATGGTGTAAGTAGAGCGAACCCTAATACAACTGTCCTAGTGTGAGTCATTCCAAGTCATTCCGAGATCCGAGCCTGTATCGTACAATCACATGTGCTGGGGCTTACCCGGCTGACTGATCCTACAAGTCCATGATGATATTCTGCTGACAGAGGTGTCATACCCATCATGTCAGTGTCCACTTCGCGGCCTGAGGTGCCGATCAGTCCAAATCACAACATCACCCCCTTTTCATGGTCGAAGCCCCAGCTCAACCTCTCTGGGCTGCCTCTCTCCATGCCACGACTTGCTGCCCTGCTTCCAAACCTGGGCGGTACGAATCCCGCTCCACCTTGATGCGGGTGATGGCATTGGCTCTTTCGAGCCGAAGAACACACTCCCTGCGTGCCCTCGTGCCCTTGCTGAGTTCCTCCGTGACTCAGGCTAACTCTGCCTCCTTGGCCTCGACCCTGGCTTGCATGCAACGATAACGATGGACCTCTGCCATCAGCATGAGGTCCTTGATGTGGGTAAGGGCCCGGTCCACCGACTCCTGCATTACACTGCGCTGATCCAAGAAGATCAGGTCGTAGTAGTAGTAGTGGGTGTCCCAGGGGTAGTCATAATTGGGGGTGGCATGTACTGGCTTCCCGTATTGTTGGTTGCTGCCCCGCCTGTAAGCAAGGACGAATGGATCCACCATGAAGATGAGCTGCGTATAGCGAGCTGGGTGCAGGTGGTCCTGAGCATTGCGGATCTGGAAAGGGATATAATGTACTCCCCTGTTGTGTTGGAATCTGACGGGTGGAGGAGTCTCCACTTGGTGTCAGGAAACCAGGCTGTGTTCTTCCGCACAATACTGGCGGATCTGGGGTTGAGGAGCTTGTGGCAAACAGATTGGCTCCCTGTCTGTGCGGCATAGTGGCAGGGTTTTGTTGTGTGTGGTGGTGAGGTAGTTGCTGTAGATGAGGTGTTCGTGTAGAGGGCAATGCTCCTCTGATAAGTATTGGTCGAAGTCCCGGTCCTCTTGAACTGTAGTTTTGTCCGGACCAGGTTGCTCTGTCGTTGGCATGTGGGGCGGTGAATGTTACATTTCGGACTGATCGGCGCCTCGGGCCAGGAAGTGGACACTGACGCATCGACTATGACATCGCCATCAGCAGTATATCGTCATGGACTTGTGGATCAGTAAGCCAGGTAAGCTCCGGCGCATGTGATTGTACAATAACGGCTCGGATCTCGGAATGACTTGGAATGACTCATCACTAGGATAGTTGTATTAGGGTTTGCTCTACTTATGCTATTGGCTAGTTACATTCCAAGCGGCGCTTCAAAGCCCACGCGTACTTGTATAAGTAGACTAGTGCAAAGACCAAGAACCGCATCTTGGTCTTCTTCCAATACCACTACCATCTACCATCTATACTAAGAGGTCGTCCCTCTTAAGTGAGTTGTCTGGCATATCCCCTTAGACCAGGGATCCCCGTGACCAGTCCCTGATCCCTTGCACGGGCAGTGGAATATCCCCAAGGCACTGCCGCCTATCAGATCCAACTCTATCGCAACAAGCGAGTGTCCAAGCCCTACACCACCTTCTTCGTTATCAACCACGAATCTTGGGAGTTCGCGCGCTACGCCTGTTGCGATCCAATGCCCACCGTGGGTCGATCGCAGTCGGGGTGCGTCACAGAGCTCGGGCACGATTCCGAGTTGTCGCGGCGGAAAACGATTATGTAAGACCTCGCGCTACGGCGAGCGAATTCAGAGGTAAGACCTAGCACAACGGCTAGCGAATGGAACCAGAGATTGAGAGAACAAGTCACAATACTAGAACGAGGGGATACAAGCTACCCTACTGACTCTTTTATACTGTACAAGCTAGCTATTTTTCTATATTTTTCTATGATTTTCCTAAGAGCCCGCAGCCATTGCACCATCCAAGTCACATGACTCGCAGTAAGTCATGTGCTCCGCAGCGCTTTTCCAGAAACAAAACACGAGGCTATGGAAGCATCAGAAAACGAAGCACAGAAGAGATATGAGAAGCATATGTAGAGAATACTGAGAACTTTCCGAGTCATTCTATTCTAGAAATGATGGCACGATCGGGTGATCGCGACATACGCCCCTTTCTTGACCGATTCGTCCCGAATCAGGGCTTTGTCATATTGATGGGACGGTATTTCTTCCGAAAGCCGTGGACTGCCCCAGCTTCTCCAAGGGGAAACGGTGATGAAAAATACTTGGGTGTTTTTGCTTCTGGCCTAGAGCAGAAGGCCAGATGTTCGCGAATCGCGTCATAACTTGGTGGGTCTGGGGTTAGCGGTCGCCGGGCCAGCACTCCGGGGTCTTGTTTAGTGGGCTCTTTCTCGTCGACCTTCGGAGTCTTGCCGTTGGGTGCTTTTGGATGTAGTCGATATTTGACGGATTTTGAGAATGGGTGTGTTCGTCGCGCCAGTTGTGGGCAGGGTCGTTTGCGCGGACGCTCGTCGTCCGCGTCTTTTTCGGACTCTCTTTTCTTTCGGGCGCGCTCGTATAGGGGGTGTCCACGTGGCACGATTGCCTTGCGGATGGGTTCTTCGGGCGTGGATGAAGCGGGTTGCAGTGTATCGGGGTCCTTAGGCCGTTCAAAGGCCCCGCGCGGGAAAATGGAGTAGTGACGGACTGTCGAACTCAAATTCGATGACGAGTTTACCCCCCTGTTAGAACTGGTGTCGTCCTCGACACACATAGGCAAGGCGGGAGGTGGCGACGAGCGAGACCAAGTGTCGTCTGAGCCCTCTTCTGCTGGGTACCAGATGTCGTCGTCTTCTTCGTCAGGGAGGATGGGAGAAGCGGGAGAAGCGGGTCTGGAAATGTAGGAGTCGAACATGCCGGGAATGGGTGGAAATTCGTCGTCAAGGGCGAGAGTGTTGAGGAAATGCGATGTGAGGGGTTCAAGACTCGGCGACGAGGCGTAGGAGGACGAGGGTGAAAGGTCGGGAGGAGTGAAACGGATGGACTGGGGCCGGTAAGGTGTGGGGGAGGCGATGTTGAGGTTGTTTATCTGTACGCGGGGGCTGTCCGTGTAGTCCAGATTTGCCACGGCTAACGTGTTGAGAATGTGTTCTCGTTCCGCCGGTTGAAGGGCTAGGGCTTGTTGGAGTAGTGTCGAGGCATCGATAGAAGCGCCGGGAGGTGAAACATGGACTTTGTTGATTTCCTGTGGTTTGCGACGCTTCGCACATTCTTTGGTCGAATGACCGAGCTGTTGACAATTGAAACACCTTCCTTCTTGTTGACAGCGAGCGTATTCGGCGTCCGTCAACCTTGTCAAGAACACACGTTTTGATGTAGTGATAGCGTCGACTTCCATGGGAACGATGTCGCTCTGACGAGGTGCGAGTGTCTGCGTGTTCTGAGTGAGGAGAGTGGGGTCTATCCGTGCCCTTCTTGCCTGGGTCCCGAAACTATTGGCAATGGTGCGGGCGCGTTGTGCCTCCGCACGAGCAGCCGTCTGCCATTCCGTCATAGTCTCGGGCATCGTTGTCCTAGCTAGGCAGGCGCGGTGAATACTTTCTGTGAGCCCTCTTCGGAAAAACTCAATCGTTCCGTTGGCGTTGCGATGCCAGTCTGCGACGTTAGCTAGTCGTTCGAATGTGGCAATGTATTCATCTACGTTGTCGCCCTTCATTTTTAGAGTAGTGAGTTGTTGGTACGCGGACTGCTTGCTAAGGGTGTCAGTCCAGGCGTTCCGGAATTCGGTTTCGAAGTCGGTCCACAGGACTTCGTCAGTCTCCAAGAGGCGATTGAGGGTTCGCGTTGTACTTTCCTCGAGCTTCCGACTTATCATGTCTACCCAATCATTGACAGCTGGGCCTTTGATGAACCCCAGTGCCAGAACAACACGTAGGAAGGGTCGTTGAACAAGGGCGTGATCCCTATTGAGTAGACGGTAATGTCGGAATTCTCGCAGGAACTGTTCACTTTCTGCGCAATCTCCCGCGAAAACGGTGGGGGTTACGCCCTTGAGGGCGCCGGTGAGCGGGACAGTGGCCATGGGTACAATAGGGGGAGCTGCGGGGGCGATCGGGAGTGCGTGGGGAGGGTCTGTATGAACCGGCGTGAGTCTGCTGAAGGCTTCCGTGAGCTCGTCTACTGGATCGGTAGGTTCTGAGTCGAACGGGACGTCTTCTTCGATTTGCTCGACCGGCTCTTCGGTTTGGACGGGGGCAGTTGTTGGGGGGAGTTTTTCGGGGTTTTCTTCGTCGTCGGGGAGCCACCAGCCGAGTCCGAGGGGGTTCTCGCGCTCAATACGGAGACTGTCTCGAGTCCGATGTATGTGGTATCCTAGTTCCGGTTCAAAGTGTCGTTCGACGAGGTACCAGGCGTGATTGATGAATTCGACAAGATGAACCTGGTTATTGATGACACAACGATATCCACCACGTGGATCGACAGGAGAAGTATTCCAGTAGGCAGCGCCTAGAACGTGTGAGGGAAGGTCGTTTGAGAGTCTTCTGAAGACTTCGACCCAGGAGTCGTTTTCTGGAAAGGTTAGCTGTAGACTAGCCACGGTTACCTTGTCCTTTTGCAAGAGGTCCGAACAGATACGATTGCGCGGCTACGTGTGTTCAGCTGAGGGGCCCGATCACTTCTGTGACTTAACAGGGCTGAATACCGGTGTACTCTCACGACTACGCGTGCAGAGGAGGGGAGGTTCTAGTATTATGTTGCGATCCAATGCCCACCGTGGGTCGATCGCAGTCGGGGTGCGTCACAGAGCTCGGGCACGATTCCGAGTTGTCGCGGCGGAAAACGATTATGTAAGACCTCGCGCTACGGCGAGCGAATTCAGAGGTAAGACCTAGCACAACGGCTAGCGAATGGAACCAGAGATTGAGAGAACAAGTCACAATACTAGAACGAGGGGATACAAGCTACCCTACTGACTCTTTTATACTGTACAAGCTAGCTATTTTTCTATATTTTTCTATGATTTTCCTAAGAGCCCGCAGCCATTGCACCATCCAAGTCACATGACTCGCAGTAAGTCATGTGCTCCGCAGCGCTTTTCCAGAAACAAAACACGAGGCTATGGAAGCATCAGAAAACGAAGCACAGAAGAGATATGAGAAGCATATGTAGAGAATACTGAGAACTTTCCGAGTCATTCTATTCTAGAAATGATGGCACGATCGGGTGATCGCGACAACGCCCCTGAAGTGCCGCCTGGTATTCCCCAACTCGAAGACCTTCACGCGTACTTTGGACTAGACAGACATATCCTACCTCATCCCACTTTCTATCCACAGACATCGGTTAACCAGAACTTCTTCTTGCAAAGGATTGCCACATGTAACAAAGCCTAAGTCAGGCAGACGTCCATGGTAGACGTTACATTAAGACCAAGATCTCCCACCGTGGCCAATCCTACAACAAAAGACCTCTGGGTCCCATTCTGACCCTATCACATCAACAGACAAGGAGACCACAATGTCCCCAAACAATATCTAAACTCTGCATTTTGGAAGGACGACGCAGAAACACCAGGCTACGTCACCTACTACACTAACTGACAGAACGTCACTCAACTCGTCCCAGTAGAATTCAACTTCGATAACTACTGTTGGGTAGAGATTCATTGGGACCCCCTATACAACAAATTCCAAGTCATCAAACCAGTGAGCTCCTCTCTCGGACTCAACATCCACCAATCAGAAATTGTCACCAGAGATCAGTGGGGAGTTATTGACGGAGAAGAGGAGGAGCCACTCCGATCCCCAACACCCAAAACACCCGCACCGTCACCATCGATCAGAAGCAATCCAGAGGAGATCGTCATCAGAGACAAACACGAGGAACAACAGTTACAACAAATCGCTGAGTCCATACCTACTGATATGTCTGCAACTGCCACAATGACGGCCATCAGAACGGCCTTGTCAGGAAACAAATCAGGGTATCAACCCCTAGGAGGCGACCCTCCCAGCGGAGGAGGAGGAGGTGGGGCACCACCAGGAGGTGATCCCGACAACAACCCACACAATGATGAAGGACAAGCTGCGATACCCACATTCACCATGCCTGACACTGATAAATTCTTGGGGAAAGAACCCCAAATCTTCAAAGGAAACTGCGATGAGGCGGAAGCATTCCTCGCACAGTGGAACCGTTTCACGGGAGTCAACGCCACGAACAGGAGCCTCAAGGTTCCGTACATCAAAGCCATGATGTTCCTGACCTACATCCAAGGACCCCTCGTCGACAAATGGGCAACAGAGACTGGTAAATGGCTCGACGCCCAAGCTAACAAGAACGACCCCTGGCTCTGGGCCAGGGTAGAACTCGCATTCAAAGGACAATTCCACAATAACCTTGAAAAAGATCGCGCACGAGTTGAACTCAACAAAGGGTTCAAGATGATGAACGAGGACATTGACAGCTACATCACTAAATTTGAAAAGCTGGTCCAACAAGCTGACTACCGACTCGATGAACCTTTGGTACTTGACAAATTCACCAGAGGCATCCCGATGAAACTATACCAGAACACCTACCAGTTCCACAACCCACGTACCTACTCCCAGTGGAAGAGCGCCCTCATTGAACAACAAAAAAGATACCTGCACATAAAAGCAAGGGAAACCGGTTTCGGAAGACAAATGCCAGCAATAAATCGTCCGTGCCAAAACCAACCACTCCGCTTCCAACCCCCGCAATGCCAGGGAAGTCAACAACAAGGATGGCAACAGTACAGAAACCATCCAGACGCCATGGACACTACTCCCGGAAGAATCAGGGCATGAGTCGCAGAAATCGGCAACGTCAACAGGAACCACCCTGTGGACATGCGCGACTATGAGCATGGACAACCTCCATTCCCACCAAGAGGAGGATTTATGCAACGACAAGGAGGAGGATGCGGGATAATCAATCTAAGGGACATTGTCTGTTATAACTGCAGTCAAAAGGGTCACTTCCAGAAAGATTGCAGCCAGCCACGCAAAGCCAGAGGCAGAGGTGCATACATCAAAGAAATTCCCACTGCTCCTCAGAGTGTCGTGGAGGAACCGCTCATCGACCTGGACAAACCGGTACAAGCGAACCGCATGGTCGCAGACCCAGTGCAAGAAATAATGGCACGCGTAGCAGCCCTGCCACAGGAACAAGCGGAGGAGTTGGTTAAGAACATGGTGGGGAGGCAGGATTTTCAAAGCGCCTGAACCCAACGGCCTGGGTGAGGGCTTCGAATTGTAACTCATTGTTTATTACACACTATCTATCTATGCACATTCCAGTTTTGATCCGCACGAGTTACTTCATGGCCGAAAAGAAAGCACTAGTGGACTCCGGAGCCACGCACAACTTCATACACCCGGACTTTGTCAGAAGGATGAATCTGGGAACCAAGGAGTTGGAAAACCCCCGTAACATCTGGAATATTGATGGAACACATAACAAAGGGGGGAAGATCACTCATTACATCGACCTAAACATTCAAACTGATGGAAAGTTGAAAACCATCCAGTTCCTGGTTACCAACGTCAGAGGAGAAGATCTCATCCTGGGCTACCCGTGGCTCGCCACTTTCCAACCCAGAATACAATGGGCCACTGCAACAATGGATACCAAGCAATATCCAATCATCATTCGGACCACTAATCCCAACAAACCACCCAAACCTGACGAACAACGGGCAGAAATATGACAGATAGTTGAAAATGTCCGAGACCAGTACAAGCAACAGGCCCTTCAGGAACTGGAAGACGAAATGGACCCGATACACCTACGAACCATGGCAACGGAATTAGTGATCTCGGCACAACAAGACCAGGAAAAGAAGGAATTGCCTGCGGAATACCAAAGACACGCAAAGGTATTTAGTGAAGAAGAATCCCACCGATTTCCTCCATCTAGACCATGGGACCACGCTATCAACTTCAAACCCGACGCACTGGACCATATCAACTGCAAAGTGTACCCCCTCAACAAAGCAGAGGATAAAGCGTTGGATGAATTTTTGGATGAACAACTAGCAAAAGGATATATTAGGCCCTCTAAATCTCAGTACGCAGTGCCATTCTTCTTCGTTAAAAAGAAGGACGGAAAACTACGCCCAGTACAGGACTATAGGGAACTCAACAAATGGACCATATGCAACCAATATCCACTTCCCTTAATACCCCAACTCATCGCCGACCTCAGTGGAGGATGGATATTCTCCAAATTCGACGTCTGGTGGGGCTACACGAACATCCGAATCAAACCCAGTGACGAACATAAAGCGGCATTCAAAATCAAACGAGGGTTCTTCGAACCCCTGGTAATGTACTTTGGTATGACCAATGCCCCGGCAACATTCCAAGCCATGATGAACTGGATCTTCACCCCACTTATCGAATATCACGAAAAGAAGGGAACTATCATTCAGGTATATATGGACGATATAGGTGTGGCTACAGCAACAACAAAAGAGGCACACACGGAAGCGGTACACAATATTCTGGACCTACTGGAGGAACACGATCTCTACCTCAAACTGGAAAAATGCACCTTCCACTCCGACACCCTTGATTACCTGGGGGTAATCATTAAAAAGGGGGTGATTCGCATGGACCCAGTCAAAATTTCTGGAATCTGCGAATGGCCAACCCCCAAAAACGTCAAACAGGTGCGATCATTCCTAGGGTTTTGCAACTTCTATCGTGCTTTCATCTGAAATTTTGCCACACACGCCCGACCACTCAACAAACTCACAAGGAAGGACACGGAATGGACATGGGGAATGGAACAACAACAGGCATTTGACAAACTCAAGACTCTAGTCACAGAAGAACTGGTACTAAAACACCCGGAATTGGACAAACCCTTCGAACTGGAAGTTGATGCCTCAGGATATGCAGTAGGAGCAGTACTACTCCAGCGAGACAAGGACAACAAATGCCACCCCATCACCTACTACTCTAGCACCCTCAACACAGCTGAAAGGAATTATGACATCTATGACTTGGAGCTGTTAGCAATTGTCAAGGCATTATGCAACTGGAGGCCGTACCTCGCAGGATCCCCTGCACAAGATCAAAGTATTCTTGGACCACATGAACCTACAATACTGGAGATCTCCACAAAAGATTAGTAGACGGGTCATGAGGGAAGTACTGGAGCTCTCTGAATACGACATAGAAATTCACCACATTAAAGGAACCGCCAATGGACGAGCGGATGCCCTATCCAGATGCCCCGACTACAACCAAGGAGAGCACAACAATGAACAGGTCACAGTACTCCCCGACCACATATTCGTGAGAGCCGCAACAATCGACACCACAGACAATCCAACACGAATGAGCCCCACAATTACAATGGACGAAATGCAGCTGACATACCCAGTATACACCCAGGACAACAACATGATCAAAACATGGGTAGACCCACACAAGCTCAAGCACATTGAAGGGACGTGGTATAAAGATGGGCGAAGAGTGGTTACAGGCAACGCTCATGAATGAAGGCGTATTATACAAGCTCACCATGACACCCTAACCTATGGACACCCCGGGATCAACCGAACTATCAAAATGATCGAGCGATACTACTGGTGGCCAGGGTTGCGACAAGAAGCGCAAGATTATGTCAAAGGATGTGCCGACTGTCAACGCATCAAGGTCAATAACCGACCAACGCAAGCCCCTCTACAGCCCATATTCCCAAAACCAGAGGCAACCCCATTCGAAGTCATAGCCCTGGATTTCATCACGAAACTACCCCTGTCAAATAAATGTGATTCCATACTAACCATAACCGATCACAATTGCTCCAAAGCAGCAGTCTTCATCCCGTGCCTGGAAGAGATAAGTGCAGAAGGAACTGCGGCCCTGTACGTAACACATGTTTTCCCAAGGTTCGGACTACCAGCACGCATTATCAGCGATCGAGACCCCAGATTTGCATCAAAGTTTACCCACAAATTGTGCCGAATCCTAGGAATTGAGCAAAACATCTCCACGGCGTACCACCCCAGAACTGACGGCCAATTGGAACGAACAAACCAATGGCTAGAACAATACTTGAGATTCTGGGTTAACAAACGGCAAGATGACTGGACACACTACCTACCAATGGCAGAATTCACGCACAACAACTGGCCAAACGAGTCCACCAGGGAGTCCCCCTTTAACATCCTTATGGGGTATAACCTGCGCACTGATTGGATCAATCGCCCTTCCCCTATCCCGCAGGTAGCATTAAGAGTGCAGCAGTTCAAGGAGGCTAGAATGCGCGCCCAGGAACTGATGATCAAAGTGCAGCAGGGGTGGATCAAACACAAGGACACCCCAAAATACCAGATAGGGGACCTCATATGGCTCGAAGGGTGCCACCTACATACCAACCAACCAATGGCAAAACTCGTGCCCAGGAGACATGGGCCATTCCAGATCGTTCAGGTGATGTCCACAGTCATTTACTGCCTAGAGCTTCCCACACAGTGGAGCATCCATCCAGTGTTCCATACGGATCTTCTGACGCCGTACCGTGAAACTCCCACGCACAGCCCCAATTATCAGCACCCACCGCCAGATTTGGTGGATGGTGAAGAGGAATATGAAGTCGAGAAGATTCTAGACTCTCGGCGGTTCGGCAGAACCAGGAAACTACAGTACTTGGTCAAGTGGCGTGGGTACCCCAACTCGGACAACCAGTGGGTCTCCAAGGATGACGTGTTCACCGATGATGCGATTTGGGAGTTCAAATGTTCAAACCCTGCCAGAGAAACACATATAAGCGCAGGGTTACTCCAAGAGACGTCCCCATCTCCTTCACCTGCCTTATCACACACTCATGTCCTCATCCCCAGTCCAAGTACACTATGTCCTCAACGACTTGCTCCCCATCTCGATCCAGCCCACTCTCATTGTCCAAGATGCGCCACCGACACCCTTGTTGCTTCCACAGTCCCTTCACGACGGAGGAAGTCGTCCACCTACCCCCTTACCATCCCTCATTCCTTCGCCAACCACTACAAGGGTTGGTTCAAGAGAGCCTTCACCGCCCCACATGCAAGAGGCCCAACAACCCGATCAGAACCAGGCTCAGGTTCAAGAGGACTGGGACTTCGATTGATACATGTCAGAGGAACATTGCCCTTTACACCAACACCTTGTGTATGGGAACCATCTCACAACCACGCACAACAAAACCCCGCCGCTATGCACCACAGACGGGGAACCCATTCTCATGCCGAAGGCTTCTCGACCCAAGGTCCGCATCTATTGTGTGGAAGAACACAGCCCAGTTTCCCAATGCGAAGTGGAGACTCCTCCACCCCTCGGGTTCCAACACAACAGGGGAGTACATTACATCCCCTTTCAGATTCAAGACGCTCAGGACTGGCTGCACCCAGCTTGGTATACACAGCTCATCCTCACAGCGGACCCATTTGTTCTCGCCTACCGGAGAGGCAGCGACCAGCAGTACGGCAAGCTGGTACACATCGCCCCCAACTACGACTACCCTCGTGACATCGATTACTGCGATGATGATCTGATATTCTTAGATCAGCGCAGCATCATGAGGGGATCAGTCGACCGAGCCTTGATGGGCATCAAAGACCTCACCCTGACGGTGGAGGTTCACCGTTACCGTTGTGCCCAGGCAGGAGTGGAGGCCAAGGAGGTGGAGCTAGCCAGGGTCATGGAGGAGCTTGACAGAGTTGCCAGAGTATGGCGGGAGTGCATACTCCGCTTACAGCGAGCCAATGCTCTCACCCGTATCGAAGCGGAGCGGGACTCATACCGCCCAGGACTGGAGGCGGGAGCACAGGTCGCGGAGCAGAGGGAGGCGACTCAGCAGGGTCGAGCTGGGGGCTCGACCGTAAAAAGGGGGTGATGTTACGTTTCGGACTGATCAGCACCTCGGGCTGGGAAGTGGACACTGACGCGTCGACTATGACATCGCCGTCAGCAGTATATTGTCATGGACTTGTGGATCAGTAAGCTGGGTAAGCTCTGGCGCATGTGATTGTACAATAACAGCTCGGATCTCGGAATGACTTGGAATGACTCATCACTAGGATAGTTGTATTAGGGTTTGCTCTACTTACGCTATTGGCTAGTTACATTCCAAGCGGCGCTTCAAAGCCCACACGTACTTGTATAAGTAGACTAGTGCAAAGACCAAGAACCGCATCTTGGTCTTCTTCCAATACCACTACCATCTACCATCTATACTAAGAGGTCGTCCCTCTTAAGTGAGTCGTCCGGCATATCCCCTTAGACCAGGGATCCCCATGACCAGTCCCTGATCCCTTGCACAGGCAGTGGAATATCCCCAAGGCACTGCCGCCTATCAGATCCAACTCTATCGCAACAAGCGAGTGTCCAAGCCCTACACCACCTTCTTTGTTATCGACCACGAATCTTGGGAGTTCGCGCGCTACGCCCCTGAAGTGCCGCCTGGTATTCCCCAACTCGAAGACCTTCACGCGTACTTTGGACTAGACGGATGTATCCTACCTCATCCCACTTTCTATCCGCAGACATCAGTTAACCAGAACTTCTTCTTGCAAAGGATTGCCACATGTAACGAAGCCTAAGTCAGGCAGATGTCCGTGGTAGATGCTACAGTGAAGGATCTCTTGAACCAACTCTTGTAGTGGTTGGCAAAGGAAGGAGGGATGGTAGGGGGGTAGATGGACGACTTCCTCCGTTGTGAATGGGCTGGGGAAGCAACAGGGGTGATGATGGTGCATCTTGAATGATGAGGGTTGGTTGCACTGAGATGGGGAGCAGGTCGTTGAGGACATAGTGCACTTGAACTGGGGATGAAGTCATGAGCGGATGGGACAGTGGATGATGGAGATGGGGATGTCTCTTGGGATAGTCCTGCATTTATATGCACTTCTCTGGCGGGGTTTGATTTTTTGAATTCCCAAATTGCGTCATCTGTGAACACGTCATCCTTGGAGACCCACTGGTTATCCAAGTCCAGGTATCTGCGCCACTTGACCAAATACTGTAGCTTCTTGGTTCTGCCAAATCACCGGGAGTCCAGAATCTTCTCGACCTCGTATTCTTCTTCTCCATCTACCAAATCCAGTGGTGGGTGTTGGTAGTTAGGACCGTGTGTGGGAGTTTCTTTGTATGGAGTCAGGAGATCCGTGTGAAATACTGGGTGGATGCTCCACTGTGTGGGAAGTTCTAGGCAGTAGTTGACTGCGGACATCACCTGGACGACCTGGAATGGTCCATGTCTCCTGGGCGTGAGTTTTGCCATTGGTTGGTTTGTGTGTAGGTGGCGCCCTTTGAGCCATATGAGGTCCCCTATTTGGTATTTTGGGGTGTCCTTGTGTTTGATCCACCCTTGCTGCGCTTTGATCATCAGTTCCTGAGTGTGTGTTCTAGCTTCTTTGAACTGTTGCACCTGTAGTGCCACCTGTGGGATAGGGGAAGGTCAATCAGTCCAATCAGCACGCAGGTTATACCCCATGAGGATGTTAAAGGGTGACTCCCTGGTAGACTCGTTTGGCCAATTGTTATGCATGAATTCCACCATTGGCAGGTAGTGTGTCCAATCGTCTTGCTGCTCATTGACCCAGAATCTCAGGTATTGTTCTAGCCATTGGTTTGTCCGTTCCGATTGGCCATCAGTTCTGGAGTGGTATGCTGTGGAGATGTTTTGCTCTATTCCGAGAATTCAGCATAGTTCGTGGGTAAACTTGGATGCGAATCTGGGGTCTCGATCGCTAATGATACACGCCAGTAGTCTGAATCTGGGGAAAACATGTGTCACTCACGTACAGGGCTGCAGTTCCTTCAGCGCTTATTTCCTCTAGGCACAGGATGAAAACCGCTGCTTTGGAGCAGTCATGAACGGTTATGGTTAGTATGGAGTCGCATCCATTAGATACTGGTAGTTTGGTGATGAAGTCTAGGGCTATGACTTTGAATGGGGTTGCTTCTGGTTTAGGGAATATCGGTTGGAGAGGAGTTTCACAATCTAGAGCTCAGACTGGCACCGAGTTAGTCACAAACAAAGTATGCGCAGGGCCTGGGCTTGATACCAGGTTGCATATGCTGATCGATTAGGTAAGACGACTTGCACACGACCCGAGCACAATCAAATGGAACTAGAGATGAGATTCGAAGATGGTACAACAGAGGACAAGACTAGGATGAGGGAATACAGGCTACCCTACTGGCCCTACTTATACTGTACAGAGTTTCTATTTTTCTGTAATTTTCTACGAGTTTTCTGAAGGATGCGCAATCGTTACTCTACCTGAGTCACATGATCCGCAGTAAGATCATGTGAGCCGCAGTACTACTTTCTAGAAGTGAGGCCAGCATATTTCCGAAACATCAGAACAAGAAGCAAGAACTGGAAACACAGAACAATCCTACAATTCATCAATGGCACGATTGGGGGGGATCATGACATACGCCCCCTTCTTGACTGATTCGCCTCGAATCAATCCTTCTTCATCATATCAATGGGGCGGTACTTTTTGCGGAAACTGTGAACTGCTCCCGAGGATTCTGCCGAGAAGGGTGAGGGTGAGTATGTAACTTCTTTTGCTCCCTGGTTGGTAGCAATAGGCGAGGTGTAGTAACACCGCATCATATGACAGTTCGGCATCTTCCAGTTTAGGTAGTTTTCGGGCCGGGGAACTGGGGTCCGCTTTGATATGTGGCTTTTCTTCAGTCTTCAGCTGTTTGCATTTTGGTGCCCTGGGGCGCGGTCGGTAACGTACGAATTTAGGGAGGGGGTTAGTACATCTTCCCAGCTGCGGGCGAAGTTTTTTGCGTGGGCTTTCGTCGTCCGCTTTGTTCCCTGATTTCCGTTTCGTCTGTGCGTACACGTGTAGGGGGTGGTTCTGTGGTACGAGTGCCTCGCGGCGTGATTCTTTGGGTACCTCATCCTGTGTTGCCTCGGGTTGAACTTTATCTGGGTCTCAAGGTCGTTCAAGAGCATGGTGTGGAAATAGAATGGGGTAGCGGGGTTGTGGAGCGAGTATGGTAGGGCGCTGGGGTGAGTTTGAGGGGTGCGAAACCGAGGCTGGTGAGGTTTTTACCCCCTCCTTAGAACAGATGTCGTCCTCGACACTAAGCAAGGCAGGAGAGGAGGGACCAGAGTGTGGCACCCAGAGATCGTCGGAGCCGGCATCCGCATCGTACCAAACGTTGCTGTCGTTGTCGGTGTCAGGCAAGACAGGCGAGGCGGGGGGAAAGGAAGAGGGGCAAAACAAGTCAGAGATGCGAGGGAACTCATCATTGAGCGAGAGGGTGTCTAGGAAGGCGGCGGTGAGAGGTTCGAGTGATGGGGAAGCCGATCCCAAGTGGTAGGAACGACATGGCGACATGGGGGGTGAGGAGAGGGAGGTGTGGGTCGAGCTACTGGGCGAGGGAGTAGGAGATGCGGGACGGAGAGTGGCACAAGGTCCGGGGGAGGTGACGGCGAGGTTATTTATTTGTAGTCCCACAGTTGAACCAGCATCAATCTCGTCGTCTCCTATCATCATGAGACTGTTGATTACCTGTGATCATGCCGCGGGGTCAAGGGTGAGGGCGTCACGAAGCACTGTTTGTGTCGTGGGGTCGTAGATAGAATGGGAAGAAGTTGAAAGCTCGTTGATGTGCCATGAAGAACTTTGCTGCTTTGGACCGTCCTTGGCCATGTGTCTGGTTTGCAGGCAGTGGAAGCACTTCCCCTCTCTTTGACATTGGGCATAGGTGGCGTCAGAAAGATTTGATTGATATTGATGTCTGGCCATCGTGGAGATTGCATCGACTTCCATCGGAACAATATCCTGTGATGTAGGGGCAGGCGGAGGTATGGTGACATTAGTGGTGAGCAGGATTGGGTCCAATCTTCGAGAGGTCTTAACGCCACGGGCAAGAAGGCAACTGGCAAGGGTACGAGCACGTTGGGCTTCAGCACGTGCTGCATCTTGCCACTCGGTCATGGTCTTGGGGAGCGTGGTGCGCAGTATGCAGGCACGGAGTAATGATTCTGTAAGTCCTCGCTGGAAGAACTCGATGGTGCTGCTGGCGTCTCTATGCCATCCCGCAGTATTGGCGAGGTATTCAAATTGTGCGATGTATGCGTCTACATCGTCTCCCTTCATCTGTAAGGTTGTCAGTTTTTGGTACGTGTTTTGCTTACTGAGAGTGTCGGTCCACACGTTTTTGAAGGACGTTTCAAACTGCGTCCAGAGTTGCTCATCTGTATCGGCAACCGGATTTGGATGGCGAGTAGTTAGTCCGTCAAGTTTCTGCTCCTCAAGGTCCACCCAGTTGTTGACAGCTGGTCCATGTATCAGCCCGAGCGCATAGATGATGCGCAAGTATGGTTTCTTCATGATAGCGTGGTCTTTATTGAGTTTGCAATGTAGTTGGAATTCTCGCAGAAACTGTTCACTGTCTGAGCAATTGCCAGAGAAGAGCGTCGGTGGTGTGCCTTTGAGAGCACCAGTAAGTGAGGTGGAAGTCATTGATGCGGTCAGTGGAGGATAGACTGGTGTTGGAAGAGTGGTGGGGGTAACTGCGAGTGGGAGGTCTGTATGTATCGGAGTGAGACAGCGGAAGGCCTCTGTGAGTTCCTCGACTGGATTGGTAGGTGGTTGACTGAACACGACACCCTCATCAAGATACTCGAGTTCTTCGCAGTTTTCTTCTACAGGGATGGGTGTGATGGCAGGGGGGAGTGTTACGATCAGAGCTTGCAACGTCAAGCTGATCGTAGCACAGGGGCGTCACAGGCCCGGACGACGTTCCGGGTTGTCACTTAGTAAGACCTCGTGCTACGGCGAGCGAATTCAGTAGTAAGACCCTGCACGACGGCAGGCGAATGGAACTAGAGTTGAGAGTTGACAATGGATTGAGACAAGACACAAGACTAGAACGAGGGGATACAGGCTACCCTACTGTTCTCTTTATACTATACAGAGTCGCTATTTTTCTGATTTTCTAGGTATTTTATCGAGACGCGTGGCCTATGGCACCATCTAAAGTCACCTGTCCCACAGCAGGTCATGTGCTCCGCAGTGTCGCTTTTCTAGACAGAAACTGGAAACTCCCGAAACATGAAACTTCAGAATCCGAGTCGAAGAACAAGAATATAAACGAAGGCGACATTAGAAAGAGAAGGGAAACTTATGGAATGGAAGATCGATGGTGTGATCAGGGTGATCGCGACATACGCCCCTTTCCAGACTGATTCATCTCAAATCAGGTTCCGTTATTCATTTTTGATGGGCTGGTACTTCTTTCGGAAGCCGTGGACTGCACCTATTTCTCCGAGGGGGAAGGGTGACGGGGAATACGTGACCTCTTTGGCTCCAGGTCTGTAGCAAAAGGCCAGATGTTCGCGAATGGCGTCGTAGGTTGGTGGGTCCGGGGTTAATGGTCTCCAGGCCGGTACTCCGGGGTCCACTTTGATGCTTGTTTTCTCGTCCTTCAGCGATTTGTGTTTTGGTGCTTTAGGACGCCATTTGTAGTCGAAGTATCTTGGGAGCGGTTTCGAGCGATGGGCCAGTTGTGGGCGAGGCTGTTTCTTCGGGCATTCGTCGTCCGCATCGGATCCTGAGCTTCGTTTCTTCTGGGCGTAGCGGTATAAGGGGTGGTTTTGTGGCACCATCGCCTTGTGCCGGGGTTCTTCTTCATTGGTCTTTCCCTGGGGCTGTATCGTGTCAGGGTCCTTGGGTCGTTCGAGAGCTCCACGTGGAAAGAGAGGTCGGTGACGCGAGCCTGAAAACGAGGAAACCGAGGTTTTTACCCCCTCAAAAGGATGCGTGTCATCCGCGACACGAGTGGTCTGGGCAAGTGGCGGCAGTGGCGGGGTCCAGGCGCTATCGGGGCCGTCCTTGGCGTCAAACCAGACTTCTTCGTCCTCGTCGATAGGCACGGGGACAAGTGACATGGGTGGGGAGTAAGAGCCAAACAAGTTGGGGAGGGGGGGAAACTCTTCGTCGAGGGCGAGAGAGTCAAGAAAGTGGGCAGTGAGGGGTGCAAGAGAGGGTGAAGCGGAGTCCGGGCGGGGGTAAGCCTGTGGCGACAGAGGAGGCGACGAGCAGAGTTCTGAAGGACAATCGTCGGAGGAAGGAGTGGGGGGTATGGATCGAAGCGTGGCGAATGGTTGGGATCCAGGAGAGGCGGGAGCGATGTTATTTATCTGGGCTCCAGGGCTGTCCGGATAGTCGGTGAAGGCGAGGGTTTCGAGAATGTGCGTACGTTCATCTGGGTTGAGGGCCAAGACAGCTCAGAGTACGTCTTGGGTGTTGGATCGGATATTGAGTGGCGATGCACTAGTCTCGTTGATCGTCTGTGGTTTGCGGCACTTCGGACAGTCTTTTGTCAGATGTCCGGTTTGCTGGCAGTAGAAGCATCGACCTTCCTTTTGACAGCGAGCATACTCTTCGTCGGTTAGTGTGGTTGGGAACATGCGGCGCGTGGTGATGGCGTCTACTTCCATTGGCACTACATCTTGTGACGTGGAAGCAGGCGGGGACGTGGTAACGGAGGCAGTGGGTAAGAAGGGATCCGAATGTCGGGAGGTTTTGATGCCACGAGCTTGTAGACAGCTGGTCAAGGTGCGGGCGTGTTGAGCTTCTGCGCAGGCGGCATCTTGCCACTCAGTCATGGTTTCTGGAAGAGTGGTGCGTAGGATGCATGCGCGCAGCAAGGATTCCGTGAGTCCTTGGCGGAAGAATTCTACGGTTCTGCTCGCATCTCGATGCCATTCCGCAGCATTGGCGAGATACTCGAACTACGCAATGTAAGTGTCGACGTCGTCCCCTTTCATGTGAAGTGTGGTCAGTCTTTGGTATGCATTTTGTTTGCTTAGCATGTCGGTCCACACCATTTTGAAGGACGCCTCGAATAGCGTCCACAGTTGTTCGTCCGTTTCCGGAATGGGATTTATCCGTCGGCCTATCAGTTCGTCCAGTTTTGTTTCTTCAAGGTCCACCCAGTCGTTGACTGCCGGTCCGCGTATCAATCCGAGTGCGCAAATGACGCGCGAGTACGGGTGCTGCATAATGGCATGGTCCTTGTTGAGTTTTCGGTACAGGCGGAATTCTCGTAAGAATTGTTTGCTGTCCGCACGATTACCGGTGAAGAGGTTTGGGGTTGTGCCTTTGAGGGCGCCAGTGAGCGGAGTGGTAGCCATGACAGGGATGGGGAGAGATGTTGGAATGGCGGGAGAGATTCCAGTTGCGATTGATGTGAGGAGGGGAGGTTCAGCGTGGATTGGTGTAAGTCGTTCGAAGGCCTCCGTAAGCTCGTCGATGGGGTCCGGGAGGGGGAGGTCAAGTCGGACGTCTTCTTCGATCGCTTCGATCGGGTTTTCTATCTGGACAGGTGCGACGGGTGGGGGGAGTCTCTCCGGGTTCTCTTCGTCGTCCGAGTTCCACCAGCCGAGACCGATGGGATTCTCACGTTCGATCCGGAGGGAGTCCTTGGTGCGGTATATATGTTGTCCGAGATGAGGGTCGAAGTGTTGTTCTACCAGGTACCAGTTGTCGTTGATGAACTTGACAAGATATACCTGATTGTTGAATACACAGCAATATCCTCCGTGGGGATCAGTTGGGGAGGTGTTCCAGTAAGCGGTGCCTTGTACGTGAGGGGGGAGATCGTCTGAGAATCGTCTAAAAACTTCGACCCAATCGTCGTTGTCGGGAACAGTTACTCGTAGACTAGCCATGACTGTCAGTTATGTCTTCAAGGTACAGTTATACTCCCGCAGTGGTGTGCGTGGAGGTTCAGTGAATCCCGATCGCTTGTGGCGACTTTACAGGGCAGGGTGTCAGTATTACTCTCGTGACTACGCACGCAGAGGTCAGGTAAAATGGTTCTAGTCTTATGTTACGATCAGAGCTTGCAACATCAAGCTGATCATAGCAGAGGGGCGTCACAGGCCCGGACGACGTTCCGGGTTGTCGCTTAGTAAGACCTCGTGCTACGGCGAGCGAATTCAGTAGTAAGACCCTGCATGACGGCAGGCAAATGGAACTAGAGTTGAGAGTCGACAATGGATTGAGACAAGACACAAGACTAGAACGAGGGGATACAGGCTACCCTACTGTTCTCTTTATACTATACAGAGTCACTATTTTTCTGATTTTCTAGGTATTTTATCGAGACGCGCAGCCTATGGCACCATCTAAAGTCACCTGTCCCGCAGCAGGTCATGTGCTCCGCAGTGTCGCTTTTCTAGACAGAAACTGGAAACTCCCGAAACATGAAACTTCAGAATCCGAGTCGAAGAACGAGAATATAAACGAAGGCGACATTAGAAAGAGAAGGGAAACTTATGGAATGGAAGATCAATGGCGTGATCAGGGTGATCGTGACAGGGAGTCGTTCTGGGTTGGCCTCGTCATCGGGGAGCCACCAACCAAGTCCGAGCAGATTTTCTCTCTCAACGGCAAGGGAACTTCTTGTGTGGTGGATATGCTGTCCGAGATCAGCGTCGAAGTGTTGTTCTACCAGGTACCAGGCGTTGTTGATGAATTCGACAAGATAGACCTTTTGTCTGAGTAGACAACGGTATCCGCCTCTCGGGTCTGTCGGCGAAGTGTTCCAATAAGTGGAACCGAGTACGTGTGATGGGAGGTCGTCTGCGAGTCTTTGAAAAAACCTCAACCCAGTCATCGTCCTCAGGGATTAGTAGCTGTAGGCTCGCCACGATCAAGCTTTTCTAGAGTAGTGCCACAGGGGTTCGCACTTGCGGGTTGTCCTTCCGTGGGGCCGCAAGGTAAAATTCTTCACAGTAGTTCGCACTTATGAGTTGCCCGTCCATGGGGTCGTAAGGTAGTGTTCGCACTCTCAGGTTGTCCACCTGTCACGGGGCCAAGAGGTAAGTTTGCACTCATGGGTCGGTCCACCTTTTGTGGGGCCGTGAGGTAGAGGATCTCGCTGTCCAGGGCGAGAGGTCACTAGGAGATGGTCCTAGTCTTATTTCACAATCTAGAGCTCGGACTGGCACCAAGTTAGTCGCAAACAAAGTACGTGCAGGGCCCAGGCTTGATACCGGGTTGCGTATGCTGATTGATTAGGTAAGATGACTTGCGCACGACCCGAGCACAATCAAATGGAACTAGAGATGAGATTCAAAGATGGTACAACAGAGGACAAGACTAGGACGAGGGAATACAGGCTACCCTACTGGCCCTACTTATACTGTACAGAGTTTCTATTTTTCTGTAATTTTCTATGAGTTTTCTGAAGGACGCACAATCATTACTCTACCTGAGTCACATGATCTGCAGTAAGATCATGTGAGCTGCAGTACTACTTTCTAGAAGCGAGGCCAGCATATTTCCGAAACATCAGAACAAGAAGCAAGAACTGGAAACACAGAACAATCCTACAATTCATCGATGGCACGATCAGGGGGGATCGTGACAAGGAGCGCGTGTTGGCTGGTTGCTTACTTTGATCCGTTGACAGTCGGCGCATCCTTTGACGTAATCTTGTGCTTCTTGCCATAGTCCCAGCCACCAGTAATATCTTTCGATCAGTTTGATGGTTCGGCTGATTCCTGGATGACCGTACGTGAGGGTGTCGTGATGGGCCTGTATAATATGCCTTCATTTGTGAGCGTCGCCTGTGACCACTCTTTGCCCTTCTTTATACCAAGTGCCCTCGATGTGCTTGAGTTTGTGCGGGTCTACCCATTTGGTGATCATGTTATTGTCCTGGGTGTATACCAGGTATGTGGGTTGCATCTTGTTGGTGGTGATCGTTGGGCTCATTCGTGTTGAATTGTCTGTGGTGTCAATTGTTGCGGCTCTGATGAATATGTGGTCTGGGAGGACTGTGACCTGTTCATTGTCATGTTCCCCCTGGTCGTAGTCAGGTCTCCTTGACAGGGCATCCACTCGTCCATTGGCTGCTCCTTTTATGTGGTGAATCTCTATGTCATATTCTGAGAGTTCCAGTACTTCCCTTGCTACCCGTCTGCTGATTTTCTGTGGAGATCTCCAGTATTGCAGGTTCATGTGATCAGAGAATACTTTGATCTTGTGTGGGGATCCTGCAAGGTATGGTCTCCAGTTCCACAGTGCCTTCACAATGGCTAATAGTTCTAGGTCGTAGATATTGTAATTTTGCTTGGCTGCATTGAGGGTGCTTGAGTAGTAGGCAATGGGGTGTTGTTTGTTGTCTTTATCCCATTGAAGTAGTACTGCTCCTACTGTGTATCCTGAGGCATCGACTTCCAGTTCAAAGGGTTTGTCTAGCTCCGGGTGTTTGAGTACTGGTTCTTCCATTACTAGGGTCTTGAGCTTGTTGAATGCCTGTTGCTGTTCTGTTCCCCACATCCATTCCGTGTCCTTCCTTGTGAGTTTGTTGAGTGGTCGAGTGTGTGTGGCAAAATTTTGAATGAAAGCGCGGTAAAAGTTGCAAAAACCTAGGAACAATCGCACCTGTTTGATGTTTTTGGGGTTCGGCCATTTGCGAATTCTGGAAATTTTGACAGGGTCCATGTGAATCACCCCCTTTTTAATGATTACCCCCAGGTAATCGAGGGTATTGGAGTGGAAGGTGCACTTCTCTAACTTGAGGTAGAGGTCATGTTGTTCTAACAGGTCCAGGATATCATGGACTGCTTCCATATGTGCCTCTTTCATTGTTGCTGTTGCTATACCTATGTTGTCCATGTATACACGAATGATGGTCCCCTTCTTTTCATGATATTCAATGAGGGGAGCAAAGATCCAGTTCATCATTGCTTGGAATGTTGCTGGAGCATTTGTCATGCCAAAATACATTACCAGGGGTTCAAAGAATCCTTGTTTGGTCTTGAACACTGCTTTGTGTTCATCTCTGAGTTTGATTTGAATGTTGGTATATCCCCACCGGACATCGAACTTTGAGAATATTCACCCACCGCTAAGGTCTGCAATAAGCTGCGGTATTAGTGGTAATGGGTATTGGTTGCATATGGTCCATTTGTTGAGTTCTCTGTAATCCTGTACTGGGCATAGTTTTCTGTCCTTCTTTTTGGCAAAGAAGAATGGGGCTGCATACTGTGACTTAGAGGGTCTGATATATCCCTTTGCCAGTTGTTCATCGAGGAATTCGTCCAGCACCTTGTCTTCTGTTTGATTCAATGGGTAGACCTTACAGTTTATGTGGTCCAGCGCATTTGGTTTGAAGTTGATGGCGTGGTCCCAAGGTCTGGAAGGAGGGAATCTGTGGGATTCTTCTTCGCTGAATATTTTCGTATGTTTTTGATATTTGGTGGGTAGTTCCTTTTTTTTTAAATTTTGTTGGGCTGAGATTGCCAATTCCGTTGCCATTGTTTGTAGGTGTATTGGGGTCATTTTGTCCTCTAGTTCCTGGAGGGCGTGCTGTTTGTACTGGTCCCAAGTATGCTCAATTATCCAACGTATTTCTGCTTGTTGTTCCACACGGTTGGGTGGTCTGTTTGGGTTGGTGGTGCGGATGATGATTGGGTACTGTTTTGTGTCCATAGTTGCGGTGGCCCATTGTATCTTTGGCTGGAAAGTCACAAGCCATGGGTATCCCAGGATAAGGTCTTCCCCTCCAACGTTGGTGATGAGAAACTGGATGGTTTTTAGCTTTCCATCAGTTTGAATGTTTAGGTCGATGTAGTGAGTGATTTTCCCCCCTTTGTTGTGTGTTCCATCAATATTCCATATGTTGCAGGGGTTTGGTAATTCCTTGGTTCCCAGATTCATTCTTCTGACGAAATCTGGGTGTATGAAGCTGTGGGTGGCTCCGGAGTCCACCAGTGCTTTCTTTTCAGCCATGAAGTAACTTGTGCGGATAGAAACTGGGACATGCATAGATTGATAGTGCATGACAAATGATGAGTTACAATTTGAAGCCCTCACCCAGGCTGTTGGGTTCAGGTGCTTTAAAAATCCTGTCTCCCCACCATATTTTTCACCAACTCCTCCACTTGGTCCTGTGGTAGGGCTGCGATGCGTGCCAGAATATCCTGGACTTGTGAATCTGCGGTTGTGTGGTTTGCTTGTACAGGCTCATCCAGGTCAATGAGGGGTTCTTCCACCACACTTTGTGGGGCAGTGGGGACTTCCTCGATGTAGGCTCCTCGACCTCTAGCCCTTCTTGGCTGGTTACAATCCCATGAGAAGTGACCTTTCTGATTGCAGTTAAAGCAGGTGATGTCCCTTAGGTTCATTACTCCTCGCCCTCCTCCTCAGTGCTGCATGAATCCCCCTCTGGGTGGGAAAGGAGCTCTTCTGCATTCATAGTCGCATATGTCCTCGGGGTGGTTCCTATTGACATCGCCAATTTCTGCAACTCTTGCTTGGACCCTTCCTGGCATGGTATCCATTGCATCGGGGTGGTTTTGGTATTGTTGCCACCCTTGTTGATTTCCTTGATGCTGTGGGGGTTGGAGGCAAAGGGGTTCGTTTGGGCAAGGACGGGGTGTAGTTTGTGGTTGTCTTTCAAAACTGTCTTGCCAAGCCCTCATGTGCAGATAGCGCTTTTGCTGTTTGATGAGCGCATTTTTCCATTGGGAGTAGCTGCGTGGGTTATGGAATTGGTAGGTGTTTTGGTATAACTTGAGCGGGACGCCTCTTGTGAACTTGTCGAGTACCAATGGCTCATCAAGTCGGTAGTCAGCCTGTCAGACCAGCTTTTCAAATTTAGTGATGTAGCTGTCAATGTCCTCATTCGTCATTTTGAACCCTTTATCAAGTTCTACCCTTGTGCAATCCTTTTCCAAATTGTCGCAGAATTGGCCTTTGAATGCGAGCTCTACCCTGGCCCAGAGCTACAGGTTGTTCTTGTTTGCCTGTGCATCGAGCCATTTACCTGTTTCTGTTGCCCATTTGTCGACCAGTGGTCCCTGAATGTAAGTCAGGAACATCATGGCTTTGATGTACAGGACTTTGAGGCTTCTATTTGCAGCATTAACTCCCGCAAATCGGTTCCATTGTGCGAGGAACGCTTCTGCTTTGTCGTGGTTTCTGGTGAAGATCTCGGGTTCTTTTCCCAGGAATTTGTTGGTGTCGGGCATAATGAATGCGGGTATGGTGGTTTGTCCCTTGTCATTGTGGGGATTGTCGTCAGGGTCCCCTCCAGGTGGTGCTCCTCCACCTCCTCCTCTGGGTGGTCCTCCTGTCAGCAGCTGATATTCTTGTTTGCCAGATAGGGCAGTTCTAATAGCTGCCATTGTGGTAGTTGTGGACATATTAGTGGGTATGGACTCAGCGATTTGTTGTAGCTGCTGCTCCTCGCATTCGTCTCTGATGATGATCTCCTCCGGATTGCTCTGGATTGATGGTGAAGGTGCAGGTGTTTTCAGTGTTGGGGATCAGAGTGGTTCTTCTTCTTCTCCATCGATTGTACCCCACTGGTCTCTTGTGACAACTTCTGATTGTCAAATATTGATGTTCAGGCTAGAACTTGCGGGTCTAGTGGTGTTACGATCCTAGAGGCAGGCTCATGACCGCGTCACTACCGCTTAGTCATAATAACTTCTGGCTGCCTCACAGCTTGCTGGGAAACCTAGCTTGAGCCATCAAGCAAAGTGCTGTCAGTTATGCTAGACAGTGCCTAAGACAACTCTTGAGCCACCAAGAGGAGTGCTGCCTATATAGCCAGGCAGAGCACTAGATGTAAGACCACTTGCTGCACACTGCAGGCAATGGAATGGAACTAGATTGCAAGACAAGAGACAAGACTAGAACACAGAATACAGATGTACTACAGGCTCCTTAAATACAAGTATGGATATTTTCATTTTTCTATGTTTTTCCTAGGAAGCACAGCAGGGACTATTCTAGTAGAAGGGGAAGCAGAATCTGAAATGCGGAAGCAGAGACCAGAATTCTGAAGAGAAAACAGAATAGAAAGATCTGAAACACAAGAATCAAGTCAGAGACTTTTCCAGAAAACTGATTATCAGAGATAATCAATGGCACGATCATCGGATTGTGACAAGTGGCCTGGTATTTATTGTGGAGTTCATCCCAGCGGATTTCTACCCAACAGTAGTTGTCAAAGTTGAACTCTATGGGGATCAGTCAAGTGTTGTTTTGTTGGTCAGTGTAGTAGGTGATGTAGCCTGGATCCTCTGTGTCGTCTTTCCAGAATGCAGAGTTTAGATATCTCTTGGGGACGTTGCGGTCTCCTCATCTGTTGATGTAGTAGGGTCAGAATGGGACCCAGAGGTCTTTGGTTGAAGGATTGGCCACGGTGGGATCTTGGTCTTAATGTAATGTCTACCATGGACGTTTGCCTGACTTAGGCCTCATTGTGAGTGGCGATCCTTTGCAAGAAGAAGTTCGGGTTAACGGTGACTCATGGATAGAAGGTGGGATGAGGAAGGATACACCCGTCTAGTCCGAAATATGTGTGGAGATCGTCGAGTTGCGGTATACCTGGTGGGACTTCTTAGATGTATCGAGCTTGTTCCCAAGTGTCATGATCGAGGATGAAGAAAGTAGTATAAGGCTTGGCTATGCATTCGTTGTGGTATAGATGGATCTGATAAGCAGCCGTGCCAACTGGGTATTCCACTCCCCACGAAGGGGAACTTGGGATAAGTCATGGGGATCCCTGGTCTAAAGGGATATACCGGACAACTCACTTAAGAGGGTAGAACCTCTTAGTAAAGACAAGTGGAAGGTGGTAGTATTCGAAGAAGACCAAGATGCCATTCTTGGTCTTTGCGCTGCTCTACTTATACAAGTACGCATGGGCTTTAAAGCGCCGCTCGAATGTAGCTAGCCAATGGTGTAAGTAGAGCGAACCCTAATACAACTGTCCTAGTGTGAGTCATTCCAAGTCATTCCGAGATCCGAGCCGGTATTGTACAATCACATGTGCCGGGGCTTACCCAGCTGACTGATCCTACAAGTCCATGACAATATTCTGCTGACAGAGGTGTCATACCCATCATGTCAGTGTCCACTTCACAGCCTGAGGTGCCAATCAGTCCGAATCGTAACACATCATCAGTGATCAAGACCCCAGATTTGCGTCAAAGTTCACCCGCGAATTATGCCAAATACTTGGAATTGAACAGAACATTTCCACGGCATACCACCCCAGAACCAATGGCCAATCGGAATGAACCAACCAGTGGCTAGAACAGTACCTGAGGTTCTGGGTCAACGAATGACAGGACGACTGGACACGATATCTGCCTATGGCAGAATTCACGCACAACAATTGGCCAAATGAGTCTACCAGGGAGTCTCCTTTTAACGTCCTCATGGGTTACAACCCACGCGCTGATTGGACCGATTGACCTTCCCCTATTCCACAGGTGGCACTGTGAGTGCAACAGTTCAGAGAGGCTAGAGTGTGCACCCAGAAGTTGATGATCAAAGTGCAGCATGGGTGGATCAAACCCAAGGACACCCCAAAATACCAAATTGGAGACCTTGTGTGTGGCTTGAGGGACGCCACCTACATACAAACCAGCCAATGGCAAAGCTTGCGCCCAGAAGACATGGACCATTCCAGATTGCCCAGGTGATGTCCACAGTCAACTACCACTTGGAACTTCCCACGCAGTGGAGCATCCACCCAGTATTCCATACGGACCTTCTAACTCCATACAAAGAAACTCCCACACACAGACCCAACTATCAGTGCCCACCACCAGATCTGATCAATGGAGAAGAGGAATATGAGGTTGAGAAGATTCTAGACTCTCAGCGGTTTGGCAGAACAAAGAAGTTGCAATATTTGGTCAAGTGGTGTGGATACCTGGACTTGGACAACCAGTGGATCAACAAGGATGACGTATTTGTGGATGAAGCAATTCGGGAGTTCAAACAATCAAACCCCGCCAGAGAAACACATATAAGCGCAGGGAAATCCCAAGAGACGCCCCCATCTCCTTCACCCACTCTCCTACCTACTCATGTCCTCATCCCCAGTCCAAATTCACTATGTCCTCAACAACCTCCTCCCTATCTCAGTACAGCCAACCCTCATCATTCAGGATGCGCCACCATCACCCCTGTTGCTTCCCCAGTCTGTTCATGACAGAAACAGTCATCCACCTACCCCCTTACCATCCCTCCTTCCTTCACCAACCACTACAAGAGTTGGTTCAAGAGATTCTTTGCCGCCCAACATGTCAACATCCGTGGAACCCGATACAGATGAAGCTCAAGTTCAAGAGGACCAGGACTTCAACCGGTACCTATCAGAGGAACATTGCCCTCTACACCAACACCTCACTTACAGCAACCACCTCACCACCACGCACAACAAAACCCCTCTGTTATGCACCACAGATGGGGAACCCATCCGTATGCCAAAAGCTTCTCAACCCAAGGTCCGCATCTATCATGCGGAAGAACACAGTCTGGTTTCCCGACATCAAGTGGAGACTCCTCCACCCCTCGGGTTCCAATACAACAGGGGAGTACACTATATCCCTTTCCAGATCCGCGATGCTCAAGACCAGCTGCACCCAGCTTGGTATATGCAGCTCATCCTCACGGTGGACCTCTTCATCCTCGCCTACAGGAAAGGCAGCGACCAGCAGTACAGGAAGCCAGTGCACGCTGCCCCCAACTACAACTACCCCCGAGACACTGCTTACTGCAACGATGACCTGATCTTTCTAGATCAGCGCAGTATCATGTGGGAGTCGGTGGACTGAGCCCTCACGGGGATGAAGGATCTTATGCTCACAGCAGAGGTCCATCGCTACCATTGCGCCCAGGCAGGGGTCGAGGCCAAGGAGGTGGAACTGGCCAGACTTACAGAGGAGCTGGACAAGGTCGCCAGAGTACGACAGGAGTGCGTGCTACGACTGCAATGTGCCAATGTGCTTACGTGCATCGAGGTGGAGCGGGACTTGTACTGCCCCAGGCTGGAAGTGGGGCAACAAGTTGCAGCACAGAGGGAGGCAGCCCAGCGAGGTCGAGCTGGGGCTTGACCGTAAGAAGGGGGTGATGTTACGTTTCGGGTTGATCGGCACCTCAGGCCGAGAAGTGGACACTGACACGTCGACTATGACATCGCCATCAGCAGTATATTGTCATGGACTTGTTGATCAGTCAGCCGGGTAAGCTCTGGTGCATGTGATTGTACAATAACGGCTTGGATCTTGTAATGACTTGACATGACTCATACTAGGATAGTTGTATTAGGGTTTGCTCTACTTACGCTATTGGCTAGTAGTATTCAAGCAGCACTTTAAAGCCCACAAGTATCTGTATAAGTAGAGGAGTGCAAAGACCAAGAACGGCATCTTGGTCTTCTTCCAATACCACCTCATCTGTAATACTTACTATAAGGCTCATTACATAGGAATGACAGTATGATTACTTATGCTATACATGTAATTCGGAGTATTTAGTCATACAGTATACATACAGAATCCCCTTAAGGGATTATTCCAAGTCCACCAGTGATTACTCATCACTTTTCCCCAAATGGACATGGGTGGACCATAGAGTATATAAATCCTACTATAGGAGCAAGTACCTACACACATCTCTCTCCACCCCACTCTGAGCTTCCTCTGCTTCACTCTAAGCCTTGTCTAAGCTCTCTATCCAGGTAAGGGTCTACCTGTACACTGTGTGCATTGCTGTGCAACAGGTTATGGGCCCTGCCATAAGTCGCTTTGCACCTTCATTGGCTGCAATGACAGTGGGTTACCTTTAGTACCTGCAGTGGGGTTGTCGCCTTCATTGGCTGACACTAGTCTCCTCCACTATGGGGAGACTATGATAGTATGTCGCCTTTAATGGCAGACATTAGTCTCCTTATAAGGGGAGACTATGCTGATTTATTTTTCTGTTACTAGTCGCATACAGTGCCGACTATCTCTATCCAGAAACCTCTTTACAAATGTCGACTCTCACTACTCTTGTCCCCATCCTTGACAGCAACAACTACTTGATTTGGGCTAGGCAAATGGAGGCTTTCCTCAAGTCTTCTGCACTTTGGGATATGATTAATGGAAGATGGGCTATTCCTTCCATTAGGGATAAGGATGCCCCGACCCCTGTGGAGGTGGAAGCCTATAATGCGTGGTCTACTGATGATGATCATGCCCTAGGCTCTATTGTTTGCACCTTTCACCGGCTATTCAATGCCAGGTTGAAAAATTTGTGACTGCTGGTGATGTTTGGGGACATCTCAAGTCCCAGTACAGGGGTATTAGTGCCGCTAACATCTACCAGGACTTCAAGCATGCCATGACATTTGGTCTGGACTACACCAAGCATCCTGGCCCCCAGATAGATGAGCTTGCCACTATTTACAACCACCTTTCTGCCAATTCTGCCAAAGTACCCGATGGCCTTCAGGCCATGATGCTTCTTTCAAAGCTACCTGCCAAATGGGAGTCATCCCTTGTTCCTATTCTTATGTCAGGCACCACAGTGAAGCACCTTACCTTAACCAACATCTGTACTGTGGCGGTTAACCAGTGGGAAATTGAGCGTACAAAGAACCACTCTTCTAACAAGGAGTCGGCCAACAAGTTGTCAGCAGTCAGGCGCAAGTGGAATGACCCCAACTTCCAGCAGCAGCAAGGCTCTTCGGGCCAGAACAAGCAGTGCGGCCAGCAGCAGCAGCAGCAGCAACAACAGGGAGGGAACCATCACCAGCATAGTAAATGTGCTGGCAAGAAGTTCAAGAAGCAACATACACAAGGGCATATGCACATTGCCAACGTTGCGGCACTTCCAGTGCCAACCTCTACAACCATTGCACATATCTCACCTTCTGGGCTCGAGCAGCGCATTTCCTCTGCCCCTCCTGCGAAGAAGCATGTTCCAGGACACTACAAAACCTTCAATAAGGCTCTGGATGTCACCCAGGCCTTAGAAACCCCTGGAACTGTACAGACAGTGAAGACGCTTGAGCAGCGTCTTGGGCAGATGGTTGCGGATTCCCTGTGGACCAAGAACCCGAACACCTTCGCAGAGGATTGGGAAATGTCAGATGAGGATGAGGACCTCCCTACAGGCTGCAGTGTGCCCATTAATTCGCCTCCAGACTCTCCTAAACTAACCTTGACCCCTTTAGTCTCACCTTCTGAGCAAGAGGCATGCAAAGACAAGGGCAAGGAGCCCATTCGCACAGTTGAGCCTATTGAGGAATGCCCAGATAGTCCTACTGTGGTTGAAATAACCAAAATGTGGGAAGGCTTTCATAAGAAGGCACCAGAACATGCCCCCTCTCTGGATATTTCTCTGGATTGGGGAAGCGAAGCGAACGACGACAATGACTGTGACATCTACAACGACCTCGCTGATGCAGTAGGACAAGATGACTTCAACCCCTACAAGGATGGGTTAGTAACTTTCCCTCCTCTAATAAGCAAATCTGACCACTCTACAGTGCTACTGGATATGACGCCAACTGGCGCTTCTAAAAATTGTAGTTACAGTGCACTTGTAAATAAAGTCGTAAATAGCGCTAATCTATGTGCTCATGGTCTTGATTTCGCTTTATGCTCGAAATGTAAGGGAAAGAAGAGTCAAACAGAGCAAGAACCTACTTGGTTACTTGACTCTGGTGCACACTTTACAAACAATAAACTGGACTTTATAAGTTATACCCCCCTTTCACAAAAGCCTATGGTAAAGACGGCAGCCCATGCTCTTTATATACAAGGCAAAGGCTCAGTCTTACTAAAGCATTCTGTGGAACACAATGGTGTTAAAACAGAGTGTATTACATGCATATATCCTGTCTTTCACATACCACAGATGACAACTAAGCTATTGTCCATGGGGGAGTTTCTTCAACAGGGATTGCATGTTCATGGGGATTTGCAGCATATATCTCTATTCTATAAGGGCAGTACGATGCCCATATTACAAACAAAACCCCTAGCAGATGGTCAGACACTTTACTGGCTTGATGCCAAAGTCATGCAAGTGAAAAATGTACATGAAGCCCATAGTACAATCTATACTGCTGACTACAACATTTGGCATAGATGTTTAGGACACCCTTCGAAGGAAGTACTACGTTGTGCCAAGGATCACACTAAGGGATTCCCTAAGGACCTTGAATATCCTTCTGAGACACCCATATGTCCTGGTTGCGCTCAAGGGAAAATGCCTGCTTCAATGCATAAACCCTCTGAGATGTGTGCTAAGAAGCCTTTTGAAAAGATTCATTCTGATCTTAAGAGCTTCCCAGTTGACTCGTACCACAAATATAAATACTTCATTAGTTTCTTTGATGACTTTTCCTCCTATGCATGGGTCGTGCTATTATGCACCAAAGCACAGGCCATCAATGCATTAAGGCAGTTTGTTGCCAAGGTCAAAAATCAGCATAACACCACTATTAAACAGTGGATGTCTGATGCTGGAGGAGAATACAAGTCTGACGAGTTTACTAAGGTACTGAAAGATATGGGCATTAATATCCTACAAAGTGCACCGCATACTCCCCAACAAAATGGTCACGCTGAACACTTTATGTGTACTTGTATGGATAAGGCTCAGGCTATGCACCTTGAAGCCTGTCTCCCTCAATCCTGGTGGGAATTTGTGGTCCTACATGCAGTACATTGCTATAATAGGACTCCATCAAGTCGCCTTAATTGGCAGACACCCTATATGTAACGCCACCACAGGGGCGTTAAGTACGACGTGTACTTCAGCAAGTCAATGGGATCGGAAAGAGCGAACCAGTTAAGGTCCAGTACGGTGATGAACAAGTATCACTTGGTCTCCCAGGGACACAAGGATAGTAGCAGAGACTCAGGCTCAAGTGCAAAGGCGAGCGAAACGGTGGACTCAAGCGCAAGGGTGAGTCAAACAAGGGTTGTGAGGCAAAGACGATTGTGGTATTACACAAGAAGTCAAGTCTACCATACAAGCTAGGTAGTGTGTGACTTATATACTAGTACGGGATGTTTGTCAGAGACAAACATATGGCGCGATCATGAGTCAAGGATACAAAAGCTCGAACAAAGGGATAGGTCAAAAAGAGAACAAGGGAATCCCGTGGGACAATGCGTGCCTCAGAAATGGTCAGCAGGTTCAAACAGAGCATAAAACTGGCCATCCTATCGCCGAGGCGCAAGGTGCGAAATAGAAGCCAGGAAGCGTGATACGTCGGATCGTAATGTAAAAGTACAGTGAATACGGAAGGTGAGATAAAGGGTAGAGATGCAACTCTGATAGTAATCGTACAAGGGAAGAAATCATGACATTACCCCCCCTTCAGATTCGAAGTCGCCACGACTACGACTAGTTGCTGGTGTAGTACCAGTCATCCTCAACTGGTACTGTGTCTGGAATGGGTGAGGACAGGCGCGGGTAGGTGTGACGACGTAGGAAAAGGTGAGGTCTGCACTCACCACACTCACGACACTGCTCGTACTGGGGGCAGTGTATCTCATGCCGTGCATCATACCATATGCACTTACCGCACCACTGGGGGCGGTCGTCCAGATCGACATAGGCGGGCGACATAGGGGAGATGCAGCGGATGAGGCATACCTCGTACTGGTGAGTGCGACTACCGCACCATTGACAGGGCTGCTTCGCCCTCCTCTGAGGGCACTGCGCGATCAAATGGTCGGTGGACTTGCACTGGAAACACTTGCGAGGCCACTTACTGCCTTCCCCCTGAAGGCGCAGCATTTTGCAAGGCCCCCCAGCACACGGAAGGATTGGAGCGGGGTCTGGGGAGTGATGGGGATGTAAATACTTCACCTGAAGTTCGTCATATTTTTCGGATATCTTTGGTACCGCTTGTGCATACTGCAACTGTTTGCGTATGCTCACGAGGTCCATCTCCATATGGAATCAGTCGCGTATAAGGTCCGTCTCCATCCTCCGAATTTCCGACTCGCGCTTGGTAACTGCGTCCCTACACAGCAGGCATCCTCGAAGGCATGCCACCTCTGCACGGAGTCGAACGTCACACAGCTCCGTCAGGACTTCATCAACACACATGGCGTGTGGGTCGTGGGGGTGGAACATGGCCAGCTGCTGATCTGTAATGTGTTGCGGCAGCTGCCCTTCATAAATTCCCTGGATGTAGACGGACTGCACGTAACATGGATGTCCCCTACCCATAGTCCCGACAACTTCTTGGTAATCTTTGCAGTAGTAGATGAAGCGCGCGATGTGCTTCGTGTAGCCGGCCTCCCCGATCTTCATCAGGAAGTAGAGGTGGGTGAGATCAGGGTCGTTACGAAGGAAGGGGAGCCCCGGGTCAGTTGGGTCCTCGTCAACTGCTCCGTCGTCCAAGAAGGCGTAGGTGGGGTCGGGCTCGACGCAGCGGGGCTGCGTTACTGGTGACTGGGTGCCGTCAAGTTCAGGAGGGAATGGGGGGAGTGGTACGTTCATAATTGGTGGTGGAGTGCGTGGTTCTGAGAGTGTGGGGATGTCAACGGGTGGAGAGTCGGATACTGTGTATGGGGTAACTGCTGCCTCCTGGGCGAGGCGTTCAAGAGTTGGAGCAATCAATGACAAGATGGGGGGGTCTGGACTAGGCACTACAGAGTATGGCGTACAACCTTCTGGTTGCGAAGGGACACCCTGGTCCTGTGACAGTACAGTCAGATGGTCAAGTATAATTTGAGACGGGGGGCGAGCGGGCACGGTGGAGACGACAGGAGTGGAAGTCATGGTGAGTGAGATGAGAGGAAGGGATGTGGAGCATGGGTTTGTGCGGTGTCTCTTTATATCTTTCGTCCAGCCCCTTTGGCGGTGGGATGATGTCGGAAGAAGTCGGCGATAAGGTCAGGTGCGTGTTGAACGTTCTCGAGTGGTTCCCATGAGCTGTCGCTCACGGGGAATCCCTTCCACTGTACTAAGAACTGGAGTTTGCGCCCTCAGCCATGGACCCTTGATCCGAGGATTCGCTCCACTTCGAATTCTTCTTCTCTGTCGATAAGGTCAGGTGGAGGTCGCGGGAAGTTTTTCCCATGTAGTTCCGTCTCCTTATATGGGATGAGAAGGTTGGCGTGGAATACTGGGGTGAATCTTCCATGACTTCGGAAGTTCTAATTCGTATGATACAGTGGATAGGACTTTCTTGATTTGGAATGGTCTGTGGTGCTTTGGGGCTAGCTTGGCTGTGGGATAGAATGTTTTAAGGTTCGTCCCTTCTAACCACACTTGCGCTCCTTCTTGGTAGGGGATAAAGTGGGTACATCCCTGCTTCATCATAAGTTCTTGGGTGTGTTTGATACAGTCTTGCGCATGTTGTCAGAAGTTGCCCATGTCTTCTAATCTCTGGTCAACTGATGGGGAGGTTGTGGGCTTCGTAACCCAGTTAGTGCACAGTTCCCATCCCATGATAAGCGAGAAGGGGGAGTGTTTTGTCATGGCGTTGGGCCAGGCGTTATGTGCGAACTGCGCCACCGGGAGGGCCTCTGCCCAGTTGTCTTGTTGTATATTGCTCCAGTGGCGTAGATACTGCTCTAACCACTGATTGGTCCGCTCTGACTGCCCATCCGTTTGGGGGTGATACGCCGACGAGATGTTTTGCCTGATTCCGAGGGCTTTGCACAACTGCGTCATGAATGTTGATGTGAATCGGGGGTCTCTGTCAGTGATCATTGTTCGGGGTATGCTGTAGTGAGGGTAGACATGGTGAAGGTATAGCTGAGCTATGCCTTCTGCGGTGATTGTTTCGTTACATGGGATGAAGATAGCTGCCTTCGAACAATTGTGGTCAGTGATGGTGAGGATTGAATCGTAGCCCTGTGATGGTGGTAACTTCGTGATGAAGTCCATGGTTACGACTTCAAATGGTTCTGCATCTGGGTCTGTTGTGATAGGGTAAAGGTGTGGTTTCTGTCGGTGTGGGTTGATTTTGTCGGCTTGGCACGTGGCGCAACCCTTGACGTATTCTTCGACGTCTTTGCACATGTTAGGCCACCAGTAGTCCCATCGTAATAGTTCATAGGTGTTCGTGATTCCGGGGTGTCCCATGGCGGGTGTGTCATGGAAAAAGGTGATTACCCCCCATTTAAGATCGTTGTCCCCGACAACGACAAGTGCGTCGCCTTTCCACCATAACCCTTCATGTTTTTTGAGGTTGTGCAGTTCCACCCATCGTAAGACTTGTGGTTCGTCAAGATTCTGTGCAATTTGGGTCCAGATATCCATGCTGTGCATTGACATCTCCGTTACCTGGGCGAAGCGATCCTCAGGAAGAACAATAACATTGTTGTTGTCTTCCTCGTTGGGTGCGTAGTCAGGTTGTCGGGATAGAGCGTCTGCGCGACCATTCTTGATCCCTGGTACATGTTTCAATATGAAATCATACTCTGACAGTTCTAAGAATTCGCGTGCCACTCGTCTGCTAATTTTCCGTGGTTCCTTCCAGTATTGAAGGTTGGCGTGATCGGTGTGGATGATGATTTTATGGGGGGAGCCAACGAGGTATGTGTGCCAGGCATGGAGGGATTTGACTATTGCAAGCAGTTCCCGGTCGTAGATGTCGTAGTTCCGTTCAGCTGTGGATAACGATTCGGAGTGGAACACTACCGGATGGAGTTTCTGGTCGTCTCTGAACTGGTTGAGTACTGCACCGACAGCAACGTTGGATGCGTCTACTTTCATTTCGAATGGTTTTGTTAGATCGGGGGAGAGGAGGACCGGTTCCTGGCACACTTGGTCTTTGATACGTTCAAAGGCACGTTGTTGTTCTACTCCCCAATTCCACAGGGTATCTTTTCTGGTGAGGTCGTGGAGAGGGCGTGCGAGGGTCGAGAATCCCTTGATGAATCGGCGATAGAAATTGCAGAATCCTATGAATGCGTGTACTTCTTTAAGATTCTTCGGGGATTGCCATTCGCGGATACCCTGTACTTTTACAGGGTCCATCCGTATCTTCCCATGTCCGATGATGAGTCCAAGGTATTCCGTTTCTCTTACTTCAAACTCGCATTTCTCGGGTTTGATGTAGAGGTCATTTTCCTCGCAGATTGTCAGGACTTGGTGGACCCGTTCGCGGTGATGTGTGAGGTCATCAATGGTTGCGATGAGGATGTCGTCCATATAGACGATCACTTCATTTGTCAATATGGGTCCTTTGAATGTGGAGTCCATCATAGCCTGGAATGTTGCGGGGGAGTTCGTAAGACCGAAGTACATCACAAGCAGTTCAAAGGCTCCTCTGTTTGTTTTGAAGGCAGGCCTTCCACTCGTCTCCTTTGTCTATGCGGATGTTGTTATATCTCCAGCGAATGTCCAGTTTGGTAAAGAGTCTGGCGTCGCGAATCTTGTCGATTAGTTCAGGGATTAAGGGTAGCGGGTAGTGATTACGGATGGTGACCTCATTTAGTCGGTGGTAATCTTGTACAGGTCTGAGCTTTCCATCTTTCTTTTTTATGAAGAAAAAGGGTGAGACGTATGGGGATTTCGAGGGTTGGATATATCCTCTTTCTAGTTGTTCCGCAAGGAAGACATCGAGGGCTCTGTCTTCTTCTTGGGTTAGCAGATATACTTTGCAGTCCATGGTTGAGGGCACGTTTGGTACTAGGTCGATGGCATGATCCCATGGCCGCTTCGGGGGGAAGCGATGGGAGGCTTCTTCGTCGAATACCTTACGGTATTGCTGATATTCTGGCAGGACCATCTCTTCAAATGTGCGTGCCTCTCGTTTGGCTGCTTCTCGCTGCGCTAGTTCAGACGCCGTTGTTGTCTTTCGTAACAATGCTATACATGGTTCCTGTTCGTCGTCCACAATCTGTTCCCAAGCCTCCTCATCAAGTTGATACGTCTCCAACGCTCGTATAGATGCTTCTACGGGTGTGGCTTCATCTGATGGCATGAGGCTGGATATTACCACAGGTTGGAAGGTTTCATTTAATGTGGCTTTGCCCCACTTTACCAGTGGTTCGAACGCCGAGAACCATGGGTATCCTAGTATGACTTCATCCCTTCCTAGGTTCATCACCAGGAAGCAAAGTGTCTTCATGTCGTTTCCTGTATGGACAGTCAAGTCCGTATACTGTGTAATGGCTCCATCCTGGTTGTGCGTCCCATCCACGTTCCAAATACGTATTGGCTGAGTGACGTCACATGTTCCGATCTGTAGTCGCTTCAGTAGCGATGCACAGATAAAATTGTCTGTAGCCCCTGAATTCAGGAGTACTTGTCGTTCAGCCATTGCGTGTGCAGATTTGAACAAAACTGGAATTCGCATGGATCGATATCTGCTATGGTACATGTTTACATTGAGTGCTCTAGCCCAGGCCGTCGGGTTCAAGCGTCGAGAAAATTCTCTTTTGCAAATAGCTTCTCCACTATGAGGTCCCGTACCTCTTGTGGTTGTGCCTTCATTGCAGCAATTTGCGCTTCGGCCTGTTCTTCCACCGAAAGCATGCGGTTTGACTGTATGGCAACCATAGTGACAGTGGGAGCTGGGGCAGCGCCAGGGGTTGGCTGAGTGGCCGTGGAGGAGTTGGCAATTCGGGCGTTCTTTTGTGGACAATTACGTGAGATGTGTCCTGTGGCGCGGCATCTGAAACAGCGCCCTTCTTTTTGAAGTTGGGTTCGGTCGGCGTCAGTGAGAGCCATGGAGGCTCGGGCCTGGCCAACATCCATAGAGTTCGGGTCACGGTTCTTATTGAGGGCCTGTACCCATTGGTCACGGTTGTGCCCTCCTTTTTTCTGTCGTGGAGTTCAGTTCTTGCCAAGTTGGTCCTTCAGTACCAAGTACTCGGCTTGCTGCAGACAAGCTGCCCTCTTCCAATCTTCCCATGTGATGGGGTGTTGGAAATGAATAGCATTGATAACCAACTGATTCGGGAGTCCATCCTGGAATAGCTCCAGTGTCATAGCTTCATCTGGTCCGTATCCAGCTTTTGTTACGAGATTGTCAAATTGGGCGATGTAGGAGTCGATATCTTCTCCTTTCATTGCTAACACTTGTAAGGCTTTATGGGCCTTCGTTTGTTCCACAGTATCGGTATATGCCTGCAAGAACTGGGTTTCTACCTCGTTCCAGAGGTTGTTTTGAGTTCGTAGGACTCCTGCCGCTATTTGATCTTCGAGCCATCTCATCTGCTCGTCAACCCAATTGTTGACGAGTGGTCCTCGGATATAAGAGAGGAAGGCCATGGCTCGTTGTCCTGGTACTGCGAGCAGGTCCACTGTTGGGTTCATCCCACAATACAACTTGAAGGTGCATAAGAATGCCTTGCTTTTCTCTCGGTTTCCGTCGAACTCGGGCAGGGGGTTTCCTCCTAGGCGGCCATTGCCACCAGGTGCTGGTGCGAGTCCTCCGGCTGGTGCCGGTCCACCACCACTACCGCCACTGCCACCACCGCCGCCACCACCTCCGCTGGCGGGGGTTCCTCCGGTAGGCGCTCCGCTTCCGCTAGGCACACCTCCCCCACTTGTGAGGGTGGTACTTGCGGATGCTTGTCCTGGCTGGGCCATAGTGTATGACGGAAATGCTGTAGACGGGAGGTTGGTTGTTGGGACTGAAATGCTTGGGGACGGGGTGTTGGAAGGGTCAATGTTAATACCCGCAGACTCAGGAGGTCCTAGGGGTCCGGTGTTCAAGGTAAGGGGTACTGGTCTGATAGTATACCACCTTCCTTCTGTTGAAGAGTATTCGATGAATGCCCAGAGGCGTCTGTCTTCAAGGTAATGGATCTGTCGATATGCTCATGTCGAGGGATCAAAGATAAAATACCCTTCGACTCCATTATGTTCTGCCCAGACTGTGGATCCTTTCACTCTGTCTGATAGTTCGTCGGAACTGAGACGGTCAATGTATTCGGGCCTAAACTTGGTTCGGCTACGACTAGATGTCGCCACTGTGAGAGACTTGACTTAATGTAACGCCACCACAGGGGCGTTAAGTACGACGTGTACTTCAGCAAGTCAACGGGATCAGAAAGAGCGAACTGGTTAAGGTCCAGTACGGTGATGAACAAGTATCACTTGGTCTCCCAGGGACACAAGGATAGTAGCAGAGACTCAGGCTCAAGCGCAAAGGCGAGCGAAATGGTGGACTCAAGCGCAAGGGCAAGTCAAACAAGGGTTGTGAGGCAAAGACGATTGTGGTATTACACAAGAAGTCAAGTCTACCATACAAGCTAGGTAGCATGTGACCTATATACTAGTACGGGATGTTTGTCAGAGACAAACATATGGCGCAATCATGAGTCAAGGATACGAAAGCTCGAACAAAGGGATAGGTCAAAAAGAGAACAAGGGAATCCCGCGGGACAATGCGTGCCTCAGAAATGGTCAGCAGTTCAAACAGAGCATAAAACTGGCCATCCTATCGCCGAGGCGCAAGGTGCGAGATAGAAGCCGGGAAGCGCGATATGTCGGATCGTAACATAAAAGTACAGTGAATACGGAAGGTGAGATAAAGGGTAGAGACGCAACTCTGATAGTAATCGTACAAGGGAAGAAATCGTGACACTATATGAGCTTGCATGGTGAAGCACCTAGTCTTTCACACTTACAAGTGTTTGGATGTGGCGCATATGTGCACATACCAGAAGATCACAGATCAAACAAACTTGACCCCAAAAGCGAATAAATGATCTACATTGGTCATACTGAGGGCATAAAAGCATATAGATTCATGCGGATCAAGAACAATACAGTGTTCACCAGCACTACTGCATTATTTGATGAGACCGTATACCCTAAGTGTGAGACACAAAGGGTGCGGGGTACAACCCACATAAATGAGCCAGTAGAGAATCAACCTCCTATGGAGGATGAACCATCACCTACACAGCCCATTCCAAGTGGTTTTGACGATGATATGCCTACTCATCGTCCCCCTAAACAGAGGCAAAATAGGGAGAATGCGCCAGACCGTGATGGCAGATCTGTGGAACCAGAGGAACCAGAAGTGCAACAGCCTCTGCCTCCTGCGCCAGAACCAGCACTACCATGACAGTCTGCACACTTGAGGAAAGTACCTACTCATCCTGGCAATGTCTATGGGGAAGACAGGCACCCCACAAACATAACTAAAGATGTTGAATGGAGTAGCAAGTGGAAAGAAATGGTTGGACGACAGCCTGGTCGCTCCAGAGCTGATAGTATGCCAGAGCAAAGGCAGATTCCAGGAGGATTTCCTGGGACAAACCCTGACCCTCCACCTGCTGAGAGTGAAGCTCCGCCAGAACCCTCAGAGGATGAAGTAGATGATTTATTGTCACGCCTTGCTCAGGAAGGGGGAGTAAAATTCCTAGATCATCTGCTTGCCAAGGCAGTTCCATCTAATGATCTGGAACCACTGGAAACTTCTAATATATGGGAGTGGACCTATAAAGATATAATGCGCATGCTTGCAGCACAACAAAGGGAATGGAAGACTGCTTGTCGTGAGGAACTAGAGGCACTTCGCAGACAAAATGTCTTTGAGCTTGTGGAACCCCCTAAAGGGAGGAAAATAATAAAAAATAGATGGGTCTTTGATCAAAAGACTGATGGTTGCAAAAAAGCCCAGCTTGTTGCCAAAGGCTTTTCTCAGGTTGAAGGCGTTGACTATGATGAAATATTCTCACCAGTAGTGTGCTTTGAGACTGTCTGGATGATGCTTGTGCTCGCAGTGCTAGAGGATTGGCACATCACTGGACTAGATGTTAAAACTGCCTTCCTATATGGAGAGCTTGATGAAGAGCTATACATGGAACAACCTGAGGGCTTCAAAGCCAAAGGGCATGAACACAAAGTACTGCGACTAAAATGCACCATTTATGGACTTAAACAAGCTGCTCTAGCATGGTGGAAAGCGCTGGATAAGTCCATGGCTGCGATGGGCTGTAAAAGGTTACTATCTGACTCAGGACTCTTTACCCATAGAGGTAAGAGTGGCGCCCTTGTAGTGATCATTGTCTATGTTGATGATGTGATCTTTATGGGATCAGACAAAGCCCTTTTAAATGAGCTTAAGAATAGATTCATGAAGGCTTGGGAATGTTGTGACTTAGGTGATGCAAAGGAATTCTTGCATATGCGCATTCAGTGGAAACATGGAAAGATCTTTTTAGATCAAACCGCTTACTTAGAAAAGGTGGTGCAACGCTTTGGACTCATAGATGTGAAAGCAACTGCAACTCCACTTCCTGAAGGGTACCAACCTATACCTAATAATTCACCAGTCAACCCAAGCATCAGGAGCAAATACCAGCAAGTTATAGGTTCACTCCTATACATAATGCTTGGGACTTGTCCTGACATCACCTATGCAGTTGTTAAACTATCACAATTCACTGCAAACCCCTCAGAGGACCATTTGAACAGAGCACTATATATCTGTCGTTACTTGCTTGGGACTTCTTCATACTCTTTGGTGTATGATGGAAGATCAAATAGAGGCTTAATTGCCTATGCAGACTCTGACTGGGCTTCAAACCCAGACAATAGGTGATCTCCCACAGGTTACATGGTTAAACTGGCTAATGGGATATTCAGTTGGAACTCTAGAGCGCAAAAGACAGTTGCATTATCTTCCACTGAAGCTAAATATATGTCGCTGTCAGATACTAGCAGACAATTAGTTTGGATTAAGTCACTCTTCACTGAGCTTGGCATCAAACTAAGCCCAATACCACTCTGCGGTGATAATCAGGGGTCCATCTTTATGGCCTCAAACCCTGTCCAAGAGAAGCATATTAAACATATTGATATACACTATCACTACATAAGAGAAGTAGTGAAGGACAAGAAAATAGAACTATTCTTCATAGATGGTTCAGAAAATCCCACAGATATGTTTACCAAGAACCTAGGGCGTATTAAGTTTGAAAAATTCAGAAGTCAGTTAGGACTTGAGTTTTACTTGTCCAACTAAGTCACAAGGCAACAAACTTGGCCTTGAGGCAAGCCTGAAAATTCCATTAATACTATGAAAGGTATATTGAGTGACGCTTGAAGACATTGTCTTCTGGATACATAGATTCTTCTTAACCAGAGAATCGCAACATTTCTGCTCGTTATACCAAAAATTGGCCCAATGAACTGTAATAGTTCAAAAGCTGAAATGGGATAGTGAAGAGAACTCAGTCTTGAAACCGCTCTCATGGTTCTGTGATAGACTCCCTTCTAAATTATGGCTAGAATATTAATTTGCCTTATACACTTGCTCAGAGCGCTTAGTAGCTGCACTTAGCAAGGGGGAGTGTTGAGCCGTAATACTTACTATAAGGCTCATTACATAGGAATGACAGTACGATTACTTATGCTATACATGTAATTCAGAGTATTTAGTCATACAGTATATGTACAGAATCCCCTTAAGGGATTATTCCGAGTCCACCGGTGATTAGACATTAGGCAACACTGAAAATGCAATATTGTGGATGCCTCTACTCATCACTTTTCCCCAAACAGACATGGGTGGACCATAGAGTATATAAATCCTACTATAGGAGCGAGTACCTATACACATCTCTCTCCACCCCACTCTGAGCTTCCTCTGCTTCACTCTAAGCCTTGTCTAAGCTCTCTATCCAGGTAAGGGTCTACCTGTACACTGCGTGCATTGCTGCGCAACAGATTCTGTGCCCATCATATAATGAAGAATGCATGTGTTCCATTCCTCTAGAATGCAGAAAACTCATTGTGTCTTCAGGAAGTTTGGGAAGGAACTGAATCTGGAGGATATGCCCTTTCTGAACTGATGTCAGCTGACCCATGAAATGTGCAAGAATCTCCTGTGTTGGCCAATGTCAGTTGACCCATGACACATCCAAGATTCTACCCATCAGTTGACCCATGAAATATGGAAGTCACTCCAGACCATTATGTGTGCAATTGATAGGGAATATGTCCACTGTCCACAGAGGGAACTTGGGATAAGCTCATGGGGATCCCTGGTCTAAGGGGACATGCTGGAGAGGCTCACTTAGCAGGGGGAGGACCCTATAGAGCAAAGAATAGAAGGTGGTATTTGAAGAAGACCAAGATGCTGTTCTTGGTCTTCACACTACCCTATTTATACAGTTATGCATGGGCTTTCAAGCACCACTCCAAGATAGACTAGCCAATAGCGTAAGTAGAGCAAACCCTAGTACAGCTATCCTAGTATGAGTCACTACAAGTCATGATCTGATCTGTTATCATATACAATCACCTGCTCCGGAGCTTACCTGGATGACTGATCCTACAAGTCCATGATGATATACTGCTGATGCAGTGCCATACCCTTGACGTCAGTGTCCACTTCCAGGCTGAATGTAACACAGGTGGCAACATATACAAAGTTTCATGCCACACAGAAGCATGTGTGACCATTTCTGATCACTTGTGACCACCCAACCCTCAGGCTCTGTGTAGCCTCTCCCAACCTCACCACACCCATGCGTGGCCTTGGCCCTTCAACACCGACATGTCCATGATCACCATGGACTCATATATGACCTCTTGTGCCCTGCAGAGCAAGGGGGGTCTGGGCCGTGGTTCTGAGACCCAATGCCAGGGGGGGGGGTCAACCAAAATCCCTTAAAAAAATTTAATATTTTCCACTTTATGACCCACAGCAGGGGGGTTGGGGGCAAGGTTGGGGGGGGTCAACTGAAATCCTTGAAAAATTTACATTTTGGGCTGTCTTGTTAGTTCAGAGGGTGCACAAAGGGTAGTGAAATCCTTGGGTTTTTGCAGGTATGCAAGTTGCCAGTCTGGGAGTGGCTGCAATGTCCACACATCATCACAACTGTCATCATCAAGTCCAACACTCAGCTCATTGACTGTGTTTCTTTGGCCCAGGAATACAGCTAAGTGTTTTTTTTATCCTTTAAATTACTGCAACTAACTACAACATTTTTTTCTTCTAGATCCAAATTGGCCTAAGGTTCACACAGTGTGCAATGGCATGAACTACAATGCAACAACACTGACGTGGACAGCAAGCCCCACCATGTCACTACAATGCAACATGGTGGCATGCATGCCTTGCCATATTGCCATGACTCCAACATGGCCTGCAAGTCCCACCATGTCACTACAATGCAACATGGCAGGCACACATGCCCTGCCACATCACTACAATGCCAACACAGCCTGCAAGTGTCATGATCACCAGATTGTGCCATCAATCTTAGAAAGTTCTGTCATTTGCTTCTGTTCTCATGTTTCCTGTGACTTGGCATTTCCTGTTCCTATTCTGGAAAGATTCCAATTTGATGAACAGCGCACATAGAGGGATGATACTCACAGTGAACTGAAGACTGTGGTGAGATATCAAGAGTGGCTGGAAGCAGCAACAGAGTGTAGTCAAGCAAGTGAAGCAGATGGTAATCTGGCACACAACAGATGAGAACTGATGTGGACCAGGAGCGTACAAGCTGCACTACTTATACAGAATACAGAGTGATACCAGTAACACAGAGTCACAGTAAATACAAGGGACGCATTGTTCTACAAAGGGACAAAGGAGTGTACTGTTCTGGAGAACAAGGCGTATAGAACAAGAAGAGTCCAGACTATGATATCATAGTGACATCACAATAAAGATAAGAACAAAGGAAAGTATATGGACGTAGTACAAGGGCAATCCAGAGTGGTCCATGATGTCATATACATGTGTGATGTCATAGATAAAGAATACAAGAAGTCCGAGATTGTAAAGATCAAAAATAATCTAATCTACAAGTCCTGTATATCTAATCTAAAGCAGTCCGTTATCTGCATGTCCATTTGAGCCGCTAAGTGCGCACAGGTCACTTATCAACACAATTATCAATCGATTACAATGGCATGCTCCTTACAATAGATGGTGTGCTACTTATGACTGAGGCTTACACATTGCAGATAAAACCATAGAAAATCACAGAAAATAAGGATTATGTATAGTATAAAAGAGCCTGTAGGGTAGCTTGTATCCCCTCATTCTAGTCTTGTTTTCTGTCTCGAATCCACTGCTATTACCATTCACTTGCTTGAGGCAAGTCGTCTTACATAACTGAACCCGACCACAACCCGGAATAGTGCCCAGGCCCTGCACAACTTTCCTGACCACAATCATCTGCGCTGAGAGAGCCATTGGATCGTGAAATAAGACTAGAACCATTGTATCTGACCCTCTCATGTGACTGCGAGAGCTTTTCCAATGTTGGGCCCCATAAAATTGCCAAAGCGATTGGGTTAGCAAATTACTGAACTGGGTCCCACAACTAGGGACATATCATCCAACCATGGCTAGTTTAACACTAACCATCCCTGAAAACAACAATTGGGTCGAGGTCTTCAGGAGACTCTCGGACGATCTCCCTCTGCACATACTAGGTGATGCTTATCGGAACACTTCCCTGACTGACCCATGTGGTGGTTATCACTGCATATTCAATCAGAAAGTCTATCTCCTTGAGTTCATTAATGACGCCTGGTACTTTGTCGAAAGACACTTTGACTCTGACCTCAGACAACACATCTATTGCACAAGGGATTCACTTAGAATCGACAGAGAAAACCCTCTCAACCTAGGCTGGTGGCTCCCCAAAGATAAAAGCAATCTGGAGAGACTTCCCCTAGCAGCTGCACCGATCCCTGCAGAAGAACCAATCGAAGAGATCGAAGAAGACATCCAACTCGACCTTCCACTTCCAGATCCCATCAAAGAACTCACCAAAGCATTCTGTCACCTTACTCCGGTCCACATAGACCTCACACTCGTCAAATCACTCAGTACTGCGCAATCTCCACTTGCCTCTACATCTCTCATTCCACCTGTATTCCCACTACCTCCCATGGCCACTGCCCCTCTCACAGGAGCCCTCAAGGGTGTTGTTCCCACACCATTCACCAGAGATCGCACCAAAAGCGAGCAATTCCTAAGGGAAGTCAGGCACTACCGCCTTCTAAATAGAAACCATGAGCTCATTCAGAGCCCTTTCCTGCGTGTCGTACTCATGTTGGGATTCATCCGAGGACCAGCAGTAAACGACTGGGTAGACATATGTAATGCCACCACAGGGGTGTTAGGTATGACATGTACCGTCCAAAGTCAACAGGATCGGAAGAGCACGAGTCGGTTAGGACTCAGTTCAGGGATGCACAAGTATCGCTCGGTTTCCCTGGAACCGAGGATAATAGTAGAAAGGCAAGGCTCAAGCGCAATAGGCGAGCTAAATGGGGACTCAAGCGCACTGGCGAGTCAAGAGTCGTTCATGAGGCAAAGACAATGTGGTATTACACAAGAAGTCAAGTCTACCGTACAAGCTAAGTAGGGCGTGACTTATATACCAATACAGGGTGTTTGCACGAGGCAAACACATAGCACAATCCTAACGCGACTCGTACAAATGAAGAAACAAAGGGAAGGTCATATGGAATACAAGAGAATCCTGCAGAGTGATGTGTGCCACTGAGGTGCAAGGCACAAGATAGAAGTCAAAGGACGCGAACCATGGGAACATATTGTAGAAGTACAGTAATCAAAGAAGACAAAGGAAAGTACCAGCAATTCGTGACATTACCCCCCCACCAGAATCAGAGTCGCCTTGACTTCAACTAGTCACTGGCATAGTACCAGTCATCGTCAACAGGGGTGTTAGCGGGGATGGGAGAAGGGGTGCGCAGGCAGGTGTGCTGGCATAAGAACATATAACGCCCCCTTTCTCCACAATCCTGACACATCTCATACTGTGGGCACTTAATCTCCTCGTGTGTGGCATCATACCTCAGACACTTCCTGTGCCACTGAGGGTGGGCGTCAGGGTCGTTGTGCACGGGTGTCATAGGAGAGAGTCAGCAGATGAGACAGACATCGAGGCAATGGGCCCGACTCCCGCACCACTGACATGGCTCTCTCGAACGCCGCTCCAGGCACTGAGCCACAAGGTGCTCCGTCGACCTACACTGGAAGCACCTGCACTGACGCCCCCTGCCTTCCCCATGAAGGTGGGGCATCTCGCTGGGCCCAGCGGTTCGAGGTATGAGGGGGGTAGGCTTGGGTGAGCTTCGTGGATGCACCGGCTTAGCACTGAGCTCGGCATACTTGTCCGCGATGAGGGGAATGGCCCTCGCGTACTGAAGACGCCTCTGGACAGATGCAAGGTCCATGTCGAGGTGGAACTGGTCCCGTGTCAGTTCCATCTCCAATCGCCAGATGTCTGACTGTTGTGTGCAGATGGTGTCTCAGCGCGTGAGACAATCATGGAGGCGAGAGACCTCCGTGTGGAGGCGGGGGTTTTGAAGTTCAACTAGCACTTTGTTAAGGATGATGGTGCGGGGGTCATGGGGATGGAACATGTTGAGTTGGTTATCAGTGATATACTGCGCCAACTGCCCAGTGTAGACATCCCGAAGGAAGACCTGGGACGCGTAACAGGGATGGCCCTTCCCCATCATCCTGACGACCTCCTGGTAGTTGTGGCGGTAGTAGATATACCGCACGGTCTGCCTTTTGGTGCCGGCTTCTCTGACTAGAAGTGGGAAGAACATGGGGGTGTTGGGGTCGTTGCAGAAGAAGGGGATGCCAGGGTCTTCGTCCTCTCCGTCCTCTTCATCGTCGAGGAGGGCGAGCATAGAGTCAGGCTCGACCCTACGTGTCTGAGAAATTGGCGTAAACATGTGATCCAACTCTGCAGGGAATGGTGGTATGGGGATGTGAGCTACAAGGACGGCGGGAGGTGACAGTGGTGGTGGTGGGGTTAAGGGAATGACAGGCTTGGGCAGACTGGTAGGTGTGGCAGGGATGTGGACAGTAACTGGTGTGTTGATGGAAAAGGGGGTTACCGGGGTTGGTTCGGCCTCCTCGGCCTGCCAGGCAAGGGTGGAGACTGCAAGGGCTAAGATCGGGAGCAGGGGAGAGGCTGGGACTACAGAGTACAGCGTACAACCCTCTGGCGCGGAGGGGACACCCAGGTCCTGCGAAGGTACGGTTAGGTTCTCGAGAATAATCTTGGAGGGGCGACGGATTGGGATGGTGGAAACGATGGGAGTGTTTGACATGACAGAGATGAGAATTGCGAAGGGGGTTGAGTGGTAGTGGTGTCGATAGGACGTGTCTTATATCTTTCAGCCAGCCCCTTCGGCAGTAGGATTTAGGTGATAGAAATCAGCAATGAGATCTGGCACGTGCTGAACATTCTCAAGGGGTTCCCACATACTATCGCTTATCGGGAATCCCTTCCATTGGATGAGAAATTAAAGTTTGCGCCCTCATCCATGTGATTGTGACTGCAGGATTCGCTCTACTTCGAATTCTTCTTCTCCATCAATCAGGTCCGGGGGTGGGCGCGTGAAGTTAGTGCCATGTAACTCCGTCTCCTTATATGGTGTAAGGAGGTTTGCATGGAAGACTGGGTGTATCTTCCACATGTTCAGGAGTTCTAGCTCATATGATACGTTGGATAGTACCTTCTTGACACGGAACGGTCTGTGCCGTTTGGGTGCTAGTTTTGCGGTTGGATAGAAGGTACGAAGGTTCGTACCTTCGAGCCAAACTTGGGCTCCTTCTTGATAGGGAATGAAGCGCGTCTTTCCTCTTTTCGCCATCAGATCTTGCGCATGCTTGATACAGTCTTGCACATGTTGTCATCTGATAACCATATCTTCTAGGCATTGTTCCACGGATGGAGATGATGTGGGTTTCAGTGTCCACGTGGTGCGTGGTTCCCACCCCATGATTAATGAGAATGGCGATTCTTTTGTAGTCACATTGGGCCAAGCGTTGTGCGCAAATTGGGCAACTGGTAACGCTTCTGCCCAATTGTCCTGCTGCATATTGCTCCAGTGTCAAAGGTACTGTTCGAGCCACTGGTTTGTTCGTTCTGATTGTCCGTCAGTCTGGGGGTGGTAGGCAGATGATATGTTTTGACAGATGCCCAAGACTTTGCAGAGGTTAGTCATGAAGGCAGAGGTGAACTGGGGATCTCGGTCAGTGATAATCTTTCGGGGTATGCCATAGTGCAGGTACACGTGGTGAAGGTAAAGTCGTGCCACTCCTTCTGCTGTAATTGACTTGTTACAGGGGATGAAGATTGCAGCTTTTGAGCAGTCATGGTCAGTGATGGTGAGTATGGAGTCGTACCCGTTGGAGGGAGGGAGTTTGGTGATGAAGTCCATTGCGACAACTTCGAATGGTTCAGCATGTGGGTCTGTAGTGATTGGGAATAGGTGTGGTTTTTGGTGGTAGGGGTTGACCTTGTTTGCCTGGCATGTCATGCAGCCTTTGACATAGTCTTCCACATCCTTGCACATGTTGGGCCACCAGTAGTCATGTCGTAGTAACTCGTAGGTGTTTGCAATTCCCGGGTGTCCCATTGCAGGTGTATCGTGGAAAAAGGTGATTACCCCCCACTTAAGGTCGTTGTCACCCACGACAACCAGCACGTCGTTCTTCCACCACAGCCCCCCCACCTTCTTCAGGTTATAGGGCTCAACCCAGCGCAGCACTTCTTTTTCATCTAGGTTCTGCGATATCTGGGTCCAGATGTCCATATCATGCATAGATGTCTCAGTTGCTCAGAGGAATCATTCCGCGGGGAGGACAATAATGTCATTGTTGTCCTCTTCATGTGCTGTGTAGTCCGCTCTTCGTGACAGGGCATCCGCACGGCTGTTCCTAACTCCAGAGATGTGTTTTAAGAGGAAATCATACTCCAAGAGTTCTAGGAATTCACATGTGACTCGTCTGCTGATCTTTTGGGGTTCTTTCCAGTATTGTAGGTTGGCATGGTCGGTATGGATGATGATTTTATGAGGGGTGTTACGATTTTCTCCTCTGTATGACCGCCATTACATCTTTGTTCTCTTATCTCGTCTTCTGATTTCGTCTTCCGTATTCACTGTACGATTACGTTACGAGCCGATGCCTCGCACTTCTCAGCTTCTATCTCGCACCTTGCGCCTCGGCGATAGGATGGCCGGTTTTACGATCTGTTCGGACCGCTGACCATTTCTGAGGCACACGTCGTCCCGTGGGGTCTCCTTGTTCCCTTTACGATTCATCCCTTTGTTTACGCTTTAGTACCATTGACTCATGATTGCACCATATGTTTGTCTCTGACAAACATCCTGTACTAGTATATAAGTCGCACGCTACCTAGCTTGTACGGTAGACTTGACTTCTTGTGTAATACCACAATCGTCTTTGCCTCACGACCCCTGTTTGACTCGCCCTTGCGCTTGAGTCCTCTGTTTCGCTCGCCTTTGCGCTTGAGCCTGAGCTTCCGCTATTGCCCTTGTGTCCCTGGGAGACCAAGTGGTACTTGTTCACCACCGAACTGAACCTTGACCGGTTCACTCTTGCCGATCCCGTTGACTTGTCGAAGTACACGTCGTACTTAACGCCCCTGTGGTGGCGTTACATTAAGTCAAGTCTCTCACAGTGGCGACTTCCAGTCGCAGCCGAACCAAGTTTAGGCCCGAATACATTGACCGCCTTAGCTCCGACGAACTCTCGGACAGAGTTAAAGGATCCGCGGTCTGGGCAGAGCATAACGGAGTCGAAGGGTATTTCATCTTCGACCCCTCGACACGAACATATCGACAAATCCATTACCTTGAAGACAGACGCCTTTGGGCATTCATTGACTACTCCTTAACAGAAGGAAGGTGGTATACTATTGGACCAGTACCCCTTACCTTGAACACCGGACCCCTAGGACCTCCTGAACCTACGGGTATTAGCATTGATCCTTCCGACACTCCATCCCCGAGCGTTTCAGTTCCAACAACCAACCTCCCACCTACAGCGTTCCCATCATATACCATGGCCCAGCCAGGACAAGCATCCGCTAGTACTACCCTCACAAGTGGGGGAAGTGCACCCAGTGGAAGTGGAGCACCCGCCGGAGGAATCCCCGCCAGTAGTGGCGGTGGAGGTGGCGGTGGAGGTGGCGGTGGAGGTAGCGGTGGAGGCGGTGGTGGTGGTGGCGGTGGACCGGCGCCAGCCGGAGGACTCGCACCAGCCCCTGGAGGCAACGGCCGTCTAGGAGGGAACCCCCCGCCTGAATTCGATGGAAATCGCGAAAAGAGCAAAGCGTTTTTACGCGCCTTCAAATTGTATTGTGGAATGAATCCAACAGTGGACCTGCTCGCAGTACCAGGGCAGAGGGCCATGGCTTTCCTCTCATATATCCGAGGACCACTCGTCGATGACTGGGTCGACGAGCAGATGAAATGGCTCGAAGCCCAGATAGCAGGAGGAGTCCCCCGAACACAAAACAACCTCTGGAACGAAGTGGAGACTCGATTTGTACAGGCGTATACGGACACCGCCGAGCAAACGAAAGCCCGCAAGGCTTTACAAAGCCTAGCCATGAAGGGCGAAGACATAGATTCCTACATTGCCCAGTTTGACAATCTCGTGACAAAAGCGGGGTATGGCCCAGACGAAGCCACAACATTAGAGTTGTTCCAAGATGGGCTCCCAAATCAGCTGGTCATCAACGCCATCCGTTTCCAACACCCCATCACATGGGAAGATTGGAAGAGGGCAGCCCGCTTACAGCAGGCCGAGTACCTGGTACTAAAGGACCGACTTGGCAAAAACCGAACCCCACGACAAAAGAAAGGGGGGCATAACCGTGACCAATGGGTACAAGCCCTCAACAAGAATCGAGACCCGAACTCCATGGATGTCGGCCGAGCTCGAGCCTCTGTGGCTCTCACCGATGCCGACCGAACGCAACTCCAGAAAGAAGGGCGCTGCTTTAGATGTCGCGCCACAGGGCATATTTCACGCAACTGCCCGCAGAAGAACGCTAGAATCGCCAGCTCCTCTTCCCAGCCAACCCCCGCTCCCGTACCTGCTCCCGCCGTTACTACGGTTGCCATACAGTCTAACCGCGTGCTCTCGGCAGAAGAGCAAGCTGAAGCACAGATCGCGACCATGAAGGCACAACCACAAGAGGTGCGGGACCTCATGGTAGAGAAACTATTCGCAAAAGAGGATTTTCTCGACGCTTGAACCCGACGGCCTGGGCTAGAGCACTCAATGTAAACGTGTACCATAGCAGATATCGATCCATGAGAATTCCAGTTCTTTTCAAATCTGCACACGTGACGGCCGAAAGACAAGTACTCCTTGATTCGGGAGCAACCGATAACTTTATCTGCGCCTCACTATTAAAGCGGCTGCAGATCGGAACACGTGATGTCACTCAACCGATACGCATCTGGAACGTAGATGGGACGCATAACCAGGATGGAGCTATCACACAATACACGGATTTGACTGTCCGTACAGGGAACGACACGAAGACACTTCGCTTCCTGGTGACGAACCTGGGAAGGGACGAAGTTATACTAGGATACCCGTGGTTCTCGGCATTCGAACCGCTGGTAAAGTGGGGCGAAGCCACGCTGAACGAAAACTTCCAACCTGTGGTAATATCCAGCCTCGCGTCATTGGACGAAGCCACGTCCGTGGAAGCATCCATACGGGCGTTGGAGACGTATCAACTCGATGAGGAGGCCTGGGAACAGATCGAAGACGATGAACGGGAGCCATGTGTGGCATTAATACGAAGAACGACGACCGCTTCAGAATTAGCCCAACAAGAAGCAGCGAAACGGGGGGAGCGCACGTTCGAAGAAATGGTACCACCAGAATATCGGCGTTATCGTAAGGTGTTCGATGAAGAAGCGTCCCATCGATTCCCGCCAAAGCGACCCTGGGACCACACCATAGACCTGGTGCCAAATGCCCCCGCTACAATGGACTGCAAGGTGTACCCATTAACCCAAGAAGAAGACAAGGCTCTCGGCGTCTTCTTAGCCGAACAACTAGAGCGAGGGTACATCCGACCATCGAAGTCCCCATATGTCTCGCCATTCTTCTTCATAAAGAAAAAGGACGGGAAGCTCCGGCCGGTACAAGATTACCGCCGGTTGAACGAAGTTACCATCCGCAACCACTATCCACTACCCCTCATCCCCGAACTCATCGATAAAATTCGCGACGCGCGACTCTTCACCAAGCTGGATATTCGTTGGGGATATAACAATATTCGAATCGACGAAGGAGACGAGTGGAAAGCCGCCTTTAAGACAAATAGAGGGGCTTTCGAACCACTCGTGATGTACTTTGGTCTCATGAATTCCCCCGCGACGTTCCAAGCCATGATGGATTCCACATTCCAAGGACCGATACTGACAAACGAGGTCATTGTGTACATGGATGATATCCTCGTAGCGACCATTGATGATCTCGCCCGTCACCATGCACAAGTCCACCAAGTTTTAACCATCTGCGAAGAGAACGACCTTTATATCAAACCCGAGAAATGCGAATTCGAGGTGAGGGAAACGGAGTACCTCGGACTTATCATCGGACACGGGAAGCTGCGGATGGACCCCGTAAAGGTGCGGGGTATCCGTGAATGGCAACCCCCGAAGAACCTCAAGGAGATGCGCGCCTTTATCGGCTTCTGCAATTTCTACCGCCGATTCATTAAAGGATTCTCAGCCCTCGCACGACCTCTCCATGATCTTACGAAGAAGGACACCCCTTGGAACTGGGGTGCAGACCAGCAGTGCGCATTTGAGCGCATCAAGGACCAAATATGCCAAGAACCAGTCCTTCTATCCCCCGACTTAGCAAAACCATTCGAAATGGAGGTAGACGCATCCAACGTCGCTATCGGTGCAGTACTCAACCAACTTGGAGAGGACCAAAAACTTCACCCAGTAGCATTCCACTCCGAATCGCTATCTGCAGCCGAGCGGAACTATGACATCTACGACCGAGAACTACTCGCAATAGTTAAGTCGCTTCGCGCCTGGCGCACATACCTTGTCGGATCCCCCCATAAGGTTATTATCCACACCGACCATGCCAACCTCCAGTACTGGAAAGAACCACGAAAAATCAGCCGACGAGTAGCGCGCGAATTCCTAGAACTGTCAGAGTACGATTTCGTACTGAAACACGTACCAGGAGTCAGGAATGGTCGTGCAGATGCCCTATCCCGAAGGTCAGACTATGTACCCGCCGACGAGGACAACAACGACGTTATCGTCCTCCCGGCGGATCGGTTCGCACGAGCAACGGAAATGTCAATGCACGACATGGACATTTGGACCCAAATCGCCCAAAACCTCGACGAGTCCCAAGTATTGCAGTGGGTGGAACCGCATAACCTCAAAAAAAATGGAGGACTATGGTGGAAAGGCGACGCCCTTGTCGTTGTCGGGGACAACGATCTTAAGAGGGGGGTAATCACCTTTTTCCATGACACACCTGCGATGGGACACCCCGGAATCACGAACACTTACGAACTACTGCGACGGGACTACTGGTGGCCCAGCATGCGCAAAGACGTTGAAGAATACGTCAAGGGTTGCGCCACATGCCAAGCCAACAAAATCAATCCGCATCGACAGAAACCACACCTTTACCCTATTACGACAGACCCAGACGCAGAACCCTTCGAAGTGGTAGCTATGGACTTTATCACGAAGTTACCACCGTCACAGGGTTATGATTCGATCCTTACTATCACTGACCACGACTGCTCAAAGGCAGCCATCTTCATCCCCTGCAACGAAACGATCACCGCAGAGGGCGTAGCTCGGCTATACCTCCACCACGTCTACCCCCATTACGGCATACCCCGAAAATTAATCACCGATCGAGACCCTCGCTTCACGTCAGCATTCATGACGCAGCTGTGTAAAGCGCTAGGAATCAGACAAAACATCTCATCAGCGTATCACCCCCAGACTGATGGGCAGTCGGAGCGGACTAATCAGTGGCTAGAACAGTATCTACGCCATTGGAGCAACGTACAACAAGACAACTGGGCAGAAGCACTCCCGGTAGCACAATTCGCGCATAACGCATGGCCCAACGCGACGACAAAACACTCCCCATTCTCACTCATCATGGGATGGGAACCGCGTACGAACTGGGTCAAGAAGCCCACGACCTCCCCATCAGTTGACCAGCGATTGGAAGACATGGGCAACTTCCGACAACATGCGCAAGATTGCATCAAACACGCCCAGGAACTTATGATGAAGCGAGGGCGCACCCGCTTTATCCCCTACCAAGAAGGAGCGCAAGTGTGGCTAGAGGGGACGAACCTTAAAACGTTCTATCCCACAGTCAAGTTAGCTCCAAAACGTCACGGACCGTTCCGCATTAAGAAGGCTCTTTCTACCGTGTCATATGAATTGGAACTCCCCAAGTCATGGAAGATCCATCCCGTGTTTCATGCCAACCTCCTCACCCCGTATAAGGAAACGGAACTACACGGGGAAAATTTCCCACGACCTCCACCTGACCTTATCGACGGAGAAGAAGAGTTCGAAGTGGAGCAAATCCTCGGATCAAGGACCCATGGCCGAGGACGCAAACTTCAGTTCCTGGTACAGTGGAAGGGATTCCCCGTAAGTGACAGCTCGTGGGAACCGCTCGAGAACGTGCGTCACGCACCTGACCTTATCGCCGACTTTTACCGGCACAATCCTACCGCCGAAGGGGCTGGACGAAAGATATAAAAGAACGCCCCACGAACCCTTACTTCGCATCCCTCCTTCTCACCTTGACCACCATGACTTCCACTCCCGTCGTCTCCACTGCACCCATCCGCCCCCCGTCTCAGATCATACTTGATAACTTGACCGTACCTTCACAGGACCAAGGTGTCCCTTCGCAACCCGAAGGTTGTACGCCGTACTCTGTAGTGCCTAGTCCCGATCCCCCTATCTTATACCTAATCGCCCCAACTCTTGAACGCCTCGCCCAGGAGACCGCACCCACTCCGTACTCCGTATCCACTCCCATAACCATACACGAACCCACCAATCCCACGCCCTCAGAACCACGCACACCTCCCCCAGTTCCAAACCCACTCCCTCCATTCTCCCCTGGAGTCAACAGCATCCTATCACCCAATGATCCGCCCCGTCGTGTCGAGCCAAACCCCAGCTACGTCGCCTTGGACGACGGAGGGGTTGACGACGAAGACCCGACCGACCCGGGACTCCCCTTTCTCCACAACAACCCCGACCTCGGCCATCTTTACTTCCCGATGAGGATCGGGGAGGCTGGCTACCCGAAGTCCATCGCGCGGTTTATTTATTACCACAAGGACTACCAGGAAGTCGTCGGGACCATGGGAAGGGGCCACCCATGTTACGTACAGTCGGTTTACGTCCAAGGGGTCTATGAGGGACAGTTACCGCAACACGTCACGGATCAACAGTTGGCCATGTTCCACCCTCACGACCCGCGTGCCATGTGTGTCGATGAGACCCTGGCAGAATTGGGCGATGTTCGTCTCCGCGCAGAAGTGGCGCGCCTGCGAGGGTGCCTATTGCGCAGGGATGCGGTCGCCAAGCGCGAGTCAGAGATTCGCAAGATGGAAACGGACCTTGTGAGGGACCGGTTCCATATGGAGATGGATCTCGCAAGTGTGCGTAAGCGGCTGCAGTACGCGCGGGCGGTGCCAAAGATATCAGAGAAGTACGACGAGCTCCAGGCAAAGTACTTACGCCCTCGCCGCTCTCCAGACTCTATCCCGATCCCACCACGTGTCGGGGGACCTTGCGAAATGCCGCGCCTCCAAGGCGAGGGCAGCAAGCGACCCCGCAAGTGTTTCCATTGCAAAGCAACCGACCATCTGATCGCGCAATGTCCTCAGAGGAGGGCAAAGCAGCCATGTCAGTGGTGTGGTAGTCGGACTCATCAGTACGAGGTGTGCCTTATTCGCCGCATCTCACCTATGTCGCCTGCCTTTGTCGACCCGGACGACCGCCCTCGGTGGTGCGGCAAGTGTCTGCGGTATGACGCGCGGCATGAGGAGGTCCACTGCCCGCAGTATGAGCAGTGTCGAGAGTGTGGTGAGCGCGGTCCTCACTTGTTTTTACGTCGTCATACCTGCCCGCGCCCGTCCTCACCTATCCCCGATACCGTACCCGTTGAGGACGACTGGTACTATACCAGTGACTAGTCGAAGTCGTGGCGACTTCGAGTCTGAAAGGGGGGTAATGTTACGATTTTCTCCTCTGTATGACCGCCATTACATCTTTGTTCTCTTATCTCGTCTTCTGATTTCGTCTTCCGTATTCACTGTACGATTACGTTACGAGCCGATGCCTCGCACTTCTCAGCTTCTATCTCGCACCTTGCGCCTCGGCGATAGGATGGCCGGTTTTACGATCTGTTCGGACCGCTGACCATTTCTGAGGCACACGTCGTCCCGTGGGGTCTCCTTGTTCCCTTTACGATTCATCCCTTTGTTTACGCTTTAGTACCATTGACTCATGATTGCACCATATGTTTGTCTCTGACAAACATCCTGTACTAGTATATAAGTCGCACGCTACCTAGCTTGTACGGTAGACTTGACTTCTTGTGTAATACCACAATCGTCTTTGCCTCACGACCCCTGTTTGACTCGCCCTTGCGCTTGAGTCCTCTGTTTCGCTCGCCTTTGCGCTTGAGCCTGAGCTTCCGCTATTGCCCTTGTGTCCCTGGGAGACCAAGTGGTACTTGTTCACCACCGAACTGAACCTTGACCGGTTCACTCTTGCCGATCCCGTTGACTTGTCGAAGTACACGTCGTACTTAACGCCCCTGTGGTGGCGTTACAAGGGGAGCCGATGAGATAAGTGCGCCATGCTTGCAGGGCTTTGACGACTGCCAATAATTCTCTGTCATAAATGTCGTAGTTGCGTTCCGTCTGACTGAAGGACTCAGAATGGAACACGACGGGGTGTAACTTTTGGTCTGGTCCGAGCTGATTCAGCACAGCCCCAATGGTGACGTTTGATGCATCAACTTCCAGCTCAAATGGTTTTGTGAGGTCGGGGAATAATAGTGTGGGTTCGCGTTTGATGCTGCATCTGACATTATCGAATGCGTCTTGTTCACGTTGTCCCCAGTGCCATGGGGTGTCTTTGTGGGTTAGGTCGTGTAATGGTCATGCGAGTGCGGAGAAGCCTCGAATGAATCTCCGGTAGAAGTTACAGAACCCGAGGAATGCCTGTACTTCGCAAAGGTTCCTTGGGGCCGGCCATTCCCAAATGCCCTGTACTTTTACAGGGTCCATCTGCAGATTCCCATGGCCTATGATGAGTCCCAGGTATTCGACTTCGAGTACTTCAAACTCGCATTTCTTGGGCTTAATGTAGAGGTCGTGTTCTTGGCATAGGCGGAGAACTTCATGTACGACCGCATGATGCCGAGGGTAGTCAAGGGGTGTGGCTATCAAGATGTCGTCCATATAGACAATTACTTCGTTCGTTAGGGCAAGGGGTCGGAAAGTCCAGTCCATCATTGCTTGGAATGTGGACGGGGAGTTGGTGAGTCCAAAGTACATGACGAGGGGTTCATACAGCCCATGATTGGTTTTGAACACAGCCTTCCACTTGTCCCCCTCTTTAACCCTTACGTTGTTATACCCCCATTTGATGTCGAGCTTTGTATATAGTCACGTGTCTCGTATTCGGTCAACAAGTTCTGGGATCAGCGGCAACGGGTAGTGGTTGCAGACTGTAAGTTTGTTCAGCTGTCTGTAGTCCTGGACGGGGTGTAGTTTGCTGTCCTTTTTCTTGATGAAGAAGGGGGATGCATAAGGTGACTTGGATGGGCGAATGTATCCTTTTGCGAGTTGTTCGTTTAGAAACATGGTCAGGGCTTCTTGTTTGTTTTGTGCTAATGGATAGACCTTGCAGTCCAATGAAGCAGGGGCGTTGGGGAGGAGGTCTATTGCGTGGTCCCAGGGATGGGACGGAGGGAATCGGTGAGATGCTTCTTCGTTGAAGATTTTTCAATAGCATCTGTATTCCTCTGGGACCATTTCTTCGAACATACGCTCCTTCTTCTTCGCCGCTTCTTGCTGCGCTAGCTCAGAGGCAGTGGTGGTCTTTTGTAAGAACGCAATCTGGGGCTCCTGCTCATCATCCATGAGCTGCTCCCACACTTCCTCGTCAAGTTCATACGTCTCCAACACCCGGATGGAAGCTTCCATGGGCGTGGCTTCATCTGACAAGTGAAGACTTGATACCACGACTGGCTGACATTCTTCATTCAGCGTCGCATCTCCCCACTTAATCGCGGGTTCGAAAGCCGTAAACCAGGGGTATCCCAGAATCACTTCGTCCCTTCCCAGATTGGTAACCAGGAAGCAAAGTGTCCTTTCCTTTTTCCCTGTTCGTACTGTGAGGTCGGTGTACTGCGTGATTGCACCATCCTGGTTATGGGTGCCATCCACATTCCAGATGCGGATAGGATGTGTGACCTCCCTTGTTCCGATTTGCAATCGTTTCAGAAGTGAGGAGCATATGAAATTGTTGGTGGCTCCTGAGTCAATAAGGACTTGTCGTTCAGCCGTTGCGTGTGTTGAGACGCAACTTAGGTCACATGTCTCATGGGATCTGATTGAGTCAGCCCACATGCTAAATACGGTATCTGTCCCCTATGGACTGATTTGGACTTTGGCCGGACTCTTATGGACCGCTTTTGTTTATCTTTATTATTAGAGTCGTCATGTGACTCTATTGTTCTTTATTCTTAAGATACCGGAATTATCTGCTTTAGGCAGTCTTTGTTCTCTGCCCTCCAATGGCATTTCTCCCTCTGGCGCACAGACCACATGTATTTTGTTTGAGTCACCAGTGCGCACAGACCATTCTTATCTAAGCATCCTGTATATAAGGACTGCTGTTTTCACCTTTACACTTCAGAGTTCCCTTCACCTCTGAAGTGTAAGTTCCTTTACTCTTTACCTCTCTTATTACCTTTACTCATAGGATGTTCCTTTTATAGTAACTTGTCCTCATTAGGTATGCAGTTGTAATAGAGTTCCCTTCACCTCTGAAGTTAACTTGTCCTCATTAGCATCTCTGCTATTAACATCTTGCTTGTTAGTTCTGCGCTTCAACAGGTTATGGGCCCTGACGCCTAATAACTAACTTGCATTGCCACAACAGATCTACCCTGTGTCACTTTGCTCTCTCAGCCGACCACACATTTCTTGTCATCCTCTAAACCATCAGTGAGCATCCTCTATCCTCTTTTTTCGACACACTCCTTTCTTGTCCGCCATGACTTCTGTCATGTGCCATATTGGCTAGCCTCCTAAGGAGGTTCTCGTGAGAGGTCTCGTGTTACGATCAGAGCTCGCACTATGGCGAGGTGGTCGTAATCGGTAGCGTCACAGAGCCCGGGCACGATTCCGGGTTGTCGCAGTAGTCGATTATGTAAGACCCTATCGACTGATAGGCGAATTCGGCGGTAAGACCTTGTCAGAGACAAGCGAATGGGACTAGAGGAAGTGGATTGCTGGCAAAGCACAATACTAGAACGAGGGGCTACAGGCTACCCTACAGGCTCTTTTATACTGTACAATCTATAGTATTTTTCTATTATTTTCGTATGTTTTACTAGAGAGAGTGCAGTCAATTGCACCATCTGAGTCACATGATCCGCAGTGGGTCACATGCTCCGCAGTGTCACTTTTCTGAACAGAAAACAGAAACTTCTGAATCACAAACCAAAACATGAGAGCATAGAAGAGACTTTTAGAATGAGAAGGAGACTATGAGAATATGAAATAGTAGACTTTATTTGATGGCACGATCTAGATGATCGTGACATCTCGCAACCTCGAACTCCCCTTTGCGCACTACCATATTTTCTATACCCGGTCTTCGTCCAGAAGTGCTTTCATAGGCCAATAGGGGAAGACCCTTGCAGCTATAGGCCTCTCTAATGGTTGGGTGATACTCGGTTAATACCTGGGTCACTTTAAGGGGTGTGAAGGCCTGGTAAATAGTCAAACCCAGAAGTCCTTCCCTCTGATACAACTAGGAGACGCTACTATACTATAATAGTATTTACACAGTAGCTATGACTAGACCTCTGCCAGGAGGAGTATTTGCTCCCTTTGTGCAGGATTCACTGCATGGCATGTATCACTAGTCTAGTTGCTTAGTGCTAAGACCCTTAATGGTCTGGACTAGAGACTCCACAGACGACAGTCACAATTGCTACGGGAGTTGATCCCTATCATTGCTTCTGGAATTCGCTGTTGGCTCCTCTCTAGGGCACTACCCTCTACTGTACGTCTTGGTAGCCCCAGTCTACTTAGCTGTAAAGGTTAGAGATGGCCTTGGAGCGTCCTTCGCTGGACAATGCTCCCATGTGCCCTTCTTGCTAGACCCTGACAAGGCCATATGACATGACTACTAGCTCCCTGAGCCTATGAGACTGCAGCATGAGGCAGCCATCAGTAAAAATGATTCCACTACTATAGTATATTCCAAGTCACAAACATGGGGCATGACACATCACTGTGTTATGGAGTCATAGCACTCCTACGGCTGGACATCTACTTTCCCTTACAAGATCTGGGCTGGTTCTGACTGCTCCTCGGAACCAGATTCACAAACATCTCAAATGTCTTCCACCACATTCCACCTCACCTTCCCTCCCACTCTTGCCCTCTCCAAACTGGATGGCACAAATTGGCAATCTTGGGGAGCGACCTTCACATCACTCATGCTCATGAATGGAGTGAGGAGGCACCTCACCCACTCCAGTCCTGCCCACGTCCCGTACCACCCAACTCCTGCTGCAGGAGATCATGCGGCTCCTACGGGACCTACAGACGAAGGACTGGCCATAATTGCCAAGTGGGAGAAGGAGGAGGAGGTCATCACTGGCCTCCTATATCTATCAGTCATGGCAGAGGTACTTTCGGGCATTGTCTCCGAGACGCTGTTCCCAAGTGTCCATGACAAATTTGTCCAGTTGGACCATCTCTATGGACAGGTCGGCTCTATGGCCACCTTTAATTTGTGGGTGGGCTTGGCAAATACCAAGCTTCAGGAAGGTAGCCCCTTCCAACCTCAACTCCAGAAAATGCTGGACGCAAGGAACACCCTGGTGGAGCAAGGGATGCCTCTTTCAGACATGCAAATGTCTTTTATTCTTCTAGATGCACTCCCTCCCTCCTATAGCACCATAGCTGGCACCATCCTGGCCTCTGGCCCCCCTTCCAATCTCCAACCTCAAGACCTCATCAGTAGGTTCTTAAATGAGGAATCACGTCTCGCTGGTCCCCCAGTGTCACGATCGCGAAAACGGACTCTTACTTACGGATATGACCATGTTAGTAAGTAGTAATGTGTCATGGACTTATCGCATCAGTCAGCAGTCATAGTATCACATGCTAGGTACTATGACTCATTCCTAGGATAGCTGTAGTAGGGTTCGAGCTACTTACACTACTCGTCGTCTCGGATTGGAGAGGAGCTTTAAAGCGTCCTCACAGATGTATAAATAGTGGCTTAGGGGGACCAAGAAACGCCATCTTGGTCTTCTTCAATTCACCACTTCCACTTGTCTTTTCCTGAGTGCCTTGCTTGTCTCAATCCAAGCAAGTCGTCTTCATCGATAACCGGAGTTACCTAGTGGCACGACTTGCCCTAGTGTATGTCAAGATCACATGCCCATAAGCGCCGTGCATCCCATGACCAGGTCACGTGACCTCGAAGGAATATTTGCTAAGTCGTGAACGCCCTTTCGCAGTCCAAGTCGGACTAACACCAGTGGTGGCGTTACATTAAGACCAAGATCCACTCACCATGGCGTTCACAACCCGAGACCAGTGGAGAGACTTCCAACCATACTCCCTCGAACGACGAGGAGACCGCAACGTACCAACCCAATTCCTAGGAGCTGCCAGGTGGAGAGAATACCGAGGAGAGACCGGCTATTTCGTAGATTTCGCATCGGGGCCAACCCGATACCACCCCGTTGAGTTTAATTTTGATCATCTGTGCTGGGTTGAGATTACGTGGAACCCCATAGACAACCATTACGACGCAATACGCCCTACAGGAAGAAATTACAACTGCGACATCGATGCAAGGAACCTACCCACGCGAGAAGAGTGGGGGCGCATAGACGGGCAACCAGAAGAGGAACCCAGTACATCCAAACCAAGAACACCCGCACCATCTGAAACCAGCAGAGACGACGAAGAAACCGATAACGAAGACGAATCAGAAGTAGGGGACATAATACAAACAGCTGAGTCCCTTCACATAAACGAACCTGAAAACATCGAAGTCCACCCTCCAGTAGAAATGGCCACCGCAACAACAGTACAAGAAGACCTGGCGCTTGAAGAAGCCAGAAGAATAACTGAAGAAGCAGAATCCTACCTACGCCCCATCAACCCAACGACGGGGCATCGCATGACCGCAGATGACGCGGCAATCTTCAGAGCAGTAGGCCCAGATGTACCTGACCCACCGCCAGGAGCAAGCGGACCGGCACCACCAGGGAGACCAGGAGGCAGATTTGGCCAAGGACCCCCTAGAAACGGAAGATTGCTACCCAGAAGCAGACAACCGCAATTCGGAGGAGGAGGAGGAGGAGATCCATTCGGAGGAGGACCACCACCTCCGCCACCGCCGGCAGCAGGACCAGGACCGGGGGCACTACATGGAACGGACAAACTGGTGGGAGAACCCCCCAGCATATTTGATGGAAATCGAGATGAGTACGAGTCATTCCTCACGCAATGGCACATTTACTGGGGGCAAAACTCAGAGGCGCCAATCATGACCAATGTCTACCGGCGATGCCTATTGTTCCTAGGATTCGTCAAGGGACCACGAGTATCCAACTGGACACTCAGATTCCTCCAGTGGCTCAACAACGAGTTGCACCAGGGGCGCAATCGATACGACCCATTCTTATGGGACACCCTGATGGCCAGATTCTCAGATCGCTTCTCAAATGTACTCAAGCAAGAACAGGCGCAGGCCACATTGGCCAAAGGATTCAAGATGATCGGTGACGACATTGATTTGTATGTCACCAACTTTGAGCAGCTAGCACGGAAGGCTGACTATCGCCTCAACGACCGCCAAACCCTGGACCAATTCACAGCGGGTCTTCCGAAAGCCCTATTCACCAAAATCTACGAATTGGACGACCCGCAAACCTTCGATGAATGGAAGGAAGCAGCACTGTGCAGGCAAAAACAATACATCCATCTGCACACTCACCTGGGACTCACCACCACACCTCGTAACAACCCACTGCCACGACCACAGCAAAACCGCGGATACGCCCCGCAATGGGCGCCACCTAGGTTTCCACCTTCACGATACGATCCAAACACAATGGATACATCAGCGGACCGAACCCGCGCACGCCTCGCAGAAGTAGGAGACCCAAACCGCGGAAACCAACGACCACCTTTCCTACCACGAGGGCAAAATCGAGGAGGCAGACCATGCCGCGACATGAGGGAAGTGATCTGTTACAACTGTAACAACCCCGGACACTTCTCACGGGATTGCACACGCCCCAGAAAACCAAGGCAACCATTCCAACCACGTGCGAGCACAAGTCGCAGCACGGAAACTGACTACTACCAAGAACCAACAGTCGTGCGTCGCGCAGAAGCCACACCCAAAGAACAGGCCAAAGGATGGATGGAAACGTTAAAGGGGGCTAGTGACGAGGTCAAGGACCTCGTATTCAAAGATCTCTGGACCCAAGAGGGTTTTCAGGACACCTGAACCCATCGGCCTGGGTGAGGGCAGTCAACTGTAATTCTGTAATCATGACTCGCTACCGTTCTCTTCGAATTCCAGTCTTGATTCGCATGAATTACTCCATGGCCGACATCAAAGGGCTCGTAGACTCAGGAGCCACTGACAACTTCATAAGACCTGTGTTCGCTAAACGCATGGGCCTCGGGCTGCAGGCCCTTGAAAAACCAAAGAAAATCTGGAACATCGACAACACGGAAAATAAAGCTGGGTCTATCACGCATTTCATCGATTTAGATGTTCAAACCAACGGCGTCTCTAAGGTCATGAGGTTCCTGGTCACTGACATAGGAAACGAAGATCTCGTCCTCAGGTACCCCTGGCTGGCAATGTATGAACCAACTATCAGTTGGGCGCATGCCACTATTCACGAAGGAGCCCTCCCAGTGGTGCTGCGATCCATCAATCCCGCGGAACAACAAACCACCATCGCTGGCGCAATGACCCAGGACAAAGCCGAGGGCATAGTCCAAGAACTCGAGGAGGAATGCCAGATACGCACCACGGCCACAGAACTCGCCATAGCCGCTAACCAAAACACGGTCATTGCAGACCTCCCTGAGCCATACCAACGTTTCGCAAAGATCTTCAGTGAGGAAGCATCCCATCGCTTTCCACCCTCGCGACCTTGGGATCACGCCATCGACTTCAAGCCAGGTACACCCCCCAGTATTGACTGCAAAGTCTACCCCATGTCGCAGGACAAAGACGGACAATTACATGAATGGTTAGACGAACAACTCAAACTCGGCTACATCCGACCCTCGAAATCACCATATGCGTCATCATTCTTCTTTATCAAGAAGAAAGACGGAAAACTGAGGCCGGTGCAGGACTACCGACGTATCAATGCCTATATGGTGCACAACCAATACCCACTGCCCCTCATGTCGGAACTCATTAATGACCTGGGAAACGGACACATCTTTACCAAACTCGACATCCGATGGGGGTACAACAACATATGCATCAAGGAAGGCGATGAGTACAAAGCGGCATTCAAGACGAAATACGGACTATTCGAACCATTAGTTATGTACTTCGGGCTCACAAACTCACCGGCCACATTTCAGAACATGATGAACGATATCCTAGGCGACACAATCCGAGTCTTTGCGGCAATGGGAATGATCATCCACATATATATGGACGACATAGGGATCGCAACACTCGAACATGTAGGCCTTCAAGCACACATTGACGCTGTCTGCGCAGTACTCCAAGTCGCATTGGACCACGACCTCTACTTCAAACCGTCCAAGTGCACCTTCCACCAACCGCGAATGGATTACCTGGGGGTAATTCTTGAAAAGGGGGTGACTCGCATGGACCCGGTAAAAATTGCTGGCATACATGACTGGCCCACACCCACAAAGGTACGCGACGTACGCTCCTTCCTAGGCTTCTGCAATTTTTACCACCTCTTCATTCGCGGTTTCGCCATGTACGCACAAGCCCTCAACAAACTCACACGCAAAGACGCAGAATGGACATGGGGGAAAGACGAAGAAACCGCCTTCCAAACCCTCAAATGCCTGGTTACTAGCAAACCCATACTCGCGCACCCCACACTAACGGATCAATTTGAACTCAAAGTGGACGCATCAGGATATGCAGTAGGCGCGGTACTTCTGCAAAAGAAGCAGGACGGGAAGAGACACCCACTCGGATATTTCTCGGCCACCTTGAACGAAGCGGAGCGCAACTACGACATTTACGACTTGGAACTTCTAGCGATCGTTAAGGCACTACAACATTGGAGACCATTCCTTGCAGGCTCACCACACAAGGTCAAAATCTTCTCGGACCACCTCAACCTCACACACTGGAAAACACCCCAGAAGATAAGTCGCCGTGTAGCTCGAGAAGTCTTGGAACTTATGGAATACGATTTCGAAATCCACCACATCAAAGGAACCAACAATGGCCGCGCAGACGCTCTATCACGAAGACCCAACTACGACCGAGGAGAGAGGGACAACGAAGGAGGTGTGTAGCGTGCAAACTCCCAAGAGACGTGGTCGATGACGTAGAAGGTAGTGTAGGGCTCGGACACGCGCTCGTTGCGGTAGAGTTGGATCTGATAGGCCGTGGTGCCTTGAGGATATTCCACTGCCCACGCACGGGATCAGGGATAAGTCACGGGGATCCCTGGTCTAAGGGGATATACCAGACGACTCACTTAAGAGGGGGAGGACCTCTTAGCAAAGACGAGTAGAAGGTGGTGGTATTGGAAGAAGACCAAGATGCAGTTCTTGGTCTTCGCACTACTCTACTTATACAGTTCTGCGCGGGCTTTCAAGCGCCGCTTCAACTATTACTAGCCAATAGTGTAAGTACCTTGAACCCTAGTACAGCTATCCTAGTATGAGTCACTTCCTTGTAATCCGATTGGTTATCGTACACAATCACATGCCGGAGCTTACCCGGCTTACTGATCCACAAGTCCATGACGATATACTGCTGACGGCGATGTCATAGTCGACGCGTCAGTGTCCACTTCCCGGCCTGAGGCGCCAATGAGTCCGAAACGTAACATTACGACCTTGGGTAGACCCACACAAACTCAAGAAAGTCAACGGAGTCTGGTACCACCAAAGCGCACGAGTAATCACAGGAGGACCAAAGGAGATCCGCACCATCATCGCCAATCACCATAACCCCCCTGTCTACGGCCACCCAGGAATCAAGCGAACAACAAGAATCATTGAACGAAGTCACTGGTGGCCAAGTATGCTGAAGCACATAACGGAATACATCCAAGGCTGCGCGGAATGCCAATGACACAAGGTCAACAACCATCCCATGAGAGCCCCGCTAACACCCATTACGCCAATACCCGACGCTAAGCCATTCGAAGTTATTGCCCTTGACTTCATTACTAAACTGCCAGAGTCACAGGGATACAACTCCATCCTCACCGTAACGGACCACAATTGCACTAAAGCGTCGGTGTTCATCCCCTGCAACAAAGAAATATCCGCAGAAGAAATGGCAGCGCTGTACGTCACCCACGTGTTTCGAAGATTTGGGCTGCCGGCAAAAATCATCAGTGATCGCGACCCGAGATTTGCATCAAAATTCACATGTGAACTATGCCAAATCCTTGGCATTCACCAGAACATCTCCATGGCATATCACCCCCAAACGGATGGGCAATTGGAGCGTACTAATCAGTGGCTAGAGCAATACCTACGGTTCTGGACCAATGAGCGTCAAGATAACTGGGTGCAATTCCTACCCATGGCGGAATTCGCACACAACAACTGGCCACACGAGGCAACAAGGAAGTCACCATTTTCACTCATGATGGGATACGACCCACGCGCTGATTGGATTGATAAGCCATCACCTATTCCGCAGGTACTCACGCGACTCCAACAATTCTGAGAAGCACGGAAAGAAGCCCAGGGCCTTATCAAGAAGGCACAATCACTATGGGTCAAACACCGAAACATGCCCAAGTATCAGGTCGGAGATCAAGTATGGTTAGAAGGACAACACCTTCGGACCAACCAACCAACGGCCAAGCTAGTGGCACAACGGCATGGCCCGTTCAAGATCACATGTATCCTATCACTGGTCAATTATCAACTGGAACTTCCCACGCAGTGGAGTATTCACCCTGTGTTCCATATCGATTTACTCACACCTTATCACAAGACGCCCATGCATGGAGAAAACTTCCAGCACCCACCACCGGATCTAGTGGATGGAGAAGAGGAATACGAAGTGGAGCGCATTCTAGACTCCAGGCGATTCGGCTGGAGCAAGAAACTGCAATACCTCGTGAAATGGAAAGGGTACCCCGACTTGGAGAACCAGTGGGTCGATAAAGATGACGTGTTCGCTGATGAGGCACTAGCGGAGTACGAGCGGAACTCAAATGCAAGGAAAATACATATAAGACGAGGACAAACCACGACTCATCCCCCATCCTCTCAACCTGGACTCTTCACTCAAATCGACATGTCTTTTTCCACTTCCTCCTCTTCCACCCCTCTCGCTGCCCGCCTCGTTGACAGCCTCACCCATGAAGAGCTCCGGACGGCGCTCGCTAATGCGCAGTCCATCACCAACATTGATGAACCCGATCAGCCCGCAACTTACTGGCTGCTCAACCACAACGGGGACTGCCTCAACACGGCGCCCTACACCAAAGCCGAAATTACTCAGCTTCGTACAGCTGTTGGACTCTTTGCGAGTCCCCCATCTCGACCTCTCCCCATCCGGGTCGAGTACAAGCAAGAAGAAGACACCAGCAACCCTCCAGTGGCAGGAGTGGATGAAGACGCAGGATTGGAGGAGCTCAGCAGGAGCTTGGGAGAGGTGGCAGCTGGCAGTAGCCGCAGCCAAGAGGGCCTGCACCCTCCACCGACGCCGACAACACATCAAGACACTGAGAGAGCAGTGTACGAAGCAGTGGAAGGAATGCTAAGGGAATGGTACCCAGCTGAGCAGCCTTACCTCATCACGGCCACCGACTCTGACGACCCCTGCGAAACCCCGTACACCTGCAACTCCACGGGGCGACCGCTCTATCGAGGCGGGGTCATCGTCGACATGGAGGATCGGGCCCTGCCCGCCGTCCGCCTCTGCTACTTGGGAGGCAACGCCCGTACCGCGCCTCACGGCTACAAACACAATCAGGGGGACAATTTCATCCACTACCCCATCACCAATGCGCAGGGAGTAACCCGTCAAGCCACCTTCGTCCAAGTGATCGCCGGCCCTGACCCCTTGGTACTCGGCCTCGTCGACGACAGCGACAAAGTCTACAGTCGACCCTTGTACGCGGAGCCGCAAATACGCGAGGCGGGCAAGCCCCACTACACCCCTGAAGACCTATACCCCCTCGTCGGGGGGCACAGCAACCAACACCGGATGGACAGGGCGCTGAACGAGCTGAAGGACGTGGGGCTCAAAGCAGAGGTGACCCGTTTCCGTGCCTACCAACGTGAGGCTGAACGGATGGAGCAGAGGCTCCACACCTTAGCGCAGGCACTCGGAGGGGTACAGGCGGAACTCGCCCGTTGTAAGTTCCGCCTCGAGATGGCTAACGCACTAGATCGGGTTACGGAGAGACAGGAAGCCTGGATGGGGGGGATTGGCCCCACTCGGCGCCGTGGGCGTTGCAGCTGAAGAGGGGGTGGTGTCACGATCGCAAAAACGGACTCTTACTTATGGATATGACCACATTAGTAAGTAGTAATGTGTCATGGACTTATCGCATCAGTCAGCAGTCGTAGTATCACATGCTAGGTACTATGACTCATTCCTAGGATAGCTGTAGTAGGGTTCGAGCTACTTACGCTACTCGTCGTCTCGGATTGGAGAGGAGCTTTAAAGCGTCCTCACAGATGTATAAATAGTGGCTTAGGGGGACCAAGAAACGCCATCTTGGTCTTCTTCTTCAATTCACCACTTCCACTCGTCTTTTCCTGAGTGCCTTGCTTGTCTCAATCCGAGCAAGTCATCTTCATCGATAACCAGAGTTACCTAGTGGCACGACTTGCCCTAGTGTACATCAAGATCACATGCCCATAAGTGCCATGCATCCCATGACCAGGTCACATGACCTCGAAGGAATATTCGCTAAGTCATGAACGCCCTTTCGCAGTCCAAGTTGGACTAACGCCAGTGGTGGCGTTACACCCTGCATCTTATAACAAGATAGCCCCCGTCAAGAATTCGCCTCCACAGCCCACTGCGTCGAAGGCATCGGGCAGCTCTGCGTCTCCGGACGTAATCTGCCACTACTGCAAGAAACCTGGCCATAAAAAGCCAGAATGTTACAAACTCAAACGGGACCAGGAGAATGTGGTGAAAGGAAGGGCTGGACAGAAGAAGAAAGCCGCCCAAAACGCCATGACTGAAGTACCAGATGCCCTAGCAGGAAATAGGTTTGCTCAGGCAAACAATATACCTATACCAAAGAGTCGTTTGTTTACTATAGTAAATGGCTCTGGAAAAATAGAGGAGGTACATGAGGTACCTCAGGTTTCCCTTTATACAATGAGTGTCAACCACACTCAGATAGCATCAAGATGGATGATGGACAGTGGAGCCTCAGCACATTTTACTCCTCACCTCGAAGACTACGACTCCTACACACCTCACAAAGGAGTTGAAGTGCTTCTTGGTGATAACTCTCTGCTTAAGAGTGTTGGAACTGGTACGGTTACAATCTGCACCAACAGAGGATATGACCTCAAAGTATCAAATGTGCTACATCTCCCCAACACACACTCACGCATACTGTCCATGCCTGCACTAACACAAAAAGGCGCAATCATCAGTTTTGATGCGACATCTTTTACTATAAGATTCAATGGGGAAACCATAGCGGAAGGACACAAGGCTTCAGGCCTATATTGGCTTGATGGGCAACATTTAAATACCGCCCAAGCACCTGCATCTGCTAGCCTTGATGTCTGGCATCAGCGCATGGGACACATGTCTAAAGATGCACTCAAGAAGTATGCTCAAGAGTCCGTAAAAGGACTCGTCATAAATAATACTCCTGTAGACGATAAACTATGCCATGGCTGTGAAGCCGGCAAATCCACACGTCTACCCTTCCCACCCTCTTCCAAACGCACACAAGAACCTCTTGAAGTCGTTCACAGTGACCTTGTTGGCCCCCTGCAGTGCCATTCTATACAAGGAAACAAATACTTCGCCACCTTCATAGATGACTTCTCCAAAGCAGTAGTTGTCGTCTTCATGAAGACAAAGGACCAGTTCAAGGATGCCTTCCTACACTATAAGGCATGGGCTGAAAAACAACTAAACAAGCCCATAATGTCATGATCCAATCATGACATCTACCATTCTCTCCCGTTTCTGTTTCTAGAATTCTCACCCAATCCCCTGGTTCTTGTCTCACAGTCTCCTATGTTTCAAAGTCTGCTTCTGATGTCTCAGCTTCTCACATTCCTGGTCTTGCTTCCTTTCCCTTAGAACAGTTCTGTGTTTCAGACTAAGCTTCTCTTCCTGCTAGAATAGTCCCTGCTGCGCTTCCTAGGAAAAACATAGAAAAATACTAGAAAAAAATGAATATCTGTACTAGTATTTAAGGAGCCTATAGCACACCTGTATTCTGCGTTCTAGTCTTGTCCTCTGTCTCTTGTCTTGCAATCTAGTTCCATTCCATTGTCTGCAGAGTGCAGCAAGTGGTCTTATCCCTAGCTCCTGCTCAGCTGTACAGAGCAGCATTCCTCTTGGTGACTCAAGAGTCTGTCCCAGCTTGAAAGACAGCCATTCCGAGGGTATCAAGCCCCTCCCAGTCAGCCCCAGTCCCCGCAGTAATCCAGAAGTTCCCACGCAGCAGCATTACGACTAAGCGGTAGTGACGCGGTCACGAGCCCGCCTCTAGGATCGTAACACATAAGAACCTTGCACTTGGACCATGGTGGCGAGTATGTGAACAATGACTTGAAGCACATACTTTTGGAAGCAGGAGTTGAGCATACTCTCACAATGCCTCATTCTCCACAACAGAATGGGAGAGCTGAGTGTTTTAATCACACGACTATGGAAAAAGGCACTAGCATGCTTCACCATGCAGGCCTTAGCCTTGGCTTTTGGGAGCAAGCAGTTCAAACTGCTGTGCAAATATACAACCGCACTCCCACTCGTTCTAACAAGTGGAGAACTCCGCTGGAGCTCTGGGATGGTACAGTCCTGGATGTCTCTTACTTTAGAGTCTTTGGCTGCAAAGCCTACTATCATGTACCAGAACACAACCGGTGCAAACTAGATCCTAAAGCAAAGGAAGCCATGTTTGTGGGCTATGAGCCCCTATCTAAGGGCTACAAACTTTGGGATAGACATAGCCGGTGCTTCGTCTCTTCACGAGATGTTACATTTGATGAAAGCACCTTCCCATCCCTGAGTGACCTGGTCCGTCACTCCCAAACTCCTTCCCCTCCCGTGTCTGGTGAACTCGAAAGAGGCACTGCCGGTGGAGAGATTTACTTTGTAGTGCCTGACCAGCCTACACCAGCTGTTGCCCCTGAGGCGCCTACCCCTGTCTTCTTCATTCCATCAACTCAGGCGCCCTCAGAATCACAACAGCCTAGCACACCCCCCAACGCCTCACCCGAACCAGCAGACCAGACGATCTATCACACTCCACCCTCCCAAGCTCCCCCTCCTACAAATACTGCCCCTACCCGTCCCTGCACTCGCTCTACAAGGCGTGCTGCTGTGGAACCTCCCATACCGGCTCCCAACTTCAATCAGGAAGTATCTCCTCCCAGATCTACTCCCAGATCTCCAAGGAATACACAGCTGGTCTTGCCTGTTCGACCAAGGCAGAGCACTAGAGTACGATTCACGAATCCTCGCTATGTCCAAGAGGACAATGATGAATTCGTGCAAGGGAGCAGCAGAATGGGAATAATGGACCTGCTAAACGTGGCAGAGGTTCCCGGTTATAGGGATCCTCAGACCTTCAAGCAGGCCATGGAGTCTGATGATGCTGCTGATTGGCTTGAAGCTTGCCAGTATGAACTGGAAGCTCTCAGTAAGCTAAACGTCTGGAGACTGGAATCCCTTCCTGCTGGAAGGAAGGTGGTTAAATGCAAATGGGTGTTTAAAAAGAAAGCGGATGGACACTTTCGTGCTAGGCTAGTGGCAAAAGGATTCACCCAACTAGAGGGGGTGGATTTTGACGAAACATTCTCCCCAGTTGCCTGCTTTGAGTCCTTGCAACTCCTTCTCGCATTGGCTACGCTTGAAGATTGGCATATCCACCAAATGGATGTCAAATCAGCATTCCTACATGGGGAACTGGAGGAAGAAATTTACATGGAGCAACCTACTGGTTTCGTCACAGCTGGCTCTGAGCACCTTGTGTGCCAACTGCAAAAGGCCATCTATGGCCTGAAGCAAGCTTCCTGCACATGGAATATGCAATTCCATGGGGTCCTTTGTGATCTAGGCTTCACGCAGACGTACTCTGATGCAGGAGTATACGTGTTTCATCAACAAGAGGGGGGTGATACACTTTTCGTGATCTTATATGTAGATGACATCACTATACTCGGGAGCTCTCTATCAAAGATCAATGATCTGAAAGTCTCTCTATCAAACCGATATGAGATGACTGATCTTGGTGAAATCCAGTCCTATCTCGGTGTTAACATCATCAGAGATTGTACTAACCGCACCATGGAAATCAACCAATCAGATTACATCCACGATGTGATTGAGCATTTTGGAATATACTCCTCTTCCCTCTGGCGCTGAGGCACACTTGATCAAATTTGACGAACAGGCCTCTACTTCTGAGATTAAGAAGTATCAACAGATCATCGGGTCTCTGCTATATGCGCAGATTGGAAGCAGACCCAACATATCCTTCGCTGTTGTGCGCCTTAGCCAATTCGCTTCCAACCCCTCACCACAGCATTTACACCTAGCCAAGTATGTCCTGTCCTATCTAAACACAACTAAGGACTACGCGATACACTATGCTGGAGGGACCAATTCAGATGGAGCTGGCCTTCATGGCTACTGCGATGCTTCCTGGGAAGATCAGGAAGAAAAGCACTCCACATCTGGCTACGTCTTCCTTCTTGCCAAAGGCGCCATTTCATGGTGTACCAGAAAGCAGAAGACCATAGCCCAGTCTACCACAGAAGCAGAGTACATGAGTCTCTCTGAGGCCTCTAACCAAGCTCAGTGGTACACTACCTTCCTGGAGGAACTAGGGTATGAGGTTACCTCCCCTATTCCCCTACACTGTGACAACAAGGGCGCCATTGACTTGGCACTAAACCCTGTCACTGGAAGGCGGTCCAAACACATCCTGATCAAACACCATGTAGTCAGGGAGTATGTAGAAAATAAGGTTATAAACCTGATTTGTACTCCTACAGGGGAAATGGTTGCAGATGGACTCACTAAGTCACTGCCCAGAGAACCCTTTGACAAAATGGTCACTGATCTAGGGATGGTGTAAGAAGGTGTTTCTACACAGTCAATGGTCGTCGATCCTTGGTTTATCAACAAGGATGTCACATTGTCCTGTAAAGCACAACATGTTCTCTGATCTAAGAGAACTAAGAAAAACCCTTCTTAGAGCCCTGAAGGAGTTGGACCTTCAGACTTCAAAAAGTAGTCCTCTATAGGACAATCATGGAGTGGGTGTAAGAACTGTTTCGGATTGAACATTATCTGCTCTGCAGAAGATAGTCCTTTATCAGGACTAAAGATTCAACCTCAATCCTGAACTTCTGCACAACTCTTGGCTCTTCGCCATATGGACTGCCTCTATCATGGAGGGATGTTGAGACGCGACTTAGGTCACATGTCTCGTGGGATCTGATTGAGTCAGCCCACATGCTAAATATGGTATCTGTCCCCTATGGACTGATTTGGACTTTGGCCGGACTCTTACGGACCGCTTTTGTTTATCTTTATTATTAGAGTCGTCATGTGACTCTATTGTTCTTTATTCTCAAGATACCGGAATTATCTGCTTTAGGCAGTCTTTGTTCTCTGCCCTCCAATGGCATTTCTCCCTCTGGCGCACAGACCACATGTATTTTGTTTGAGTCACCAGTGCGCACAGACCATTCTTATCTAAGCATCCTGTATATAAGAACTGCTGTTTTCACCTTTACACTTCAGAGTTCCCTTCACCTCTGAAGTGTAAGTTCCTTTACTCTTTACCTCTCTTATTACCTTTACTCATAGGATGTTCCTTTTATAGTAACTTGTCCTCATTAGGTATGCAGTTGTAATAGAGTTCCCTCCACCTCTGAAGTTAACTTGTCCTCATTAGCATCTCTGCTATTAACATCTCGCTTGTTAGTTCTGCGCTTCAACAGCGTGTGCAGATGTGAAGAGAACTGGGATTCGCATGGATCGGTATCTGCTAGTGTACACATTCAAATTTAATGCTCTAGCCCAGGCCACTGGGTTCAAGCGTTGAGAAAATCCTCTCGTCCGAACAGTTTGTCAATCATGAGGTCCTGCACCTCTTGGGTCTGTGCCTTCATCGCTGCAATCTGTAGATCCGCCTGCTCTTCATTCGATAGTACACGACTAGATTGTATGGCGAGAGAAGAGATGGCAGGAGTTGGTAGACCTGAACCCGAGGGAGTCGTGGTTGATGATCGTGGGGACACGGGGGTTGGTGCCATGGTAGATGTAGTGGCAGCCACTTGCACGCCCTTTTGAGGACAGTTATGCGAGATGTGCCCTTGCGCACAGCATCTAAAACATCGTCCCTCCTTCTGAAGTTGGGCCTTATCGGTGTTGGCAAGAGCCATGGAGGCTCGGGCATGTCCAACATCCATGGCGTTGGGGTCTCAGGTTCCTTTGAGGGCTTGGACCCACTGCTCTTGGCTTTGACCTCCTTTCTTTTGCAGGGGTTTCCCTTTGCTGAGGCGATCCTTAAGAACAAGGTATTCAGCCTGCTGCAATCGAGCGGCTGCCTTCCACTGCTCCCAGTTGACAGGGTGCTGGAAGCGGACAGCGTTAATGACTAACTGGTTGGGTAACCCATCCTGGAACAGCTCCAGCGTTGTGGCTTCGTCAGGATTGTATCCTGCTTTCATGACGAGGTTTTGGAAGGTTGCGATATATGTGTCGATGTCTCCCCCTTTCATAATGAGGGTCTGAAGCGCTTTACGCGTGTTGGTTTGTTCTGAGGTGTTGGTGTAGGCCTATACGAACCGATCTCTGATGGTCATCCATAGGACTTCGTTGCTTTGGTCGACCCCTGCTATGACTTGGTCATCCAGCCACTGTGCTTGCTCGGCTACCCAGTCATTCACTAGTGGTCCACGGATGTAGGACAGGAACGTCATGGCCCACGAAGCTGGGATGGCAAGTTGGTCAACAGTGGGGTTCATCCCTTTGTAGAGCTGGAACGCTAGCAAGAAGGCTTTGCTCTCATCCCTCACTCCAGTAAATTCGGGAGGGGGGTTTCCCCCCAACCATCCATTTCCTCCAGGGGCTGGCGTGGCTCCTCCTGGGGCACCTCCAATGCCACTGCCACCGCCTCCACCACTGCCGCCGCCACCACCACCACTGCCACCACTGCTGCCTGATGGTGGTGCTGGTGTGCCTCCTCCTGAGCCTGACGCTCCAGGGGTTCCTCCTCCGCCACTGGTGAGGGTAGTGCTGGCTGAAGTTTGTTGTGTCTGAGACATGTTATAAGTTGGGAAGTGAGTCGTTGGGGTGGGTAGATTCGTTGTGGGTACAGTGACACTGGGCGATGGGTTGTCGTTGATGGTAATGCCCGAGGTGGTGCGAGTCGTCAGGGGTCCGGCTCCAAGCGCCTGGGGTACTATACTGATAGTGTACCACTGTCCTTTCTTTGGGGAATAGTCAATATATGCCCACTGTTGTAGGTCTTCAAGATAATGGACCTGTCAGTATTTCTGGGTGTTGGGGTGAAAGAGGAAATACCCTTCCACTCCTTCATGTTCTTTCCAAATGACGGCTCCTTTGACTTTATCGGAAAGCTCATTGTCACTGTATCATTCAATATATTCGGCTTGGAACTGGGATCAGCTGCAACTGTGGGTTGCCACGGTGAGACTTGACTTAATGTAATGCCACCACAGGGGCGTTAGGTACGACGTGTACCATCCAAAGTCAACGGGACACCACATGCAAACCAGAGTTTAAATGAGAAAAAAACTCAGAGGAAACCCTGTGGAGTGTTAAAAGATTTCCAAAGTTTACTTCCCATTAAACTTTGAATGGAGAGTTTAAATCTCTTTGAAATAAAATTTCATGGAAAAAATTGTTAAACTCTCCATTTGTGACAAAGTCACATGACATGTACACATACATGCATACTGAGCAAAAACAGGCACACAAACTCCCATGTTATGTGTCACATGTCACATGACTTTGTCACAAATGGAGAGTTTAACAATTTTTTCCATGAAATTTTATTTCAAAGAGATTTAAACTCTCCATTCAAAGTTTAATGGGAAGTAAACTTTGGAAATCTTTTAACACTCCACAGGGTTTCCTCTGAGTTTTTTTTCTCATTTAAACTCTGGTTTGCATGCAGTGGGATTGGAAGAGCGTGAGTTGGTTAGGACTCAGTTTGGGGATGCACAAGTATCACTCGGTTTCCCTGGAACCGAGGATAATAGTAGAAAGGCAAGGCTCAAGCGCAATAGGCGAGCTAAACGGGGACTCAAGCGCACTGGCAAGTCAAGAGTCGTTTGTGAGGCAAAGACGATGTGGTATTACACAAGAAGTCAAGTCTACTGTACAAGCTAGGTAGGGCGTGACTTATATACCAATACAGGGTGTTTTCACAAGGCAAACACATAGCGCAATCCTAACGTGACTCATACAAATGAAGAAACAAAGGGAAGGTCATATGGAATACAAGAGAATCCCGTGGAGCGATGCGTGCTGCCGAGGTGCAAGGCACGAGATAGAAGTTGAAGGACGCGAACCATGGGAATGTATCGTAGAAGTACAGTAATCAAAGAAGACAAAGGAAAATACCAGCAATTCGTGACAACATGATAGGAAGAAAACTTGAACATGAGACAATGTGCACTGCCAATCGCATCTTAGAGACTGACAAAGTCCTTTGGACTAATTTCGAAACAGAATTCCGCAGCACCTGGACAGATACTTTTAGCAAGCAAATGACATATCAACACCTTACAACACTCAAAATGAAAGGTGACAATGTGGATGAATATATTGCCACTTTCGAAAGACTTGCAAACATCGCTGACTGGCATCGAGATGCCAATGGGACCATCGAGTTCTTCCATCAAGGGCTAACGGAGACCCTTCATCAAGCTTGTCTCGCGCACATGACAATGCCTGAGACAATGACCGAGTGGCAGACAGCTGCCCATGCTGAAGCCCAAAGAGCCCACACCATAGCTAGCAGCTTCGGGACCCATGGAAATCGCACCATCTGCAAAACTGGTACCTGTCAAAGCTGTCAAGGACTGGTCCAGACCGGTCCTTGACAGCTTTGACAGATACCAGTTTTGCAGATGACGAAGCTAGACCCTACCCTGCATATGCAATCTGCTAACATGCCGACACCTATTACTCTTGCTCCAAACAACGTCGTCCCCATGGATATTGACACCACCACCACCTCACAACATGTGTTCCAGACCAAATTATCAGATGCAGATTACGCCCACTGTCAGAAGGAGGGCAGGTGTTTCTACTGCCAACAGTTGGGACACTTGACCAAGGAATGTCCAAAGCACCGCAAACCAATCGCGTGGATCAATGAAGTAGCTACCCCACCCACCAACGTCATATCCACCACCCAGAATGTTCTTCAAGCCACTCTAGCCCTCTGACCCGAAGAACACTTGCACATCCTTAACACTCTCACCCTCGCGGACTATCCAGACAGCCCAGGAGTCCAGATAAATAACCTCGCCTTCCCCTCTCCAGGCCCGCAATCATCATTTGACCTCCCACCTCTTGGTCTGCGCTCTTCGCCCTACCTGTCATCCCCCATTACATCCCCACATCTGTCATTGCATTCTGAATTGCCTAGTCTGCATCTCGCTCCTCAATCCCTGCCTTCTGCCATGCTCTCTCGCATTGCTTCTGTACCGCTGTCACCTTGCGCTTCACACCCTGTCTCGCCTTTCATGTCGCACATCCTCTCTTCCCTCGCCCTCCCCGATGAACACCCACCCCTCCTGGACATCATAGATCTCTGTGATGATGATGACAAGACTAACCTTCTCGAACCTTACGTACCCCCTGCCTTGCCACCTGCATTGCTCACCCTGTCAGACGAGCACCCTCCACCTCCATCTTATCTGATGGATCACGCCAACGAAGATGACGACTGGGCTCTGTTCGCACCCAGACCAACTTCCACTATTGATGCCGGAACTCCAACCACTCAGACTGTTCGTGTCGCAGATGACACCCGTCTTAGTGGGGGGGTAAATTCATCGAAAGCCTCAGTTTCGACGACTTCAACACCACACCCCAACACCACATGCATCAGCATCTTGCACTACCCATCTCTTTTCCCGCGACATGTGCTTGAGAAGCCGAAGGACCCAGATGAGGTACAACCAACTGCACCACATTTCCAAAACCCTACCACATCGCATGGTGATCAGACAAAAGACAAACCACATCGCATCGCAGTCATACCCCCCAATTACCCCCTATACACATATGCCTGCAAGAAGCATGAAAGGGGGTACAACGGATTTTACAATCCAGCCGGATCGTTTGTGCCGTAGGGCAAGGGTTCGGTAGTTGGGCCTTAGTGATGTTGGGGCTAGGGTGCAACCTGCCCAAGGAAAATGCTCAGAGACAAGAGGGACACGCTAGCTCACTCGAGGAGAGTAAACATTGGCTGGAATTTGGCAAAGCTAAGACAAGGATTCTATGATGCTACAACCTCGTACTTATACTCGTACAGACTGGTATTTTCGTGACTATTTTCTAATGTTCCAGAGGCATACGCAAGCCTCTGTGTGCTGGCAAAACTTCTCCGCAGTCATTATGAAACCGGACCGATACCATTACTGTTTGCCGAGGGTCATGTGGCACGTGATCGTGACAACGGAGACAATGAAGAATCTTGGAAACGACCGCGTGCGCAGCTCACCACCTGCACCACTGCACTACTGAGTTTCCAGAAGTACCAAAAGCATCCTAAAAACCTGCTACCCCCAAAGAACCAACAAATTCCCTCACATCTTCTCAAACCTGGAGCAAAACCAAAGACCATGGATAGTGCTGAACCATCAATGTTCGATGCCATCCTCCAACATGTTTACTATCAATATTGATCACAGGCCAAAGACCCGGAACACCTGATCAATCCTTTCAAAGTCAACCCTTGGTCTCTGGTTCAAGGTGTTACGAATTACTGGTATTCTCTAACTTCTGTTTCTCGACTACTGTACTTTTACAATACATTCCCATGACTCACGTCCTTCGACTTCTATTCCATGCCCTGCGCCTTGGCGATAGGATGGCCAGTTTTATGCTTTGTTTTGTCCGCTGACCATTTCTAAGGCACACGTTGCTCCGCAGGATTCCCTTGTATTCCATATAACCTTCCCTTTGTTTCTCCTTTTATACGAATCGCGTTAGGATTGCGCCATGTGTTTGCCTCGCACAAACACCCTGTATTGGTATATAAGTCACGCCCAACCTAGCTTGTATGGTAGACTTGACTTCTTGTGTAATACCACATCATCTTCGCCTCACGAACAATCTTTGACTCGCCAAGTGCGCTTGAGTCCCCGTTTAGCTCACCCATTGTGCTTGAGCCCTGCCTTCCTACTATTATCCTCGGTTCCAGGGAAACCGAGTGATACTTGTGCATCCCCAGACTGAGTCCTAACCGATTCGTGCCCTTTCAATCCCGTTGACTTAGGATGGTACATGTCGTACCTAATGCCCCTGTGGTGGCATTACATTAAGTTAAGTCTCTCACCGTGGCAACCCACAGTCGCAGCCGATCCCAGTTCCAAGCCGAGTACATCGACCGATATAGTGACGACGAGCTTTCCGACAGAATTAAAGGAGCTGTCATTTGGAAAGAACATGAAGGAGTGGAAGGGTACTTCCTCTTTCACCCCAACACCCAGAAATACCGACAGGTCCATTATCTTGAAGACCTACAACAGTGGGCATATATCGACTACTCTCCAAAGAAAGGACAGTGGTACACCATCAGTATAGTACCCCAGGCACTCAGAGTCGGACCCCTGACAACCCGCACTACTTTGGGTATTACTATCGACGACGACCCATCGCCTAGTATCATGGTACCCACAACGAACCTACCTACCCCGACGACTTACTTCCCAACCTACGACATGTCTCAGACACAACAAGCCTCAGCCAGCACTACCCTTACCAGCAGTGGAGGAGGAACCCCTGGAGCATCAGGCTCAGGAGGAAGTGCACCGAACCCACTTGGTGGTGCACCAGCACCGCCATCAGGCGGCGGTGGCATTGGAGGCACACCAGGAGGAGCCGCGCCGGCCCCTGGAGGAAATGGATGGTTGGTGGGGAACCCCCCTCCTGAATTTACTGGAGTAAGGGACAAGAGCAAAGCCTTCCTGCTAGCATTCCAACTCTACAAAGGGATGAACCCCACTGTTGACCAACTTGCCATCCCAGCTTCACGAGCCATGACATTCCTATCTTACATCTGTGGACTGCTAGTAAATGACTGGGTGGCGGAGCAAGCACAATGGTTCAACGACCAAGTCATAGCAGGAGTCAATCGAAGCAATGAAGTCCTGTGGATGACCATCAGAGATCGGTTCATACAGGCCTACACCGACACTTCAGAACAGACCAACGTGCACAAAGCGCTTCAGACCCTCATTATGAAAGGAGGGGACATCGACACATATATCGCAACCTTCCAGAACCTCGTCACGAAAGTGGGATACAATCCCAACAAAGCCACAATGCTGGAACTGTTCCAGGATGGACTACCCAACCAGTTAGTAGTTAACACTGTCCGCTTCCAGCACCCTGTCAACTGGGAGCAGTGGAAGGCGGCTGCTCGATTGCAGCAGGCTGAATACCTTGTTCTTAAGGACCGCCTTGGCAAAGGGAAACCCCAGCGAAAGAAAGGCGGTCAAAGCTGAGAGCAGTGGGTCCAAGCCCTCAAAGGAACCCACGACCCCAACGCCATGGATGTTGGATGCACCCGAGCCTCCGTGGCCCTTGCTGACATGGACAAGGCCCAACTTCAGAAGGAGGGACGATGTTTTAGATGCTGTGCGCAAGGGCACATCTCACGTAACTGTCCTCAAAAGGGCATGCGAGTGGCTGCCACCACATCTACCATGGCGCCAACCCCCATGTCTCCGCGATCATCAGCCACGTCTCCCTCGGGTTCAGGTCTACCAACTCCTGCCATCTCTTCTCTCGCCATACAATCTAGTCGCATACTATCGAACAAAGAGCAGGCGTATCTACAGATCGCAGCGATGAAGGCACAAACCCAAGAGGTGCGAGACCTCATGATTGACAAACTATTTGGATGAGAGGATTTTCTCGACGCTTGAACCCAATGGCCTGGGCTAGAACATTAAATTTGAACGTGTACACTAGCAGATACCGATCTATGTGAATTCCAGTTCTCTTCACATCTGCACACGCAACAGCCAAACGACAAGTCCTTATTGACTCCGGGGCAACCAACAATTTCATATGCTCCTCGCTTTTGAAACGATTACAAATTGGAACAAGAGATGTCACACATCCTATCCACATTTGGAATGTAGATGGCACCCATAACCAGGATGGTGCAATCATGCAATATACCGACCTCACAGTACGAACAGGGAAAAAGGAAAGGACGCTTTGCTTCCTGGTTACCAACCTAGGAAGGGACGAAGTGATCCTAGGATATCCCTGGTTTATGGCTTTCGAACCTGCAATTAAGTGGGGAGATGTGACGCTGAACGAGGAATGTCAGCTGGTTGTGGTATTGAGTCTTCACTTGTCAGACGAAGCCACGCCCATGGAAGTGTCCATTCGGGCATTGGGGACATATGAACTTGACAAGGAGGCATGGGAGCAGCTCATGGATAATGAGCAGGAGCCCCAGATCACGTTCTTGTGGAAGACCACCACAGCTTCCAAACTGGCACAACAAGAGGCTGCAAAAAGGAAGGAGCATACATTTGAAGAGATGGTCCCAGAAGAATACAGACGCTATTACAAAATCTTCAACGAGGAAGCATCCCACCGGTTTCCCCCGTCCCGTCCCTGGGACCATGCAATAGACCTTCTCCCCAATGCCCCTGCTTCACTGGACTGCAAAGTTTACCCACTGGCGCAGAATGAACAAGAGGTGTTGACCGTGTTTCTAAACGAACAACTTGTGAAAGGATACATTCATCCATCCAAGTCAACCTATGCATCCCCCTTCTTCTTTATCAAAAGAAGGATGGCAAACTGCGCCCTGTCCAGGATTATAGACAGCTGAACAAACTCACAGTCCGCAACCACTACCCGTTGCCATTGATCCCGGAACTTGTCAATCGAATATGAGACACATGACTGTACACAAAGCTCAACATCAAATGGGGGTATAACAACATGCAGGTTAAGGAGGGAGACGAGTGGAAAGCCGTGTTCAAAACCAATCAGGGGCTATACGAACCCCTTGTCATGTACTTCAGACTCACTAACTCCCCATCTACGTTCCAAGCAATGATGGACTGGACTTTCCGACCCCTCGCCCTGACAAACGAAGTGATCGTCTACATGGATGACATCCTGATAGCCATGCCCCTCAACTACCCCCAACACCGCGCGGTAGTACATGAAGTTCTCTGCTTATGTGAAGAACACGACCTCTACATCAAACCCGAGAAGTGCGAATTCGAAGTACTCGAAGTCGAATACCTGGGACTCATCATTGGCCATGGAAATCTGTGGATGGACCCTGTAAAAGTATGAGGTATCCGAGAATGGCCAGCCCCAAGAAATCTTCATGAAGTACGAGCATTCCTTGGGTTCTGTAACTTCTATCGGCGATTTATTCGAGGATTCTCTGTGCTCGCACGACCACTACATGACCTAACCCGTAAAGACACCCCATGGCACTGGGGACAACGTGAACAAGATGCATTTGATAATGTTAGACGAAGTATCGAACGCAAACCCACACTATTGTTCCCCGACCTCACAAAGCCATTTGAACTGGAAGTCGATGCATCGAACGTTGCCATTGGAGCTGTGTTGAACCAGCTCGGCCCAGATCAGAGATTACACCCTGTCGCATTCCACTCTAAGTCCTTCAGTCAAACGGAATGCAACTACAACATTTATGACAGGGAGTTGCTGGCAGTCGTCAAGGCTCTGCAAGCGTGGCGCACTTATCTCGTCGGCTCCCCCCATAAAATCATCATCCACACTGACCATGCTAACCTCCAATATTGGAAGGAACCCAGAAAAATCAGCAGACAAGTTGCACGCGAATTCCTGGAACTCTCAGAGTATGACTTCCTCTTAAAACATGTCTCTGGAGTTAGGAACAGCCGTGCAGATGCCTTGTCATGGAGAGCGGACTATGCAACATACGAAGAGGACAACAATGACATTATTGTCCTCCCTGCGGAACGATTCCTCCAAGCAACCGAGACATCCATGCATGATATGGACATCTGGACCCAGATATCGCAAAACCTAGATGAAAAAGAAGTACTGTGTTGGGTTGAGCCCCATAACCTGAAGAAGGTGGGGGGGCTGTGGTGGAAGAACGACGCATTAGTTGTCGTGGGCAACAATAACCTTAAGCGGGGGGTGATCACCTTTTTCCACGATACGCCTGCAATGGGACACCCAGGAATCGCAAACACCTACAAGTTATTACGACGCAACTACTGGTGGCCCAACATGCGCAAGGATGTAGAAGACTACATCAAAGGCTGCACAACGTGCCAGGCAAACAAGATTAACCCCCACCGTCAGAAACCACATCTATTCCCAATCACCACAGATCCACATGCCAAACCATTTGAAGTCGTTGCAATGGACTTCATCACCAAACTCCCCCCCTCCGATGGGTATGACTCTATACTTACCATCACCGATCACGACTGCTCAAAAGCTGCAATCTTCATCCCCTGTAACAAGTCAATTACGGCAGAAGGAGTGGCACAGCTTTACCTTCACCACATATACCCACACTACGGCATACCCCGAAAGATCATTACCAACCGAGACCCCCAATTCACCTCTGCCTTCATGACCAACCTCTGTAAGGTCTTGGGCATCTGTCAAAACATATCATCCACCAACCACCCCCAGACTGACGGACAATCGGAGCAAACAAACCAGTGGCTCGAACAATATCTCCGGCATTGGAGCAATGTGCAGCAGGATAACTGGGCAGAAGCCTTACCAGTCACCCAATTTGCACATAACGCCTGGCCCAATGCGACTACAAAAGAATCGCCATTCTCACTAATTATGGGGTGGGAACCACACACCACATGGATGCCAAAACCCACATCATCTCTGTCCGTGGAACAACACTTAGAAGACATGGTTGTCAGACGACAACATGCACAAGACTGTATCAAGCATGCGCAAGACCTGATGACAAAGAGGGGGAAAACGTGTTTCATTCCCTACCAAGAAGGAGCCCAAGTTTGGCTCGAAGGAACAAACCTTTGTACCTTCTATCCAACCACAAAGCTAGCACCCAAACGGCAAGGACTGTTCCGTGTCAAGAAGGTGCTATCTGATGTATCATATGAGCTAGAACTCCCGAACACATGGAAGATACACCCAGTCTTCCATGCAAACCTCCTTATGCCATATAAGGAGACGGAGCTACATGGCACTAACTTCACATGCCCACCCCTGGATCTGATTGATGGGGAGGAAGAATTCGAAGTGGAGCGAATTCTGCAGGCCTGATCACATGGACGAGGGTGCAAACTTCAATTTCTCATCCAATAGAAGGGATTCCCGATAAGCGACAGCACGTGGGAACCCCTTGAGAACATCCGACACGTGCCAGACCTCATCGCTGATTTCTATCACTTAAATCCTACCACCAAGGGGGCTGGCCGAAAGATATAAGACACACCCCATCGATACCACTACCACTTGACTCCTCTGCAATTCTCATTTCTACCATGTCTACCACTCCTGTTGTCTCCACTGTCCCGATCCACCATCCTGTCGAGGTTATCCTCGAAAACCTGACCGTCCCTTCGCAGGACTTTGGTGTCCCCTCTGCACTGGAGGGTTGTACGCCATACTCGGTAGTCCCAGTCTCGCCCCCACTTCCAGTCCTAGCTCTTGCTGTCTCGGCCCTCGCCAAACAGGCGGGGGAGGTTGAACCATCCCCTATTGACACACCAATCCCCGTCCACACCCCCGCTATGCCTACCCACTCACCAGAAAGTGCCGTCCCTCTTACCCCACCACCACCGTTATCTCCTCCTGCTGTCCTTGCCACTCACATCCCCATTCCCCCATTCCCTGCTGAGTTGGACCATACATTCACACCAATTCTGCAGACCCAGATTGTTGAACCCGACCCCACTCTGGCCCTCCTGGATGATGAGGAGGACGGAGAGGGCAGCGACCCTGGTATCCTGTTCTTTGGTAATGACCTGACACTCCCCACGTTCTTCCCTCTCCTTGTCGGAGAAACTGGAACTGTCAAACAGACTGCCCGGTATATTTATTACTGCCATAACTATCAGGAGATTGTTGGAACCCTGGGCAAGGGCCATCCCTGCTACACATCGCAGGTCTTTCTCACTGAGGTCTACACTGGCCAGCTAGCACAATACCTCACCGACAATCAATTAAACATGTTCCACCCTCATGACCCCCGCACTATTGTCCTAAATGAAGTTCTCATTGAGCTTCGAAACCCCCACCTTCATGCCGAGGTATCTCGACTGCACGAATGTCTCACACGTCATGATGCAATCTGCATCCACCAGTCAGATATCCGATGACTGGAGACTGAGTTGACGCAGGACCAGTTCCACCTCAACATGGATCTCTCTTCTGTCTGGAGGCATCTTCAGTATGCTCGGGCAATCCCCCTCATCACGGACAAGTACACCAAGCTTAATGCTAAGCCGGTACGCCTGTGTAGTTCGCCAGAGCCCACTCCCCTCATACCTCATACCGCCGGACCCAGCAAGATGCCCCGCCTTCAAGGGGAAGGCAGGGGGCATCAGTGCAGGTGTTTCCAGTGCAGGTCGATGGAACACCTCGTGGCTCAGTGCCCAGAATGGCGTGCACAAGAGCCGTGTCAGTGGTGCGGAAGTCGGGCTCATCATCTCGACATTTGTCTCATCTGCCGGCTCTCTCCCATGACACCCACGCACAATAACCCCAATGCCCGTCCTTGGTGGTGCGGGAAGTGCTTGAGGTACAACACCACACATAATGAGATTAAGTGCCCGCAGTACAAGATGTGTTGGGATTGTGGGGAGAGGGGTGTTACGGTTTCGCCCATAACTGACCCCCAGACACCCCCTGTATGACCCTGGAACACTGCCATGAGAAGAACATGTGCTGGAAGTGCCGACCCAGACCGCGTAGTTATGGGATATGGGGCTAATGCATACGCCCAAACCAAAGCTGAGTCACGTGACCTTCTGCCTTACCATGGATACGCTCAAAACTACTGGGATTAGTCACGTGATCTCCTACATCAACCGCCCGTCATGTGACCCTGGCACGTGACCTGGCTAGACTCGCACCAGAAGGGTCCAGATGAGCTTGTGCCTGGACCGGTCTCGACTGCCTCGTGTTTGTATGACTTGATCCATGTATTAGGGTTTCGGAGTTCCAAGCTGGGGTTCAAACCTCCTTGAAGTAGTATATAGACTGGGGCTTATGGTCGCTGAAGACCTAAGCTTGACTTCTTGGATTATACCACCCACTGTAGTGCCTACTCTGCGCTGTCTTGCCAGAGTCTAGTGCTGATAGCTACCTTTGGTGCTTATACATCTATTTGAACGTCCTTAGCTGAGGGATCGCTGTGAGGCCCCTATCCATTCTCTTATTCTCCTTCTATCCCTCACTTCTCTACTACAAGTCGTGCTGTCTTGCCGACTTCTTGTTTATCAAGTCGCCTTTATCCTTTGCCTTTGCACCCTTTGGGCAACGCTACTACGTCTCACTTGTGAGCTAGTCACTGATCGTGTGAGTGACTTCGACATACCTCGGTGATCCCTCAGTTGTTGGTTGGCCTAGCAGGACATGCTAGAAGAACGTCCGGTGGAACGTTACAAGGTGTTACGACTTCTCTGCTTGTACGATTACTATCCGCGTTGCGCCTCTATTCTTTATCTCCTTATCTCGTCTTCTGCATTCATTGTACTTTTATGTTACGATCCAATGTATCGCGCTTCCCGACTTCTATCTCACACTTTACCCCTTAGCGACAGGATGGCCGGTTTTACGCTCTGTTTGAACCGCTGACCATTTCCGAAGCGTGCGTTGTCCCATGGGATCCCCTTGTTCCCCTTTTAACTCATCCCCTTGTTTACACTTTCGCACCATTGACTCATGATTGCGCCATATGTTTGTCTCTGACAAACATCCTGTACTAGTATATAAGTCACACACTACCTAGCTTGTACGGTAGACTTGACTTCTTGTGTAATACCACAAACGTCTTTGCCTCACGACTCCTGTTTGACTCGCCTTTGTGCTTGAGTCCCTTGCTTCGCTCGCCTTTGCGCTTGAGCCCAAACTTCTGCTATTATCCTTGTGTCCCTGGGAGACCAAGTGATACTTGTTCATCACCGTACTGAACCCTGACCGGTTCGCTCTTGCCAATCCCGTTGACTTGCTGAAGTACACGTCGTACTTAACGCCCCTGTGGTGGCGTTACATTAAGTCAAGTCTCTCACAGTGGCGACATCCAGTCGTAGCCGAACCAAGTTTAGGCCCGAATATATTGACCGCCTTAGTTCCGACAAACTATCGGAAAGAGTTAAAGGATCCGCAGTCTGGGCAGAACATAACGGAGTCGAAGGATATTTTATCTTTGATCCCTCGACACGAACATACCGACAGATCCACTACCTCGAAGACAGACGCCTTTGGGCATTCATTGAATACTCCCCGACAGAAGGAAGGTGGTATACTATCGGACCAGTACCCCTTACCTTAAACACCGGACCTCTAGGACCTCCTGAGCCTGCAGGAATTAACACCGACCCTCCTGACACCCCGTCCCCAAGCATTTCAGTCCCAACAACCAACCTCCCATCTACAGCATTTCTGTCATATACTATGGCCCAGCCAGGACAAGCATCCACAAGTACTACCCTCACGAGTGGGGGAGGTGTACCCAGTGGAAGTGGAGCGCCCGCTGGGGGAACTCCCGCCAGCAGTGGCGGTGGCGGCAGCGGCGGCGGTGGCGGTGGTGGACCGGCACCAGCCGGAGGACTCGCACCAGCCCCCGGTGGCAATGGCCGTCTAGGAGGGAACCCCCCACCTGAGTTCGATGGAAGTCAAGAAAAGAGCAAGGCGTTCCTGCGCGCCTTTAAGTTGTATTGCGGAATGAACCCAACTGTGGACTTGCTTGCAATCCCCGGGCAACGAGCCATGGCCTTCCTCTCCTACATCCGCGGACCACTCGTCGACGATTGGGTTGACGAGCAGATGAGATGGCTCGAAGCTCAAATAGCAGCAGGAGTCCTACGAACCCAAGATAACCTCTGGAATGAGGTAGAAACCCGGTTCTTGCAGGCATACACCGACACTGCAGAACAGACAAAGGCCCGTAAGGCCTTGCAGAGCCTAGTCATGAAGGGGGAAGACATCACAACCTCGTAACGAAGGCGGGGTATGGCCCAGATGAAGCCATGACATTGGAACTGTTCCAAGATGGACTCCCGAATCAATTAGTCATTAACGCAATCTGATTCCAACACCCTATCACGTGGGAAGATTGGAAGAGGGCAGCCCGCCTGCAACAAGCCGAGTACCTGGTACTGAAGGACCGACTCGGCAAGAACCGAACCCCACGACAGAAGAAGGGAGGGCACAATTGTGACCAATGGGTACAGGCCCTCAATAAGAATCGCGACCCGAACTCCATGGATGTCGGCCGGGCCCAAGCCTCCATGGCTCTCACCGATGCCGACCGAACCCAACTTCAAAAAGAAGGGCGCTGTTTCAGGTGCCGCGCTACAGGGCACATCTCACGTAATTGCCCACAAAAGAATGCCCGAATTGCCAATTCCTCCACAACCGTCCAACCAACCCCTGTCGCCGCCCCCTTGACTGCGCAAACTCCGGCTGTCACTACAGTCGCCATACAGTCCAACCGTGTGCTTTCAGCAGAAGAACAGGCCGAAGCACAGATAGTGGCAATGAAGGCACAACCACAGGAGGTGCGGGACCTTATGGTGGAAAAGTTATTCGCAAAAGAGGATTTTCTCGATGCTTGAACCCGATGGCCTGGGCTAGAGCACTCAATGTAAACATGTACCATAGCAGATATCGATCCATGCGAATTCCAGTTCTTTTCAGATCTGCACACGCAACGGCCGAACGACAAGTACTCCTGGATTCAGGAGCCACGGACAACTTCATCTGTGCTTCGCTATTGAAGCGATTACAGGTCGGAACACACGATGTCACCCAACCAATACGTATTTGGAATGTGGATGGGATGCACAACCAAGACGGAGCAATAACACAGTACATGGACTTGACTGTTCGAACAGGAAACAACACGAAGACGCTTCACTTCCTAGTGACAAACCTAGGAAGAGACAAAGTCATATTGGGATATCCATGGTTCTTGGCGTTTGAACCCCTGGTGAAGTGGGGAGAAGCAACACTGGATGAAACCTTCCAACCAGTAGTGATATCCAGCCTTGCGTCATCAGATGAAGCCACGCCTGTAGAAGCATCTATACGGGCGTTGGAGACGTATCAACTTGATGAGGAGGCTTGGGAACAGATCAAGGACGATGAGTGGGAACCATGTGTGGCGTTAATATGAAAAACGACGACTGCTTCAGAATTGGCTCAACAGGAGGTGGCAAAGCGGGGAGAGCGTACATTTGAAGAGATGGTACCACCAGAGTATCGGCGATACCACAAGGTGTTCGATGAGGAAGCGTCCCATCGATTTCCGCCAAAACGACCCTGGGACCATGCCATAGATCTGGTACCAAACGCCCCCACGACCATGGACTGTAAAGTGTACCCGTTAACCCAAGAAGAGGATAAGGCCCTTGACGTCTTCCTCGCTGAGCAATTAGAGTGAGGGTACATCCAACCGTCGAAGTCCCCATATGTCTCGCCATTCTTCTTCATAAAGAAAAAGGACGGGAAACTCCGGCCAGTACAAGATTATCGCCGGCTGAATGAAGTCACCATTCGCAATCACTATCCGCTACCTCTCATCCCCGAGCTCATTGATAAAATTCGCGATGCACGACTCTTCACCAAGCTAGACATCCGTTGGGGGTACAACAACATTCGAATCGACAAGGGAGACGAGTGGAAAGCCGCCTTTAAGACGAATAGGGGGGCTTTTGAACCACTCGTGATGTACTTTGGTCTCACGAATTCCCCTGCAACATTCCAGGCCATGATGGATTCCACATTCCAAGGGCCAATATTGACAAATGAGGTCATCATGTACATGGACGATATCCTTATCGCGACCATTGACGATCTCACCTGTCATCGCGCACGAGTCCACCAAGTCTTGACCATCTGCAAAGAGAACGACCTCTACATCAAACCCGAAAAATGCGAGTTCGAAGTAAGAGAAACAGAGTACCTCGGACTCATTATCGGACATGGAAAATTGCGGATGGACCCTGTAAAAGTACGAGGTATCCACGAATGGCAACCCCCGAAGAACCTTAAGGAGATGCGCGCCTTCATTGGCTTCTGTAACTTCTACCGCTGATTCATCAAAGGATTCTCGGCCCTTGCACGACCTCTCCACGATCTCACGAAAAAGGATACTCCATGGAACTGGGGCGCGGACCAACAATGCGCATTTGAGCACATCAAAGACCAGATATGCCAAGAACCAGTCCTTCTGTCTCCCGACCTAATGAAGCCATTCGAGATAGAAGTGGATGCATCTAATGTCGCCATTGGTGCGGTGCTCAACCAACTCGGAGACGACCAGAAATTCCACCCAGTAGCATTCCACTCCAAATCATTATCCTCAGCCGAACGAAACTATGACATCTACGACCGAGAACTACTCGCGATAGTCAAAGCACTCCGCGCCTGGCGCACATATCTCGTCGGCTCCCCCCATAAAGTTGTTATCCACACCGACCACACCAACCTTCAATACTGGAAGGAACCACAAAAAATTAGCCGATGAGTGGCACGCGAATTCCTGGAACTATCAGAATATGATTTCATACTGAAACACGTACCAGGAATCAGGAATGGCCACACAGATGCTCTATCTCGGAGACCAGATTACGCACCCAATGATGAGGACAACAACAATGTTACTGTCCTCCCCACGGATCGGTTCGCACAGGCAACGGAAATGTCAATGCACGACATGGACATTTGGACCCAGATTGCCCAAAACCTTGATGAGTTGCAAGTACTGCGGTGGGTGGAACCGCACAACCTCAAAAACATGAAGGACTATGGTGGAAAGGTGATGCACTTGTCGTTGTCGGGGACAACGATCTTAAGCGGGGGGTAATCACCTTCTTCCATGACACACCCGCAATGGGACACCCCGGAATCACAAACACTTACAAACTGTTGCGACAGGACTACTGGTGGCCCAGCATGCGCAAAGATGTCGAAGAATACGTCAAGGGTTGCGCCATGTGCCAAGCCAACAAAATCAACCCGCATTGGCAGAAACCACACCTCTACCCCATTACGACAGACCCAGATGCGGAACCCTTTGAAGTGGTAGCCATGGATTTCATCACGAAGTTACCACCGTCATAAGGCTATGATTCAATCCTCACCATCACCGATCACGACTGTTCGAAGGCAGCCATCTTTATCCCCTGTAACGAAACAATCACCGCAGAAGGCATAGCTCAGCTATACCTTCGCCATGTCTACCCCCATTATGGCATACCCCGGAAGATGATCACCGACAGAGACCCTCGCTTTACGTCGGTGTTTATGACACAGCTGTGTAAAGCCTTGGGGATCAGACAAAATATCTCGTCGGCGTATCACCCTCAAACTGATGGGCAATTGGAACGGACCAATCAGTGGCTAGAACAATATCTACGCCACTGGAGCAATGTACAACAAGACAACTGGGCAGAGGCCCTTCCGGTGGCGCAATTTGCACACAACGCATGGCCCAACACCACAACAAAACACTCCCCCTTCTCACTCATCATGGGATGGGAACCGCGCACTAACTGGGTCAAGAAGCCCACAACTTCTCCGTCCGTCGACCAGCAACTAGAAGACATGGGCAACTTCCGACAACACACGCAAGACTGCATCAGACATGCACAGGAACTCATGATGAAGTGGGGACGCACCCGTTTCATCCCATATCAAGAGGGCGCACAAGTATGGCTAGAAGGAACAAACCTTAAGACGTTCTACCCCACGGCCAAACTAGCCCCAAAACGCCACGGGCCGTTCCGCATCAAAAAGGCCCTCTCCGCGGTGTCATACAAACTAGAGCTTCCAAAGTCATGGAAGATCCACCCTGTGTTTCACGCCAACCTCCTCACCCCATATAAGGAGACGGAGCTACATGGGGAAAACTTCCCGCGACCTCTGCCTGACCTTATCGACAGAGAAGAAGAATTCGAAGTGGAGCAAATCCTCGGATCAAGAACCCATGGCCGAGGGCGCAAACTCCAGTTCTTAGTACAGTGGAAAGGGTTCCCTGTAAGCGACAGCTCATGGGAACCACTCGAGAATGTCCGACACGCACCTGACCTTATCGCCGACTTCTACCAGCATAATCCTACTGCCGAAGGGGCTGGACGAAAGATATAAGAAGGTGCCTCACGAACCCATACCTCGCATCCCCTCCTCTCATCTTGTTCATCATGACTTCCACTCCTGTCATCTCCACCGTGCCCGCTCGCCCCCCATCCCAGATCATACTTGACCACCTGACCATACCCTCACAGGACCAGGGTGTCCCTTCGCAACCAGAAGGTTGCACGCCGTACTCTGTAGTGCCTAGCCCGGATCCCCCCATCTTATCGCTGATTGCCCCGACTCTTGAACGCCTCGCTCAAGAGGCAGCAGCCACTCCGTACTCTGTGTCTACCCCTATAACCATACACGAGCCTGCCGTCCCCACGCCCTCAGAACCACGAACTCCCCCTCCAGTCCCAAACGCACCACTTCCACCATTTCCCCCTGGAATCGACAGTATTCAATCACCCGTGGATCAACTCCGTTGCGTCGAACCGGACCCCATCTATGCCGCCTTGGATGACAGAAGGGTTGATGATGAAGACCCAACCGACCCAGGACTCCCTTTCCTCCGTAACACTCCCGACATCGCCCATCTTTACTTCCCAATGAAAATCGGGGAGGCTGGCTATCCCAAGTCCATCGCACACTTTATTTACTATCGCAAGGACTATCAAGAAGTTGTCGGAACCATGGGTAGGGGACATCCGTGCTACGTGCAGTCCATCTACGTCCAGGGAGTCTACGAAGGACAGTTGCCGCAGCATATTATGGATCAACAGTTAGCCATGTTCCACCCCCATGACCCGCGAGCCATGTGTGTTGATGAAGTTTTGACGGAGCTGCGCGATGTCCGACTCCACGCAGAGGTGGCATGCCTTCGAGGATGCCTGCTGCGCCGAGACGCGGTTGCCAAGCGCGAATCGGAGATTAGGAGGATGGAGACGGACCTTGTACGCAATCGGTTTCATATGGAAATGGATCTCACAAGCGTGCGCAAGCGATTGCAGTACGCGCAAGCGGTGCCAAAAATATCCGAAAAGTACGACGAACTTCAGATGAGGTACTTACGTCCTCGTCACTCTCCAGATCCCGTTCCTATTCCCCCGCGTGCTGGAGGGCCTTGCGAGATGCTACGCCTCCAAGGGGAGGGCAGTAGGCGACCTCGTAAATGCTTCCAGTGTAAATTGACCGACCACTTGATTGCGCAATGCCCTCAGAGGAGGGCCAAGCAGCCATGTCAGTGGTGTGGCAGTCGCACGCATCAGTACGAGGTGTGTCTTATTCGTCGCATCTCCCCCATGTCGCCCGCCTATGTCGACCCGGACGACCACCCGCGTTGGTGTGGGAAGTGTCTGTGGTATGATGCACGACACGAGGAGATACACTGCCCTCAGTACGAGCAGTGTCGAGAATGTGGTGAGCGGGGACCTCATCTCTTCCTGCGTCGCCACACTTGTCCGCGTCCATCTTTGCCCATCCCCGACACCATGCCGGTTGAGGACGACTGGTACTACACCAGCAACTAGTCGAAGTCATGGCGACTTCGAGTCTGAAGGGGGGGTAATGTTATGACTTCTCTGCTTGTACGATTACTATCCGCGTTGCGCCTCTATTCTTTATCTCCTTATCTCGTCTTCTGCATTCATTGTACTTTTATGTTACGATCCAATGTATCGCGCTTCCTGACTTCTATCTCACACTTTACGCCTCGGCGACAGGATGGCCGGTTTTATGCTCTGTTTGAACCGCTGACCATTTCCGAAGTGCGCGTTGTCCCGCGGGATCCCCTTGTTCCCCTTTTAACTCATCCCCTTGTTTACACTTTCGTACCATTGACTCATGATTGCGCCATATGTTTGTCTCTGACAAACATCCTGTACTAGTATATAAGTCACACGCTACCTAGCTTGTACGGTAGACTTGACTTCTTGTGTAATACCACAAACGTCTTTGCCTCACGACTCCTGTTTGACTCGCCTTTGTGCTTGAGTCCCTTGCTTCGCTCGCCTTTGCACTTGAGCCCAAACTTCTGCTATTATCCTTGTGTCCCTGGGAGACCAAGTGATACTTGTTCATCACCGTACTGAACCCTGACCGGTTCGCTCTTGCCGATCCCGTTGACTTGCTGAAGTACACGTCGTACTTAACGCCCCTGTGGTGGCGTTACACAAGGGGGTGTTACATGTTCCTACGCTGACACACCTGCCCATGCACCCCCTCTCCCATTCCCACCAACGCCCCTGTCAAAGACAACTGGTACTATACCAGTGACTAGTCGAAGTCGAGGCGACTTCAATTCTGACAGGGGGGTAATGTTACGAATTACTGGTATTCTCTAACTTCTGTTTCTCAACTACTGTACTTTTATGATATGTTCCCATGACTCGCGTCCTTCGACTTCTATTTCGCGCCCTGCGCCTTGGTGATAAAATGGCCAGTTTTATGCTTTGTTTCGTCCGCTGACCATTTCTAAGGCACGCATCGCTCTGCGGGATTCCCTTGTATTCCATATGACCTTCCCTTTGTTTCTCCATTTATATGAATCACGTTAGGATTGCACCATGTGTTTGCCTCACGCAAACACCCTGTATTGGTATATAAGTCACGCCCTACCTAGCTTGTACAGTAGACTTGACTTCTTGTGTAATACCACATCATCTTCGCCTCATGAATGATCTTCGACTCGCCAAGTGCGCTTGAGTCCCCATTTAGCTCGCCCATTGTGCTTGAGCCCTGCCTTCCTACTATTATCCTCGGTTCCAGGGAAACTAAGCGATACTTGTGCATCCCCAGACTGAGTCCTAACTGACTTGCACCCTTCCAATCCCGTTGACTTAGGACGGTACACGTCGTACCTAATGCCCCTGTGGTGGCATTACACAAGGCTTCCAGAAGAAATACCGACCCATCAATATCACTAAAATTGATGAACCCTAGATTCGAGGATGAATTGATCAAGAAGGGGGCATATGTCACAATCACCAGATTGTGCCATCAATCTTAGAAAGTTCTGTCATTTGCTTCTGTTCTCATGTTTCCTGCGACTTGGCATTTCCTGTTTCTATTCTGGAAAGATTCCAATTATTGATCAATTACGATGGCATGCTCCTTACGATAGATGGCGTGCTTGTCACGATCTGATCGTACCATCAATTATCTCTGATAATCTGTTTCCTGAAAGAAGTCCTTGGTTTGATTCTGGTATTTCCAATCTTTCTATTTTGTCTGTTCCTTCAGAATTCTTGTTTCTGCTTCTGTGTTTCAGATCATGCTTCCCCTTCTGCTAGAAGAGTCCCTGCTGTGCTTCTGAGGAAAAACATAGAAAAATACTAGCAAAAAGAATATCTTGTACTTGTATTTAAGGAGCCTGTAGTCCACCTGTATTCATTGTTCTAGTCTTGTATCATCCAAGCTATTGCCACCCTCTGCTCATCTCCCTTGTCTAAGAGGAGAGACTGTCTACTGTTTCTACTGCTGCATCTGCATTGATTTGCAGAAGAGCCTACTGAATTACTGCCGCACTGGTGTGCTGACCTCAGCACGACCCAGGAGTTCTCTGACTGACTGACTGACTAATCGCCACATCGGTGTGCTGACCTCAGCGTGACCTGACAGTTGCCTTACAACTAAGTGGTATCAACACCGAGGTCAAGAGCCCACCTCTAGGATCGTAATAGTGCTACTTATGACTGAGGCTTACATGTTGCAGATAAAACCATAGAAAATCACAGAAAATAAGGATTGTGTATAGTATAAAAGAGCCTGTAGGGTAGCTTGTATCCCCTCATTCTAGTCTTGTTTTCTGTCTCGAATCCACTGCTATTACCATTCGCTTGCTTGAGGCAAGTCATCTTACATAACTGAACCTGACCGCAACCCAGAATAGTGCCCAGGCCCTGCATGACTTTCCTGACCATGATCATCCACACTGAGAGAGCCATCGGATTGTGAAAGCAAGCCCTGCCACGTCGCTATGACCCTGACACAGCCTGCAAGCCCTGCTGTGTCACTGTGACACCAACACAGCAACATGCAAGTCCTGCCATGTTGCCACAACACTGTTGTGTGGCCTGCAAGCATAGCTGCAGCACTATGACACCAACACAGTGGCTTGCAAGCCCCATCTTATTGCTATGACACCAACATGGTGGTATGCAAGCCTCACCACATCGCTACAACACTGACACAGCCTGCAAGCCCCACCTGTCACTACAACCCTGACATGGCTGCAAGCCCTGCTGCATCACTGTGACACCAACATGGCAACATGCAAGTCCTACCATGTCGCCACAACACTGTCATATGGCCTGCAAGCACAGCTGCATCACTATGACACCAACACAGCAGCTCACAAGCCCCATCATATTGCTACAACTGTCATGTTTCGGACTCATTGGCGCCTCAGGCCAGGAAGTGGACACTGACGTGTCAACTATGACATCACCGTCAGCAGTATATCGTCATGGACTTGTAGGATCAGTCAGCTGGGTAAGCTCTGGCACATGTGATTGTACGATAACTGGCTCGGATCTCGGAATGACTCGTAGTGACTCATACTAGGATAGCTGTACTAGGGTTTGCTCTACTTACACTATTGGCTAGTTATATTCAAGCGGCACTTCAAAGTCCGTGCGTATCTGTATAAGTAGAGTAGTGCAAAGACCAAGAACCGCATCTTGGTCTTCTTCCAATACCACCAGCTTCTACTCCACATCTTTAGGGCTCTCCCCCTTTAAGTGAGTCGTCTGGCATATCCCCTTAGACCAGGGATCCCCATGACTTATCCCAAGATCCCCTTTGTGGGCAGTGGACTATCCTGTCAGCACTGCAGCCTATCAAATCCAACTCTACCGCAACGAACGAGTATCAAAGCCATACACGACTTTCTACATTATCGACCATACATCTTGGGAGTTTGCACGCTACGCCCTGGAAGTGCCACCTGGAGTACCACAGTTAGAAGATCTTCACGCATACTTTGGGCTAGATGGACATATCCTCCCTCATCCCGCCTTCTATCCACAAACCTTGGTTAACCAGAACTTCTTCTTACAAAGGATCGCTGCACGTAATGAGGCCTAAGTCAGGCGAACATCTGTGGTAGACGTTACATTAAGACCAAGATCCCACTGTGGCCAATCCTTCAACCAAAGACCTTTGGGTCCCATATCGACCCTACTACATCAACAGGTGGGGAGACCGCAACGTCCCCAAGAGATATCTAAATTCTGCATTTTGGAAAAACGACACAGAGGACCCAGGCTACATCACCTACTACATTGACCAACAAAACAACACTCGACTGATCCCCATAGAATTCAATTTCGACAACCACTGCTGGGTCGAAATCTGTTGGGACGAACTCCACAGCAAATACCAAGCCACACGACCAGCAAGTTCGAGCCTAAACCTCGATATCAAACAATCAGAAATTGTCACCAGAGACCAGTGGGGTATAATCGATGGAGAAGAAGAAGAACCACTCCGATCCCCAACACCAAAGACACCCGCACCATCACCATCAATTCAAAGCAACCCAGAGGAGATTGTTATTAGAGACAAGCACAAGGAAGTGCAACTACTACAAATTGCTGAGTCCATCCCTACCAACATGTCTGCAACCGCCACAATGACAGCCATCAGGACAGCCTTATCAGGCAAATCTGGATACCAACCCTTGGCAGGAGAACCACCAGGAGGTGGAGGAGGAGCCCCTCCAGGAGGCGATCCTGACGATAACCCACACACCGAGGGACAAGCTGCAGAACCCGCATTCATCATGCCCAACACCGACAAATTCCTGGGAAAGGAACCCCAGATATTCAAAGGAAACCACGATGAGGCAGAAGCATTCCTCGCACAATGGAATTGATTTGCAGGGGTCAATGCCGTGAACAGAAGCCTCAAGGTTCCATACATCAAAGCCATGATGTTCCTGACCTATATCCAAGGACCACTAGTCAACGAATGGGCAACCGAAACCGGCAAATGGCTCGACGCCCAGGGAAACAAGAATGACCCTTGGCTTTGGGCTGGGGTAGAACTTGCATTCAAAAGCCAGTTCCGTAACAACCTAGAAAAAGACCGTGCACAAGTCGAACTTGACAAAGGGTTCAAGATGATGAACGAGGACATTGACAGCTACATCACTAAATTCGAAAAGCTGGTCCGACAAGCTTACTACCGACTTGACAAGCCCTTAGTGCTCGACAAATTCACTAGAGGTGTTCCAATGAAACTATACCAGAACACCTATCAATTCCACAACCTGCGCAGCTACTCCCAATGGAAAAGCGCGCTCATCGAGCAGCAAAAGTGCTATTTGCACATCAAAGCCAGAGAAGGCAGCTTTGGAAGACAACCGCAGATAATGGCACGCCCTCGTCAGAACCAGCCCCTCCGATTCCAACCTCCACAGTGCCAAGGAAATCAACAAGGATGGCAACAATACCAGAACCACCCAGATGCGATGGACACCACACCTGGAAGGATCAGAGCAAGGGTCGCAGAAATCGGCGATGTCAACTGAAACCACCCTGTGGATATATGCGACTACAAGCGCAGATGACCTCCTTTCCCACCTAGGGGGGGATTTATGCAACACCAAGGGGGAGGACGCGGAATTATGAACCTAAGGGACGTCACCTGTTTCAACTGTAACCAGAAAGGTCACTTCTCATGGGATTGCAACCAGCCTAGAAGGGCTAAAGGCTGAGGAGCCTACATAGAAGAAATTCCTACCACTCCACAAAGCGTAGTAGAGGAACCCCTCATCGACCTGGACGAACCAGTACAGGCGAACCGTGCAATTGCAGACCCAGTACAAGACATTATGGCACAAATGGCTGCCCTACCGCAGGACTGAGCAGAGGAGTTGGTTAAAAATATGGTGGGGAGGCAGGATTTTCAGAGCACCTGAACCCAACGGCCTGGGTGAGGGCTTCAAATTGTAACTCGTCGTTTATTACACACTATCATTCTATGCACATTCCAGTTTCAATCCGCGTGAGTTACTTCATGGCCGAAAAGAAAGCACTAGTGGACTCTGGCGCCACCCACAACTTTATACACCCAGATTTCATCAGAAGAATGAATCTGGGAACCAAGGAATTACCAAACCCCTGCAACATCTGGAATATAGACGGAACACATAACAAAGGGGGGAAGATCACCCATTATATTGATCTAAACATACAGACTGATGGAAAGCTGAAGACTATCCAGTTCCTCATCACCAACGTCGGAGGAGAAGACCTCATCTTGGGGTATCCATGGCTTGCCACCTTCCAACCCAGAATACAGTGGGCTACGGCAACAATGGACACTAAATGTTACGTTTCGGACTGATTGGCACCTCGGGCCAGGAAGTGGACACTGACGCATTGGTTATGACTCCCACGTCAGCAGTAATATGTCATGGACTTGTGGATCAGTCAGCCAGGTAAGCTCTGGCGCATGTGATTGTACAATACCGGCTCGGAACTACAAATGACTCGATACTAGGATAGGTGTATTAGGGTTTGCTCTACTTACACGATTGGCTAGCTACATTCAAGCAGCACTTTAAAGTCTGCGCATATCTGTATAAGTAGACCAGCATGAAGACCAGGATCGCCATCTTGGTCTTCTTCAATACCACCTTCATCTATTCATCTATACTAAGAGGATCCCCCCCTCTTAAGTGAGTTGTCCGGTATATCCCCTTAGACCAGGGATCCCCGTGACTTATCCCTGCTTCCCTTTGTGGACAGTGGAGTATCTGCAAGGCACTGTGGCCTATCAAATCCAGCTCTACCGCAATGAGCGCGTATCCAAGCCTTACACGACCTTCTACGTCCTTGATCACGAGTCTTGGGAGTTTGCACGCTACACCCCTGAGATCCCACCTGGTATCCCTCAACTAGAAGACCTCCATGCATATTTCGGGCTAGACGGACATATCCTTCCTCATCCCGCCTTCTATCTGCAGACTAGTGTTAACCAGAACTTCTTCCTGCGAAGGATCACCACATGTAACGAGGCCTAAGTCAGGCAGACATCTGTGGTAGACGTTACATTAAGACCAAGATCCCACCGTGGCCAATCCTACAACCAAAGACCTTTGGGTCCCGTTCAGACCCTATCACATCACTCAATGAGGAGACCGCAACGTCCCTAAACAATACCTAAATTCCACATTTTGGAAAGACGATGCGGAAACACCAGGCTACGTCACCTATTACATTAACCAACAAAACATTACACAACTTGTCCCAGTAGAATTCAACTTCGACAACTACTGTTGGGTAGAGATCCATTGGGACACCCTACACGACAAATTCCAAGCTATCAAGCCAGCAAGCTCCTCTCTCAGGCTCGACATCCGCCAATCGGAAGTCATTACTAGAGATCAGTGGGGAATCATCGACAGAGAAGAGGAAGAGCCACTCCGATCCCCAACACCCAAGACACCTGCACCATCACCATCAATCAGAAGCAACCTGGAAGAGATCGTTATCAGAGATGAACATGAGGAACAACAGTTACAACAAATCGTTGAGTCCATACCCACTGACATGTCTGCAACCGCTACAATGACGGCCATCAGAACCACCCTATCAGGCAACAAGGCAGGATACCAACCCCTGGGAGACGGCCCCCCGGGTGGAGGAGGAGGAGGAGCACCACCAGGAGGGGACCCTGATGACAACCCACACAATCACAAAGGATAGGCCGACATGCTGGCATTTGCCATGCCCGACACAGACAAATTTCTAGGAAAGGAACCTCGGATCTTCAAAGGGAACCGCAATGAAGCAGAGGCATTCCTCGCTCAATGGAATCGTTTTGCGGGGGTCAACGCCGCAAACAGGAGCCTCAAGGTTCCGTACATCAAAGCCATGATGTTCCTGACCTATATCCAGGGACCTCTCGTCGACGAATGGGCAACAGAGACCGGCAAATGGCTCGACGCCCAAGCAAACAAGAATGACCCCTGGCTCTGGGCCGGGGTAGAGCTTGCATTCAAAGGCCAATTCCACGACAACCTGGAGAAGGACCACGCATGGGTGGAACTTGACAAGGGGTTCAGAATGATGAATGAGGACATTGACAGCTATGTCACTAAATTCGAAAAGCTGGTCCAACAAGCTGACTACTGACTTGACAAGCCCTTGGTGCTCGATAAGTTCACAAGAGGCGTCCCAATGAAACTATACAAAAATGCCTACCAGTTTCATAATCCACGCAGCTACTCCCAATGGAAGAGCATGCTCATCGAGCAGCAGAAGCACTACCTACATATCAAAGCCAGAGAAACCGGCTTTGGAAGACAACCGCAAACAATGCCCCACATTCGCCCAAACCAACTGCTCCGATTCCAACCTCCGCAGCACCAGGGAAACCAGCAGCAAGGATGGCAGCAGTACCATAACCACCTGGACGTGATGGATACCACCCCGGGAAGAATCAAAGCCAGAGTCACGGAAATAGGCGATGTTAACCGAAACCACCCCGAGGATATATGCGACTATGAACGTGGATGACCTCCATTCCCACCGAGGGGAGGATTCATGCAGCGTCAAGGAGGGGGATGAGGAATCATGAACCTAAGGGACGTCACTTGTTACAACTGTAACCAGAAGGGACACTTCTCACAGGACTGTAACCAACCGCACAGGGCCAAAGGCAGAGGAGCCTACATCGAGGAAATCCCTACTGCCCCGCAGAGCGTTGTAGAGGAACCCCTCATCGACCTAGATGAACCAGTACAAGCAAATCGCACAGTCACAGACTCGGTACAGGACATAATGGCGCACGTAGCAGCACTACTGCAGGAGCAGGCGGAGGAGTTGGTCAAAAACATGGTGGGGAGGCAGGATTTTCAAAGCGCCTAAACCCAACAGCATGGGTGAGGGCTTCAAATTGTAACTCATCGTTTATTATGCACTATCGATCTATGCACATTCCAGTTTTGATCCGCACGAGTTACTTCATGGCCAAAAAGAAAGCACTGGTGGACTCCGGAGCCACCCATAACTTCATACACCCAAACTTCATCAGAAGAATGAATTTGGGAACCAAAGAATTGGAAAACCCCCACAATATTTGGAACATCGACGGAACACATAACAAAGGGGGGAAAATCACTCACTACATCGACTTAAACATTCAGACTGATGGGAAGTTGAAAACCATCCAGTTTCTGGTCACCAACGTCGGAGGAGAAGACCTCATCCTAGGATACCCATGGCTCGCCACCTTCCACCCCAGGATACAATGGGCCACCGCAACAATGGACACCAAACAGTATCCAATCATCATCCATACCACTAACCCAAACAGACCTCCCAAACCCGACAAACAACAAGCGGAAATACGACACATAGTTGAAAATGTCCAAGATCAGTACAAACAGCAGGTCCTTCAAGAACTAGAAGACAAAATGGATCCAATACACTTACAAACTACGGCAACGGAACTGGCAATATCAGCACAACAAGGTCAAGAAAGGAAAGAACTGCCCACAGAATATCAAAGACACGCAAAGGTATTCAGCGAGGAGGAATCCCACAGATTCCCTCCCTCTAGACCATGGGACCACGCTATAGACTTCAAACCCAACGCACTGGACCATATCAACTGTAAAGTGTACCCTTTAAATGTTACGATCAGTGCTCGCTCAACAACGAGATGATCATAGACAGAGCCCGGGCACGATTCTGGGTTGCCACAGCAGAAAACGATTATGTAAGACCTTGTACTACGATGAGTGAATTCAGTGATAAGACCCAGCACAATGGCAGGCGAATGGAACTAGAGGTTGAGAGACAAATCACAATACTAGAACAAGGGGCTACAGGCTACCCTACAGGCTCTTTTATACTGTACATTCTATAGTATTTTTCTGTTTATTTGTATGTTTTTCAAGAGAGAGCGCAGTCGATTGCACCATCTGAGTCACATGACCCACAGCAGGTCACATGCTCCGCAGTGTCACTTTCCAGAAACAAGACACGAGACTTAGAAACATCAGAAGACGAAACATAGAAGCACATATAAGAAGCAGATGTAGAAATTACGAGAACTTTCTGATACTGTCATTCTAGAAACAGATGGCGCGATCGGATGATTGTGACATTAAATCAGGCAGAAGACAAGGCATTGGATGAATTCCTGGACGAACAATTGGCAAAAGGGTATATCAGACCCTCTAAATCCCAGTACGCAGCCCCATTCTTCTTCGTCAAAAAGAAGGACGGAAAACTATGCCTGGTACAGGACTACAGAGAGCTCAACAGATGGACTATACGCAACCAATACCCACTTCCTCTAATACCCCAACTTATCGTGGACCTCAGTGGGGGGTGGATATTCTCCAAATTCGACGTTTGATGGGGCTACACAAACATCTGAATTAAACCTGGGGACGAACACAAAGCGGCATTTAAGACCAAACGAGGATTTTTCGAACCCCTGGTGATGTACTTTGGTATGACGAATGCTCCGGCAACGTTCCAAGCAATGATGAACTGGATCTTCGCCCCCCTGATCGAATATCACGAAAAGAAGGGGACTATCATTAGGGTATACATGGATGACATAGGCGTAGCAACAGCAACAACAAAGGAAGCACACACAGAAGCAGTCCACGACATCCTGGACTTGCTGGAACAACACGACCTATACCTCGAGCTGGAAAAATGCACCTTCCACTCCGACACCCTCGATTAGCTGGGGGTAATCATTAAAAAGGGGGTGATTTGCATGGACCCCGTCAAAATTTCCGGCATTTGCGAATGGCCGACCCCAAAAAACGTCAAACAGGTGCGATCATTCCTAGGTTTTTGCAATTTCTACTGCGCCTTCATCCGAAACTTTGCTACACACACCTGACCTCTCAACAAACTCACACAAAAGGACACGGATTGGATATGGGGAACAGAGCAACAACAAGCGTTCAACAAACTCAAGACCTTGGTAACTGAAGAACTGGTACTCAAACACCCAGAACTGGACAAACCCTTTGAACTAGAAGTCGACGCCTCCGGCTATGCAGTTGGAGCAGTATTACTCCAACAGGACAAGGACAACAAATGGCACCCCATCGCCTACTACTCTAACACCCTCAATGCGGCCAAAAGGAACTACAACATCTATGACCTAGAACTGTTAGCCATCGTCAAAGCATTACAAAACTGGAGACCGTACCTTGCGGGATCACCACACAAGATCAAAGTGTTCTCCGACCATATGAATTTGCAATACTGGAGATCCCCACAAAAGATTAGCAGACGAGTCGCAAGGGAAGTACTGGAACTCTCCGAATATGATATAGAGATTCACCATATCAAAGGAACTGCCAATGGATGAGCGGACACCCTATCCAGACGACCTGACTACGACCAAGGCGAGCACAACAACAAACAGGTCATGGTACTCCCCGACCATATATTCGTCAGAGCCACGACAATCAACACCACGGACAACCCAATATGAATGAACCCAACGATCACAATGGATGAAATGCAACCGACATGCCCAGTATACACCCAGGACAATGACATGATCAAGGCATGGGTGGATCCGCATAAACTCAAGCACATTGAGGGGATGTGGAATAAGGATGGGCAAAGAGTGGTTACAGGCGACACTCATGAACGAAGGCGTATTATACAGGCTCACCACGACACCCTAACCCATGGACATCCCGGGATTAACCGGACCATCAAGTTGATCGAAAGATATTATTGGTGGCCAGGACTTCAGCAAGAGGCACAGGATTACGTCAAGGGATGCACCGACTGTCAATGCATCAAGGTCAATAACTGACCAACACGTGCCATTCTACAGCCCATATTCCCAAAACTGGAGGCAACCCCATTCGAAGTCATAGCTCTAGACTTCATCACGAAACTGCCATTATCGAACGGATGCGATTCCAAACTAACCATAACCAATCATGATTGCTCCAAAGTGGCCGTCTTTATCCCATGCCTCAAAGAGATAAGCGCCGAAGGGACTGTGGCCCTGTATGTGACACATGTTTTCCCAAGATTTGGACTACTGGCACATATCATCAGCGATCAAGACCCCAGATTCGCATCCAAGTTTACCCGGGAACTATGCCGAATCCTTGGAATCGAACAGAATATTTCCACCGCGTACCACCCCAGAACTGATGGCCAATCGGAGAGAACAAATCAGTGGCTGGAACAGTATCTGAGATTTTGGGTCAACAAATGACAGGATGACTGGACGCACTACTTACCAATGGCGGAATTCACACACAACAACTGGCCGAATGAGTCTACTAGGGAGTCCCCCTTTAATGTCCTTATGGGGTATAACCCGCGCGCTGATTGGATTGATCGCCCCTCTCCTATCCCACAGGTAGCACTGCGGGCGCAGCAGTTCAAAGAAGCTAGAACACGCGCCCAGGAATTGATGATCAAACCGCAGCAGGGGTGGATCAAACACAAGGACACCCCAAAATACCAAATAGGGGATCTCAGTGTGGCTTGAAGGGCGCCACTTACGCACCAACCAGCCAATGGCAAAACTTGCACCCAGGAGGCATGGACCATTCCAGATCGTTCAGGTGATGTCCGCAGTCAATTATCATCTGGAACTTCCCACGCAGTGGAGCATCCATCCAGTGTTCCATACGGATCTTCTAACGCTGTACCACGAAACTCCCACACACAGCCCCAACTATCAGCGCCCGCTGCCAGACTTGATTGATGACGAAGAGGAATACGAGGTCAAGAAGATTCTGGACTCTTGGCGGTTCGGCAGAACCAGAAAACTGCAATATTTGGTCAAATGGCGCAGCAACCCGGACTCGGACAACCAGTGGGTCTCCAAAGATGATGTATTTGCCAATGACATGATTCGGGAGTTCAAACGTTCAAACCCTGCTAGAGAAACGCATATAAGTGCAGGGCTAATCCAAGAGATGTCCCCATCCCCTTCGCTTACTCCCTCATCTACTCATGTCCTCATCTCCAGTCCAAGTACACTATGTCCTCGACGACCTACTCCCCATCTCAATCCAGCCCACTCTCATTGTCCAGAACACACCATTGTCACCCCTGTCGCTTCCCCAGTCCGTTCACAATGGAGGAAGTTGTCCGACTACCCCCGTACCATCCCTCCTTCCTTCACCAACCTCTACAAGAGTTGGTTCAAGAGATCCTTCACTGCCCAACATGTTGGTGACCGACCAGCCCAGTCAAGATGAGACTGCGGTTCAAGAGGACAGAGACTTCGACAGGTATATGTCAGAGGAACATTGTGCTCTACACCAACACCTCACATATGGGAACCATCTCACGACCACGCACAACAAAACCCCGCCACTATGCACCACAGACAGGGAACCCATTCTCATGTTGAAGACTTCTTGACCCAAGGTCTGCATCTATCGTGCAGAAGAACACAGCCCGGTTTCCTGACGCCAAGTGGAGACTCCTCCACCCCTCGGGTTCCACCACAACAGGGGAGTACATTACATTCCCTTCCAGATCCGAGATGCTCAAGACCGGCTGCACCCAGCTCGGTATATGCAGCTCATCCTTACGGCAGACCTTTTTGTCCTCACCTACAGGAGAGGCAGCGACCAGCAATATGGGAAGCTGGTGCACACCGCCCCCAACTACGAGTACCCCTGCAACAACAACTATTGCAACGACAACCTGATCTTCCTAGATCAGTGCAGCATCATGAGGGAGTCAGTCGACCGCGCCCTGACAAACATCAAGGACCTCACACTGATGGCGGAGATCCATCGTTACCGCTGTGCCCAAGTGGGGGCAGAGGCCAAGGAGGCAGAGCTCGCCAGGCTCATGGAGGAGCTAAACCGAGTCACTCGAGTACAACGAGAGTGTGTACTCTGTCTGCAACAGGCCAATGCGCTTACTCGCATCGAGGCGGAGAGGGATTTGTACCACCCAGGTTTGTAGGCGGGACAGCAAGTTGTGGCATAGAGAGAGGCAGCCCAGTGGGGTCGAGCTGGGGCTTCGACCATAAAAAGGGGGTGATGTTACGTTTCAGACTGATTGGCACCTTGGGCCGGGAAGTGGACACTGACATGTCGGTTATGACTCCCACGTCAGCAGTAATATGTCATGGACTTGTGGATCAGTCAGCCAGGTAAGCTTCGGCGCATGTGATTGTACGATACCAGCTCGGAACTACGAATGACTCGATACTAGGATAGGTGTATTAGGGTTTGCTCTACTTATGCGATTGGCTAGCTACATTCAAGTGGCACTTTAAAGTCCACGCGTATCTGTATAAGTAGACCAGCGTGAAGACCAGGATCACCATCTTGGTCTTCTTCAATACCACCTTCATCTATTCGTCTATACTAAGAGGATCCCCTGCTCTTAAGTGAGTTGTCCAGTATATGCCCTTAGACCAGGGATCCCCATGACTTATCCCTGCTTCCCTTTGTGGACAGTGGAGTATCCGCAAGGCACTGCGGCCTATCAAATCCAGCTCTACCGCAACAAGCACGTATCCAAGCCTTACACAACCTTCTACGTCCTTGATCACAAGTCTTGGGAGTTTGCATGCTATGCCCCTGAGATCCCACCTGGTATCCCTCAACTAGAAGACCTCCACACATATTTCGGGCTAGACGGACGTATCCTTCCTCATCCTGCCTTCTATCCGCAGACTAGTGTTAACCAGAACTTCTTCCTGCGAAGGATCGCCACACATAACAAGGCCTAAGTCAGGCAGACGTCCATGGTAGACGTTACACTAAACAGTACCCGATTATCATCCACACTACCAATCCGAACAAAACACCCAAACCAGAAGAGCAACAGGCGGAAATACATCGAATAGTTGAAAACATCTGAGACCTATACAAACAACAGGTCGTCCAAGAATTAGAAGACAAAACACTCCCAGTACACTTACGATCTACAGCAACAGACTTGGCAATCTTGGCACAACAGAACCATGAAAAGGAGTTACCCACGGAATACCAAAGACACACAAAGGTATTTAGTGAAGAAGAATCCCACCGATTCCCTCCCTCCAGACCATGGGACCATGCCATCGACTTTAAACCAGACACCCTGGATCACATCAACTGCAAGATCTATCCCTTAAATCAAGCAGAAGACAAGGCACTGGACGAATTCTTAGATGAACAATTGGCAAAAGGGTATATTAGACCCTCTAAATCCCAGTACGCAGCCCCATTCTTCTTCATCAAAAAGAAAGATGGAAAACTACACCTGGTACAGGATTATAGGGAGCTCAACAAATGGACTATACGCAACCAATACCCGCTCCCCTTGATACCCCAGCTTATCACTGATCTCAGTGGTGGATGGATATTCTCCAAATTCGACGTCTGATGGGGTTATACCAACATTCGGATCAAACCCGGAGACGAGCACAAGGCAGCTTTCAAAACCAAACAAGGATTCTTCGAACCACTGGTAATGTACTTCGGCATGACAAATGCACCGGCAACATTCCAAGCTATGATGAATTGGATATTCAGACCACTCATTGAATACCATGAGAAAAGGGGGACCATCATCCACGTTGTAAGGCCAGCCTTCAGGCTGAGCCCGAAATCATTCATATTTGCACACTCGATCACCTTGGCCACGCGGCCCTTTGTCTATGCTTCTTTCCTCTTATATGCTACCCTTTCTGTTCCTCTTTTACCTTAGCATTAGCTATAGGTTCCTCTGTATATAATCTCTTACTTCTGTGCTGAATATACTCAGCGCCCGGTCGCCCCTTGTCCCTAACTCAGTGTGTGATTGCCCCAGAAGTCAGGCCCAAATGCGGGCACTCGAAGGACAATCCCACACTCTCTTCCCCTACTCTTGGAGGTAGATCCTCTCCGCCTTCAAACTCACCTAGGACCCTCACGTCCTTACAACGTATATATGGACGACATTGGTGTAGCAACGGCAACCACGAAAGAGGCACATACAGAAGCAGTTCATGACATCCTGGACCTATTAGAAGAGCACGACCTATACCTCAAACTGGAAAAATGCACCTTCCACTCCGACACCCTTGATTACCTGGGGGTAATCATTAAAAAGGGGGTGATTCGCATGGACCCTGTCAAAATTTCGGGTATTCGCAAATGGCCAACTCCAAAAAACATCAAACAGGTGCGATCATTCCTAGGCTTCTGCAACTTCTACCGTGCTTTCATCCAAAATTTTGCCATGCACGCCTGACCTCTCAACAAACTCACGCAGAAGGACACAGACTGGACATGGGGAACAGAACAACAACAAGCATTTGACAAACTCAAAACCCTCGTAACAGAAGAACCGGTACTCCAACACCCAGAATTGGACAAACCCTTCGAACTGGAGGTTGATGCTTCAGGCTATGCAGTAGGAGCAGTACTACTCCAACGGGACAAGGATAACAAAAGACACCCCATCGCCTACTATTCAAACACCCTCAACACGGCCGAAAGGAACTACGACATCTACAACCTGGAACTATTAGCCATCGTCAAAGCATTGTGAAACTGGAGACCATACCTCGCAGGATCCCCACACAACATCAAAGTATTCTCTGACCACATGAACCTGCAATACTGGAGATCCCCACAGAAAATTAGCAGATGGGTTGCAAGGGAAGTACTGGAACTTTCCGAATATGACATCGAGATTCACCACATCAAAGGGACCTGCCAAAGGATGAGCGGATGCCCTGTCCAGAAGACCAGACTACGACCAGGGAGAACACAACAATGAACAAGCCACGGTGCTCCCTGACCACATATTCGTTAGGGCCGCGACAATCGACACCACGGATAACCCAACACGCATGAACCCCACAATCACGACGGACAAGATGCAGCCGACGAACCCAGTATACACCCAAGACAACAACATGATCAGGACATGGGTAGACCTGCACAAGCTCAAACACATTGAAGGGACATGGTACAAGGACGGGTGAAGAGTGGTTACAGGTGACACTCATGAACAAAGATGTATTATACAAGCCCACCACGACACCCTAACCTATGGACATCCTGGAATCAACCAAACCATCAAGCTAATCAAGCGATATTACTGGTGGCCAAGGCTGAGACAAGAAGCACAGGATTATGTCAAGGGATGCACCAACTGCCAAAGAATCAAGGTCAACAATCGGCCAACACATGCCCCACTACAACCAATATTCCCCAAACTGGAAGCAACCCCATTCAAAGTCATAGCCTTAGATTTCATCACCAAATTACCATTATCAAATGGCTGCGACTCCATACTAACAATAACAGACCACAATTGTTCAAAAGCGGCAGTCTTCATTCCATGCCTAGAAGAAATAAGCGCAGAAGGAACTGCGGCCCTGTACGTGACACATGTTTTTCCAAGATTCGGACTACCAGCGCATATTATCAGCGATCGAGACCCCAGATTCGCATCAAAGTTCACCCACAAACTGTGCCGAATTCTCAGGATTGAACAAAACATCTCCACCGCATACCACCCCAGGACCGACGGCCAATCAGAGAGAACAAATCAGTGGCTGGAACAGTACATGAGATTCTGGGTCAACGAGCGACAGGATGACTGGACACACTACCTACCAATGGCGGAATTCACGCACAACAACTGGCCAAATGAGTCTACAAGGGAGTCCCCCTTTAACGTCCTCATGGGATACAACCCACGCACTGATTGGATCGATCGACCTTCCCCTATCCCACAGGTAGCACTGAGAGCACAGCAGTTCAGAGAGGCTAGAACATGCACCCAAGAATTGATGATCAAAGTGCAGCAGGGGTGGATCAAACACAAGGACACCCCAAAATACCAAATAGGGGACCTCATATGGCTTGAAGGATGCCACTTACACACAAACCAGCCAATGGCGAAACTTGTGCCCAGAAGACATGGACCGTTCCAGATTGTCCAGGTGATGTCCACAGTCAATTATCATCTAGAACTTCCCATGCAGTGGAGCATCCATCCAGTATTCCATATGGATCTCCTAACTCCATACAGAGAAACTCCCACACATGGCCCCAACTATCAGCGCCCACCACTGGATCTAATTGATGGCAAGGAAGAATACGAGGTCGAGAAAATTCTAGACTCTCGGCGATTTGGCAGAACCAAGAAACTACAGTACTTGGTCAAGTGGTGGGGGTACCCCGACTTGGATAATCAGTGGGTCTCCAAGGATGACGTATTCGCCGATGACGCAATTTGGGAGTTCAAAAGTTTAAACCCTGCCAGAGAAACACATATAAGAACAGGATCAATCCAAGAGACATCCCCATCCCCTTCATCTGCTTCCTCACACACTCGTGTCCCAATCTCCAGTACAAGTACACTATGTCCTCGACGACCTACTCCCCGTCTCAGTCCAACCCACTCTCATCATCCAGAACGCACCATCAACACCCCTGTTGCTTCCCCAGTCCATTCACAACAGAGGAAGTCGTCCATGTAATGGTCCTTCCAGCCCGTTCGCTAGGTCGACTTGGGGTCTCTGTCGAACACAGACTTATGCCGAAGTCTTCACGGTGGTCGGGGTTACACAAGGGTCATAATGACAGACAGAGGCGGCAACACAGCACGCCTATAGCAAAGGGATGGTCGCAGTGGCTGGACAGGTCTCCGAGGGCACACTGAGGAGCAGAGAACACTAGCATTCCACGAAGTACGAGTAGCTATCAGCACAGGCTGGCAAAACAGCACGGCCCGGCACTACAAGACTAAAGGGAAGCTGTATGGATAAGAGGGGAAGGGGGAATCCAAGATGTTCTAAAACTGAGGTCTTAGGGACGCTCAGCCCAACTACTTATACGCGTTCAAGGAGCTTTAAAGCTCAGCTTGAACCTTATGGATGAGTCATCATGAGTCACGAACCCTAATACAACCGGATCTACTAGCCAATGGCATAAGGCGCTCTTGGCATGAGTCACAACACGAGGCATGGGCCAGACCCCAATGACATCATCCGCAGTCAATCACATGTCCATCGGTAACTATACGTACTGGTTCCATAATCACAAGCCAACCCGGGCACATGCTCATCCAGGCTCTTCTGGAACGTTCTAGAGCAGGTCACGTGCCAGGTCACGTGATGGCCAAATCTCCACTTCTTCGGCAAATGCTGGACTGCTTGCTTCATAACTACTTCGTAGTTATGAGCTTTGATGGAGCATCGGCTATCGCCGGTCTTCCCATGGTCACGTGCAGGGGGCGCCTAGGAGGAAACGTAACAGTCCACCTACCCCCGTACCATCCCTCATTCCTTCGCCAACCACTACAAGAGTTGGTTCAAGAGATCCTTCGCCGCCCAACATGTTGATGACCCAACAATCCAGTCAGGACAAGGCTGTGGTTCAAGAGGACCGGGACTTTGACCGATACTTATCAGAGGAGCGTTGCCCTCTACACGGACACCTTGTCTACAGCAACCACCTCACCACCACGCACAATGAAACCCCACTGCTATGCTACACCAACGGAGAGCCCATACTTATGCCGCAAGCTTCTCGACCCCAGATCCGTAGATATCATGCAGAAGAACACAGTCCGATTTCCCGACGCCAAGTGGAGACTCCTCCACCCGTTGGGTTCCAATACAACAGGGGAGTCCATTATATCCCATTCCAGATCCACGATGCTCAGGACCGCCTGCACCCAGCTCGCTATGCACAGCTCATCCTCACGGCAGACCCATTTGTCCTCGCCTACCGACGGGGCAGCGACTAGCAGTACGGGAAGCCCATACATGCCACCCCCAACTACAACTACCCCCCAGACACCCATTACTACGACGACGACCTGATCTTCTTAGATCAGCGCAGCGCATTGTGGGAGTCAGTAGACCGGGCCCTCACCAACATCAAGGACCTCATGCTGATGGCAGAGGTACATCGCTACTGCTGCATGTAGGTGGGAGTCGAAGCCAAGGAAGTGGAGCTAGCCCGAGTCATGGAGGAACTCAACAAAATAGCACGGGTAAGGCAGGAGTGCATACTCAGGATGGAACGAGCCAATGCCATCACCCACATTGAGGCGAAGCGGGATTCATATTGCCCGGGCTTGGAGGCGGGACAGCAGGTTGCAGCGCAGAGGGAGGCGGCCCAGCAGGGTCGAGCTGGGGCCTCGACTGTAAAAAGGGGGTGATGTCACGTTTCGGACTCATCGGTGCCTTGGGCTGGGAAGTGGACACTGACGCGTCAACTATGACATCGCCGTCAGCAGTATATCATCATGGACTTGTAGGATCAGTCAGCCTGGGTAAGCTCTGGCACATGTGATTGTACAATAACTGGCTTGGATCTCGGAATGACTCGTAGTGACTCATACTAGGATAGCTGTACTAGGGTTTGCTCTACTTACACTATTGGCTAGTTATATTCAAGCGGCACTTCAAAGTCCGCATGTATCTGTATAAGTAGAGTAGTGTGAAGACCAAGAACCGCATCTTGGTCTTCTTCCAATACCACCAGCTTCTACTCCACATCTTTAGGGCTCTCCCCCTTTAAGTGAGTCGTCCGGCATATTCCCTTAGACCAGGGATCCCTGTGACTTATCCCAAGATCCCCTTTGTGGGCAGTGGACTATCCTGTCGGCACCACAGCCTATCAAATCCAACTCTACCACAATGAACGAGTATCAAAGCCATACATGACTTTCTACATTATCGACCATACATCTTGGGAGTTTGCATGCTACGCCCTGGAAGTGCCACCTGGAGTACCGCAGTTAGAAGATCTTCACGCATACTTTGGGCTAGACGGACGTATCCTCCCTCATCCCGCCTTCTATCCACAAACCTCGGTTAACCAGAACTTCTTCTTACAAAGGATCGCTGCACGTAATGAGGCCTAAGTCAGGCGAACATCCATGATAGACGTTACAACAACACTGACACAGCTGTAGCGGTATGACACCTCACTATGCTAAGTCCAAGTGTGAAGTGAAGTTAAACTGTCAGGTGAACACACCCAAACCTAACGCAGAGATAAATCACACACCAAGCGTGCAGTCAAGGTGGAGTGGACAACGACTTAAGGCCTTTATGCAAGGACAGGAGTTGTCAGTGATCACACTGTGGCACGCTGAGTGGAGAACCAAGAGGACAAGTTAGGATTGTGGAGTAAGGAATCCAGGGATGATATGTGTTACATTTCGGACTCATCGGTGCCTCGGGCCAGGAAGTGGACACTGACGCGTCGACTATTGTGACGTCTACCACGGACGCTTGCCTGACTTAGGCTTCTTGTCTAGTGGCGATCCTTCGTAGAAAGAAGTTCTGGTTAACACTGGCCTGTGGATAGAATGCGGGGTGCGGAAGGATACGTCCGTCTAACCCAAAGTACGCGTGAAGGTCTTCTAGTTGAGGAATGCCTAGTGGGACTTCTGGGGCGTAGCGTGCGAACTCCCAGGACTCGTGGTCAATGACGTAGAAGGTCGTGTAAGGCTTTGACACCCACTCATTGCGGTAGAGTTGGATTTGGTATGCGGCGGTGCCTTGCGGATATTCCACTGCCCACGAGAGGGATCAGGGATAAGTCACGGGGATCCCTGGTCTAAGGGGATATGCCGGACGACTCACTTAAGAGGGGGACACCTCTTAGCAATGACGAGTAGAAAGTGGTGGTATTGGAAGAAGACCAAGATGCGATTCTTGGTCTTCGCACTACTCTACTTATACAGATACGCGCGGGCTTTAAAGCGCCGCTTGAACGACTACTAGCCAATAGTGTAAGTAGAGCAAACCCTAGTACAGCTATCCTAGTATGAGTCACCGAGTCGTAATCTGATTCGCTATCGTACATTATCACATGCCTGGAGCTTACCCGGCTGACTGATCCATAAGTCCATGACCCATTACTGCTGACGGTCAGGTCATAATCGATGCGTCAGTGTCCACTTCCCGGCCCGAGGTACCGATGAGTCCAAAACGTAACATCACCCCCTTTTTATGGTCGAACCCCCAGGTCGACCCCGCTGGGCCGCCTCCCTTTGCACTGCGACTTGTGCTCCTACTTCCAATCCCAGCCGGTACGAGTCCCGCTCGTCCTCGATGCGAGAGAGCGCATTGGCCCGCTGTAGGTGGAGTACACACTCCCATCGTACCCACGCTACCCTGTCCATCTCCTCCATGAGCCTGGTGAGCTCTGCCTCCTTGGCCTCCACCCCTGCCTGAGCGCAACAATAGCGGTGAATCTCTGCCGTTAGTGTGAGGTCCTTGATATTGGTCAAGGCGCGATCGACAGACTCCTGCATGATGCTGCGCTGATCCAGGAAGATCAGGTCATCGTCGGAGTAGTCGATGTTGCGGGGTCGTTCGTAGTCGGGGGCAGCGTGCACCGGTTTCCCATACTGCTGGTCACTGCCTCTCCTGTAGGCGAGGACGAAGGGGTCCGCCATAAGGATGAGCTGCGTATACCGAGCTGGGTGCAACCAGTCCTGAGCATCTCGAATCTGAAAGGGGATGTAATGTACTCCCCTGTTGTGTTGGAACCCGAGGGGTGGAGGAGTTTCCACTTGACGTTGGGAAATCGGGCTGTGTTCTTCCGCACGGTAGATGCGGACCTTGGGTCGAGGAACTTTCGGCATGAGAATGGGTTCCCCATCTGTGGTGCATAGCGGCGGGGTTTCGTTGTGCGTGGTTGTGAGGTGGTTCCCGTACGTGAGGTGTTGGTGTAGAGCGCAATGCTCCTCTGACATGTATTGTTCGAAGTCTCGGTCCTCTTGAACCGGAGTCTCGTCTTGACTGGGCTGGTTGGTCGCCGGCATGTTGGGTGGTGAAGGATCTCTTGAACCAACTCTTGTAGTGGTTGGTGAAGGAAGAAGGGATGGTATGGGGGTAGGCAGACGACTTCCTCCGTCGTGAAGGGACTGGGGAAGTGACAGGGGTGTTGGTGGCGCGTCCTGGACGATGAGGGTAGGCTGGGCCGAGATGGGGAGTAGGTCGTCGAGGACATAGTATACTTGTACTGGGGACTGGGACATGAGTAGGTGAGGGAGTAGAGGAAGGAGATGGGGACGTCTCTTGGATTTGTCCCGTCCTTATATGTGTTTCCCTAGTGGGGTTTAAACGTTTGAACTCCCGAATTGCGTCATCGGCGAACACATCATCTTTGGAAACCCACTGATTATCCGAGTCTGGGTACCCACGCCACTTCACGAGGTACTGCAGTTTTCTGGTTCTGCCGAACTGCCGAGAGTCTAGAATCTTCTTGACTTTGTATTCTTCTTTGCCGTCAATTAAATCTGGCGGCAGGCGCTGATAGTTGGGGCCATGTGTGGGAGTTTCATGGTACGGCGTCAGAAGATCCGTATGGAACACTGGATGAATGCTCCACTGCGTGGGAAGTTCTAGGCGATAATTGACTGCAGACATCACCTGAACAATCTGGAACGGGCCATGTCTCCTTGGCGCAAGTTTTGCCGTTGGCTGATTGGTACGTAGGTGGTGCCCTTCGAGCCATACAAGGTCTCCTATCTGGTATTTTGGGGTGTCCTTGTGTTTGATCCACCCCTGCTGCGCTTTGATCATCAATTCTTGGGCGCGCGTTCTAGCCTCTTTGAATTGCTGCGCTCTCAGCGCTACCTGCGGGATAGGGGAAGGGCGATCGATCCAATCAGTGCGTGGGTTATACCCCATGAGGACGTTAAAAGGGGACTCCCTAGTAGACTCGTTTGGCCAATTGTTGTGCGTGAATTCTGCCATTGGTAGATAGTGCGTCCAATCATCCTGCCATTCGTTGACCCAGAATCTTAGGTATTGTTCTAGCCATTGATTTGTTCGTTCTGATTGGCCATTGGTTCTGGGGTGGTATGCCGTGGAGATATTCTGTTCTATTCCTAAGATCCGGCATAGTTCACGAGTGAACTTTGATGCGAATCTAGGGTCCCAATCGCTAATAATGCGCACCGGTAGTCCAAATCTGGGAAAGACATGTGTCACGTACAGGGCTGCGGTTCCTTCTGCGCTTATTTCTTCTAAGCATGGGATGAAGACTGCGGCTTTAGAGCAGTCGTGGTCGGTTATGGTGAGTATGGAATCGCATCCATTTGACAGTGGTAGTTTCGTGATGAAATCCAGGGCAATGACTTTGAATGGGGTCGCTTCTAGTTTGGGGAACAGGGGTTGCAAAGGGGCACGTGTAGGCCGGTTATTGACTTTGATACGCTGACAGTCTGCGCAGCCTTTGACGTAATCTTGTGCTTCTTGCCGAAGTCCTGGCCACCAGTAATACCTCTCGATCGGTTTGATCGTTCGTGTAATGCCACCACAGGGGTGTTAGGTACGACGTGTACCACGCTAAGTCAATTGGGATCGGAAAGGCACGAGTCGGTTAGGACTCAGTTCGGGGATGCACAAGTATCGCTCGGTTTCCCTGGAACCGAGGATAATAGTAGGAAGGCAAGGCTCAAGCGCAAACAGGTGAGCTAAACGTGGACTCAAGCGCACTGGCGAGTCGAAGGTCATTCGTGAGACAGAGTCAATGTGGTATTACACAAGAAGTCAAATCTACCGTACAAGCTAGGTAGGGCGTGACTTATATACTAGTACAGGGTGTTTGCGCGAGGCAAACACATGGCACGATCCTTACACGACTCGTACAAATGGAGAGACAAAGGGAGAACTATACGGAGTACAAGGGAATCCCGCGGAGCCGCGCGTGCCTCGGAAATAGTCAGCGGATTCGCCGAGGCGCAGGGCGCGAGATGGAAGCCGAAACATGTGAGTCATGGGAACGTATCGTAAAAGTACAGTAGTCAAGATAGGACAAAAGATACTGGCGGTTCGTGACATTACCCCCCCATCAGAATCGAAGTCGCCTCGACTTCGACTAGTCACTGGTATAATACCAGTCGTCGTCAACAGGGATGTTCGCAGGGACGGGAGAGGGAGTACGTGGGCAGGTATGCCGGTGTAAGAACATGTAACGCCCTCTCTCTCCGCAATCTCGACACATCTCGTACTGTGGGCATTTGATCTCGTCGTGCGTGGCGTCGTACCTCAAACACTTCCCGCACCACCGAGGGCGAGCGTCCGGGTCGTGATGCGCGGGTGTCATGGGTTGTAGCGGTATGACACCTCGCTACGTTGAGTTCAAGTGTGGGATAAGGGCGAACTGTCAGGTGAGCACACTCAACCCAAACGCGGAGATAAATCACGCGCTAAAGCGTGCAGTCACTGCGGAGTGGACTAGAACTCAGATCCTTTGTGCAAGGATGAATAGTCAATGATCACGCAGTGGCACGCTGAGTGGAGAACCAAGAGGACAAGTTAGATTGGTAAGGAGTGAGGAGTACAAGAGGATATGCACCTGAGTGGAGAACCAAGAGGACAAGTTGGTTCCACTCAGGACGCTACAGGAGAGTTTATATACACTACTGAGGCTGAGCTTGAACTGAGTCTAAACACTATTACTAAGTGTACAGTAAGACTTCGTGACTCAGGGGCTGACGCGTCGTTGTCTAATAATAGCGCTATCTATTGTGCTGACTGATGCACTTGTCATAGCGCTGACGCGATGCCTTATCTTGCTGAGTAAATCCTAATACAGCACGTAAGCGTAATCTACTAAGCGTGGTCTAGAACTATCTAGAAGGTTCCTCCCTTATCTACCAATCGCGTGAGTCCATACATAAAAGGAATGTGACCGGATTAGGTTGTCCCGTTAAGGGTGCAACTATCTCAGGGTCACGTGCTTGAAGGTGCACATGGTGGCAACATGTGACTAACGATATCTCGTACTTTGGCCCTTCATATCTTCCTCAGATAAATCCGTAAAAATACAGAAAAATAGGGAAAATAATATACGCGTCCATGACATGGGTGAGAGTCGGCGGATGAGGCAGACATTGAGACGGTGGGAATGACTTCCACACCACTGACACGGCTCCCGTGCACGTCGCTCTGGGCACTGGGCCACGAGATGCTCCGTCGACTTGCACTGGAAACACTTGTGCTGATGCCCCCTGCCTTCTCCGTGAAGGCGAGGCATCTCGCTAGGACCAGCGACTCGGGGTACTAGAGGGGTAGGTTCAGGCGAGCTCCATGGACGCACGGGCTTAGCACTGAGCTCGGCGTACTTGTCTGCAATGAGGGGGATGGCCCTTGCGTACTGAAGCCGTCGCCGGACAGATGCAAGGTCCATGTCAAGGTGAAATTGGTCCCGCGTGAGCTCTGTCTCCAACCGCCGGATGTCTGACTGTCGCGTACGAATGGCATCTCTACGCGTAAGACACTCGCGGAGACGAGAAACTTCTGCATGGAGGTGGGGGTTTCGGAGCTCGACCAATACCTCGTTGAGAACAATGGTACGAGGATCGTGGGGGTGGAACATGTTAAGCTGGTTGTCGGTGATGTATTGCACCAGCTGTCCCATATAGACTTCCCGGAGGAAGACTTGGGACGCATAACAGGGATGTCCCTTCCCCATTGTCCCTACGACTTCCTGATAGTTGTGGCAGTAATAGATATACCGCGCAGTCTGCCTCTCAGTGCCCGCTTCCCCAACTAGGAGCGGGAAGAACGTGGGTGCGTCGGGGTCGTTGCGAAAGAAAGGGATGCCGGGGTCTTCACCCCCTTCGTCATCCTCATCATCGAGGAGAGCGAGTGTAGGGTCAGGCTCGACCATGCGCATCTGGGGGTTTGGCGTGAATGTGTGGTCTAGTTCTGCGGGGAATGGCGGTATGGGAATATGGGTCGCGAGTATAGCGGGGGGTGACAGTGGTGGTGGCGGGGTTAGGGAAACGGGGGGTTTAGGTGGGCTGGTAGGCATGGCAGGGACATGGATGGTGACGGGGGTGTCGACAGAGAAGGGGGCTACAGGGGTTGGTTCTGCTTCTTCAGACTGTCGGGCAAGGGCCAAGACGGCAAGGGCTAAGACTGGGAGTGGGGGCGAAGTGGGGACTACAGAGTACGGCGTACAACCCTCCGGCACGGAGGGAACACCCAGGTCCTGTGAAGGTACGGTCAGATTGTCGAGGATAATCTCGACGGGGCGGCGGATTGGGATGGTAGAGACAACAGGGGTGGTCGACATGTTAGAGGCGAGAGTTTGTGAGGGAGGTGAAGCAGTAGTGATGTCGGGGGGCGCGTCTTATATCTTTCGGCCAGCCCCTTCGGCGGTAGGGTTTAGGTGATAGAAGTCAGCAATAAGATCTGGCGCATGTCAAACGTTCTCAAGGGGTTCCCACATGCTGTCACTTATCGGGAATCCCTTCCACTGCACGAGGAATTGAAGTTTGCACCCTCGTCCATGTGATCGGGACTGCAGGATTCGCTCCACTTCGAATTCTTCTTCCCCCTCGATTAGTTCTGGGGGTGGGCACGTGAAGTTGGCGCCATGTAACTCCGTTTCCTTATATGGTGTGAGGAGGTTGGCATGGAAGACGGGGTGTATCTTCCACGTGTTTGGGAGTTCTAGTTCGTATGATACGTCAGATAACACCTTTTTGATGCGGAATGGTCCATGTCGTTTAGGTGCTAACTTTGCAGTTGGGTAGAAAGTGCGGAGATTCGTCCCTTCGAGCCAAACCTGGGCTCCTTCTTGATAGGGAATGAAACGCGTTTTCCCTCTTTTCGCCATCAGGTTCTGTGCATGCTTAATGCAGTCTTGCGCGTGTTGTCATCTGATGACCATGTCTTCTAGACGTTGTTCCACGGACAGAGATGATGTGGGTTTTGGTGTCCACAGTGGTGCGCGGTTCCCAGCCCATGATCAGCGAGAATGGCAATTCTTCTGTGGTTGCATTTGGCCAGGTGTTGTGCACGAATTGGGCAACTGGTAGGGCTTCCGCCCAATTATCCTGCTGCACGTTGCTCCAATGTCGAAGGTATTGTTCGAGCCACTGGTTCGTTTGTTCTGACTGTCCGTCGGTTTGAGGGTGATAGGCGGACGATATGTTTTGACGGATACCTAGGACCTTGCAGAGATTGGTCATGAAGGCGGAGGTGAACCGGGGGTCTCGGTCGGTGATGATCTTTCGGGGTAGCCCGTAGTGTGGGTATACATGGTGGAGGTAGAGTCGTGCCACTCCTTCTGCTGTAATTGACTCGTTGCAGGGAATGAAGATTGCAGCCTTCAAGCAGTCATGGTCGGTGATCGTGAGTATTGAGTCGTATCCGTTAGAGGGGGGGAGCTTAGTGATGAAGTCCATTGCGACGACTTCGAATGGTTCAGCATGTGGGTCTGTAGTGATTGGGAATAGGTGTGGTTTTTGATGATGGGGGTTGACTTTGTTTGCCTGGCACGTCGCGCAGCCTTTGACATAGTCCTCTACATCTTTGCGCATGTTGGGCCACCAGTAGTCGCGTTGCAGTAGTTCGTAGGTGTTCGCGATTCCCGGGTGTCCCATTGCCGGCGTGTCGTGGAAAAAGGTGATTACCCCCTGTTTAAGGTCATTGTCGCCCACGACAACTAGTGCGTCATTCTTCCACCATAGCCCCCCCACCTTTTTCAGGTTATGGGGCTCAACCCAGCGCAGTACTTTTGTTTCGTCTAAGTTTTGTGCTATCTGGGTCCAGATGTCCATATCGTGCATGGATATCTCGGTCGTTCGGATAAAGCGTTCCGCAGGGAGGACAATAATGTCATTGTTGTCCTCTTTGTGTGCCGCGCAGTCTGCTCGTCACGATAGGGCATCCGCGCGGCTGTTCCTAACTCCAGGGATGTGTTTTAGAAGGAAGTTGTATTCCGAGAGTTCCAGGAATTCGCGCGCGACCCTTCTGCTGATCTTTCGGGGTTCCTTCCAGTACTGTAAGTTGGCATGGTCGGTGTGGATGATAATCTTGTGAGGGGAGCCAACGAGATAGGTGCGCCATGTCCGCAGGGCTTTGACGACTGCCAGCAATTCTCTATCGTAGATGTCATAGTTGCATTCTGCTTGACTGAAGGACTCAGAGTGGAACGCGATGGGATGTAACTTTTGATCCAGGCCAAGTTGACTTAGCACAGCCCCGATGGCGACATTTGACGTGTCGACTTCTAGTTCGAATGGCTTTGCGAGGTCGGGGAATACTAGTGTGGGTTCCCATTCGATGCTGCGCCTGACGTTATCAAATGCGTTTTGCTTGCGTTGTCCCCAGTGCCATGGGGTGTCTTTGTGGGTTAAGTCGTGTAACGGTCATGCAAGCACGGAGAAACCCTGAATGAATCTTCGATAGAAGTTACAAAACCCGAGGAACGCTCATACTTCACAAAGGTTTCTTGGGGCTGGCCATTCTCGGATGCCTTGTACCTTTACGGGGTCCATCTGCAGATTTCTGTGGCCGATGATGAGTCCCAAGTATTCGACTTCAAGCACTTCGAATTCGCACTTTTCGGGCTTGATATAGAGGTTGTGCTCTTGGCATAGGTGGAGAACTTCGTGTACGACGGCATGGTGTCGGGGGTAGTCGAGTGGTGTGGCTATCAGGATGTCGTCCATGTAGACGATTACTTCGTTGGTCAGGGCAAGGGGTTGGAAGGTCCAGTCCATCATTGCCTGGAACGTAGATGGGGAGTTGGTAAGTCCGAAGTACATGACAAGGGGTTCGTATAGCCCTTGATTGGTTTTGAATGCGGCCTTCCATTCGTCCCCCTCCTTGACGCGTACGTTGTTGTATCCCCATTTAATGTCAAGCTTCGTGTATAGTCGTGCGTCCCGGATTCGATCGATGAGTTCCGGGATTAGCGGCAGCAGATAGTGATTGCGGACTGTGAGTTCATTCAACCGTCTATAGTCCTGAACAGGGCGCAGTTTGCCATCCTTCTTTTTGATGAAGAAGAAGGGTGATGTGTAAGGCGACTTGGATGGGCGAATATATCCTTTTGCGAGTTGTTCATTCAGAAATACGGTTAATGCTTCTTGTTCGTTTTGTGCAAGGGGGTAGACTTTACAGTCCAGCGAAGCAGGGGCATCGGGGAGCAGGTCTATTGCGTGGTCCCAAGGGCGAGATGGGGGAAACCGGTGAGACGCTTCTTCATCAAAAATTTTACGATAACGCCTATACTCTTCCGGGACCATTTCTTCGAATGTGCGCTCCTTCTTTTTCGCAGCCTCCTGTTGTGCTAGTTTGGAGGCCGTGGTGGTTTTTCGCATAAACGCGATCTGGGGCTCCTGCTCATCGTCCACGAGCTGCTCCCATGCTTCCTCGTCAAGTTCATACGTCTCCAACGCCCGAATGGAAGCTTCCATGGGTGTGGCTTCGTCTGACAAGTGAAGACTCGTTATCACGACCGGCTGATATTCCTCATTCAGTGTCGCATCTCCCCACTTAATTGCGGGTTCAAAAGCCGTAAACCAGGGGTATCCCAGAATCACTTCGTCCCTTCCTAGGTTGGTAACCAGGAAGAGAAGCATCCTTTCCTTCTTCCCTGTTTGTACTGTAAGGTTGGTGTATTGCGTGATTGCCCCGTCTTGGTTATGAGTGCCATCCACGTTCCAAATTCGGATAGGGTGTGTAACGTCCCTTGTTCCGATTTGGAGTCTCTTCAGAAGTGAGGAGCATATGAAATTGTTGGTAGCTCCCGAATCGATAAGGACTTGTCGTTCGGCCGTTGCATGTGCAGATGTAAAGAGAACTGGAATTTGCATGGATCAATATCTGCTAGTGTACACGTTCAAATTTAATGCTCTCGCCCAGGCCGCCGGGTTCAAGTGTCGAGAAAATCCTCTCGTCCAAATAGTTTGTCGATCATGAGGTCCCGTACCTCCTGGGTTTGCGCCTTCATCGCTGCGATCTGTAGATCCGCCTGCTCTTCATTCGATAATATGCGATTAGATTGTACGGCGATAGAAGAGATGGTGGGAGTTGGTAGACTTGGACTCGGGGAAGTCGCAGTTGGTGATCGCGGGGGTAAGGGGGTTGGCGCCATGGCAGATGTAGTGGCAGCCACTCACACGCCCTTTTGAGGACAGTTACGTGAGATGTGCCCTTGAGCGCGGCATCTAAAACATCGTCCCTCCTTCTGAAGTTGGGCCTTGTCGGTATCGGCAAGAGCCATGGAGGCTCGGGCGCGTCCAACATCCATGGCGTTGGGGTCTCAGGTTCCTTTGAGGGCTTGGACCCACTGCTCTCGACTTTGACCTCCCTTCTTTCGCGGGGGTTTTCCTTTGCCCAGGCGATCCTTAAGAACAAGGTATTCAGCCTGCTGCAATCGAGCGGCCGCTTTCCACTGCTCCCAATTGACAGGGTGCTGGAAGCGGACGGCATTAACGACTAACTGGTTGGGTAGCCCATCCTGGAAAAGCTCCAGCGTTGTGGCTTCGTCGGGGTTGTACCCCGCTTTTGTGACAAGGTTCTGGAAGGTCGCAATGTATGTGTCGATGTCCCCTCCTTTCATAACGAGGGTTTGAAGCGCCTTGCGCGCGTTGGTCTGTTCCGAGGTGTCGGTATAGGCTTGTACAAATCGGTCTCTGACGGTTGTCCACAGGACTTCGTTGCCTCGGTCGACTCCTGCTATAACTTGGTCGTCCAGCCATTGTGCTTGTTCCGCCACCCAGTCGTTCACTAGTGGTCCGCGGATATAGGACAGGAACGTCATGGCTCGCGAGGCCGGGACGGCGAGTTGGTCGACGGTGGGGTTCATCCCTTTATAGAGCTGGAATGCTAGCAGGAAGGCTTTGCTTTCGTCCCTTGCTCTGGTAAATTCAGGAGGGGGGTTCCCCCCTAACCGTCCGTTTCCTCCGAGGGCTGGCGCAGCTCCTCCTGGGGCACCTCCGATGCCACCACCGCCACCGCCACCGCCACCGCCACCACCGCCGCCTCCGCCTCCTCCGCCACTTCCTGACAGGGGTGCTGGCGCACCTCCTCCCGAGCCTGATGCTCCAGGGGGTTCCTCCTCCGCTGCTGGTAAGGGTGGTGCTGGCTGACACTTGTTGTGTCTGGGACATGTTATAGGTTGAAAAGTGAGTCGTTGGGGTTGGTAGGTTTGTCGTGGGTACAGTGACGCTGGGTGATGGGTCGTCGTCAATGGCAATGCCTGAAGTGGTACGGGTTATCAGGGGTCCGGCTCCAAGTGTTGAGGGTACTATGCTGATGGTGTACCACTGTCCTTTCTTTGGGGAGTAATCGATGTATGCCCACTGTCGTAGGTCTTCAAGGTAGTGGACCTGTCGGTATTTCTGGGTGCTGGGATGGAAAAGGAAGTATCCTTCCACTCCTTCGTGTTCTTTCCAGACGACGGCTCCTTTAACTCTGTCGGAAAGCTCGTCGTCGCTGTATTGGTCGATGTATTCGGCTTGGAACTGGGAGCGGCTGCGACTGTGGGTCGCCACAGTGAGAGATTTGACTTAATGTAATGCCACCACAGGGGCGTTAGGTACGACGTGTACCACGCTAAGTCAATCGGGATCGGAAAGGCGCGAGTCAGTTAGGACTCAGTTCGGGGATGCACAAGTATCGCTCGGTTTCCCTGGAACCGAGGATAATAGTAGGAAGGCAAGGCTCAAGCGCAAACAGGCGAGCTAAACGTGGACTCAAGCGCACTGGCGAGTCGAAGGTCGTTCGTGAGACAGAGTCAATGTGGTATTACACAAGAAGTCAAATCTACCATACAAGCTAGGTAGGGCGTGACTTATATACTAGTACAGGGTGTTTGCGCGAGGCAAACACATGGCGCGATCCTTACGCGACTTGTACAAATGGAGAGACAAAGGGAGAACTATACGGAGTACAAGGGAATCCTGCAGAGCCGCGCGTGCCTCGGAAATAGTCAGCAGATTCGCCGAGGCGCAGGGCATGAGATGGAAGCCGAAACATGCAAGTCATGGGAACGTATCGTAAAAGTACAGTAGTCAAGATAGGACAAAAGATACTGGCGGTTTGTGACAGTTTGGTTGATCCTGGGGTGTCCATAGGTTAGGGTGTCGTGGTGGGCCTGTATAATACGCCTTCGTTCATGAGCGTCACCTGTAACCACTCTTCTCCCGTCTTTATACCACGTCCCTTCGATGTGTTTGAGTTTGTGCAGGTCTACCCATGTTTTGATCATGTTGTTGTCCTGGGTGTACACCGGGTACGTTGGCTGCATTTCCTCGGTCGTGATCGTGGGGCTCATTCGTGTCGGGTTGTCCGTGGTGTCAATTGTTGTTGCCCTAACGAAAATGTGGTCTGGGAGCACTGTGACTTGCTCGTTGTCGTGTTCTCCCTGGTCGTAATCTGGATGTCTGGACAGGGCATCCGCTCGTCCGTTGGCTGTTCCCTTTATGTGGTGAATTTCTATGTCGTATTCCGAGAGTTCCAGTACTTCCCTTGCGACTCGCCTACTAATCTTTTGCGGGGATCTCCAGTATTGTAGGTTCATGTGGTCGGAAAATACTTTGATCTTGTGTGGGGATCCCACGAGGTACGGTCTCCAGTTTCGTAGTGCTTTTACAATTGCTAACAGTTCCAGATCGTAGATATCGTAATTCCTTTCTGCCGCGTTAAGGGTGTTGGAGTAGTAGGCAATCGGGTGGCATTTGTTGTCCTTGTCTCGTTGGAGTAATACTGCTCCTACCGCGTATCCCAAGGCGTCAACTTCCAGTTCAAAGGGTTTGTCCAGTTCTGGGTGTTTCAATACCGGTTCTTCTGTGACCAGAGTCTTGAGTTTATCAAATGCCTGTTGTTGTTCTGTTCCCCATGTCCATTCCATGTCTTTCCTTGTGAGTTTGTTGAGTGGTCGGGCATGTGTGGCAAAATTTCGGATGAAAGCACGGTAGAAATTGCAGAAGCCTAAGAAGGATCGCACCTGTTTGACGTTTTTGGGGTTCGGCCACTCGCGAATGCCGGAAATTTTGACAGGGTCCATGCGGATCACCCCCTTTTTAATGATTACCCCCAGGTAATCGAGGGTGTCAGAGTGGAAGGTGCATTTCTCCAGCTTGAGGTATAGATCGTGTTGTTCGAGTAGGTCCAAGATGTCGTGGACTGCTTCTGTGTGTGCTTCCTTTGTCGTTGCCGTTGCTACTCCTATGTCATCCATATATACCCTGATGATAGTTCCCTTCTTCTCGTGGTATTCGATGAGAGGGGCAAAGATCCAGTTCATCATGGCTTGGAATGTTGTGGGGCGTTTGTCATGCTGAAATACATTACCAGTGGTTCGAAGAACCCTCTTTTGGTTTTGAACGCTGCTTTGTGTTCGTCGCCTGGTTTGATTCGGATGTTGGTGTACCCCCATCGGACATCGAATTTGGAAAATATCCATCCTCCGCTAAGATCTGCGATAAGCTGGGGTATCAAGGGAAGCGGGTACTGATTGCGTATGGTCCATTTGTTGAGTTCCCTGTAGTCCTGTACCAGGCGTAGTTTTCCGTCCTTCTTTTTAACGAAGAAGAATGGTGCTGCGTACTGAGATTTAGAGGGTCTAATATATCCTTTTGCTAGTTGTTCGTCCAGGAATTCATCCAACGCCTTGTCTTCTGCTTGGTTGAGAGGGTATACCTTGCAGTTGATATGGTCCGGTGTGTCGGGTTTGAAGTTGATTGCGTGATCCCATGGCCTAGAGTGTCGCGATCACCCGATCGTGCCATCGTTTCTAGAATAATGGGTCAGAAAGTTCTCAGTATTCACTTCTCGTATGTACTTCTATGTTTTCTTTCTGATGTTTCAGAGTCTCGTGTTGTGTTGCTGGAACCACAGTACTGCGTAGCACATGACTTACTGCAGGTCATGTGACATAGATGATGCAATAGCTGCGGGATCTTAGGAAAACTCACAGAAAAATACAGAAAAATAGCATAAATTGTACAGTATAAAGGGACCTGTAGGGTAGCATGTATCCCCTCGTTCTAGTATTGTGAATTGTCTCCCAGTCTCTAGTTCCATTCGCCTGCCATTGTGCCGGGTCTTATCACCGAATTCGCTCGTCGCAGCACGAGGTCTTACATAATCGATTTCCGCCGCGACAACTTGGAATTGTGCCCAAGCTCTGTGACGCACCCCGACTGCGATCGACTCATGGCGAGCATTGGATCGTAACATAATACTAGAACCACCTCATCTCTGCGTGTGAAGTCGCAAGAGTACACCGACACCCAGCCCTGTTAAGTCACCAAGGTGATCGGGCCCATCAACTGTGCGCGCATAGTCGCAATATTGTACTAGGACAAAGTTCCCGCAATAAGGCAAGCCAACCGTGGCTAGTCTACAGCTAACCTTTCCAGAAAACGACTCTTGGGTCGAAGTCTTCAGGAGACTCTCAGCCGACCTACCCCCTCACGTACTCGGAACAGCTTATTGGAACACTTCGCCAGTCGACCCGCGTGGCGGATACCGCTGTGTTATCAACAATCAAGTCCACCTTGTAGAGTTCATCAACCACGCTTGGTACCTCGTCAAAAGATACTTTGACTCTGAACTTGGGCAACATGTACATCGCACTCGAGACAGTCTCCGAATTGAACGCGAAAACCCCCTCGGGCTTGGTTGGTGGCTCCCCGACGACGAAGAGAACCCCGAGAGACTTCCCCCTGCAACCGCCCCCATCCAGACCGAAGAACCGATCAAACGGATCGAAGAAGATGCCCAACTCGATCCAGAACCTTCCGATCCAGTAGACGAACTCACGGAAGCCTTCCAGAGACTTATGCCGGTCCACACCGATCCACCCTACGCATTCCCAGCCGCTCCCGCAGTCCCTCCTATTATACCCATGGCCGCAGCCCCGCTCACAGGCGCCCTCAAAGGCGTAACTCCCACCATTTTCACGGGAAATCGTGCCGAGAGCGAGCAATTCCTGAGAGAGTTTCGCCACTATCGCCTCCTCAACAGGGATCACGCGCTCGTCCAACGACCCTTCTTACGTGTCATACTAGCTCTAGGATTCATCAAGGGACCCAGCGTAAACGACTGGGTCGATATGATAAGTCTTAAACTTGAGCAGAGCACAACACGAACGACCAATCGAATTCTGGAAACCGATGAAATCCTCTGGACCGATTTCGAAGCAGAATTCCGAAATGCGTGGACTGACACCCTTAGCAAACAGTCTGCGTATCAACAGCTCACAACTCTCAAGATGAAAGGCGATAACGTGGACGAATACATCGCCACTTTCGAACGACTCGCCAACGTCGCTGATTGGCATCGCAACGCTAACAGGACAATAGAATTCTTCAGACGAGGGCTCACAGAAAGTATCCACCGAGCTTGCCTGGCTAGGACAACCATGCCCGAGACAATGACGGAATGGCAGACTGCGGCACGCGCAGAAGCACAGCGCGCACGCACCATCGCCAACAGTTTCGGACATCAAACAAGAAGGACACGAATAGACCCCACCCTCCTTACCCAAAATACACAGACCCTCGCATCCCAACAAAACGACGTTGTCCCCATGGAGGTCGATGCTATCACCACGTCAAAACGCGTTTTCATGACTCGGTTGACAGACGCCGAGTATGCCCGCTGCCAACAGGAGGGAAGGTGCTTCACTTGCCAGCAATTAGGACATTCGACCAAAGAATGTCCGAAACGCCGCAAACCGCAGGTGATCAACGAAGTTAATACCTCGCCCGTCAACATCCGGTCAGACACCCAAGACATACTCAAAGCCGTCCTAAACCTTCCCAAGGACGAACGCATGCACATCCTCAATACCCTTACCCTCCCCTACGCCGAGGATGACTATCCGGATACCCCCGGAATACAGATAAATAATCTCACCTTCACATCTCCCGTCCCGCAAACATCCCTTCTACATCCCACACCCTACTCTCCATCTCTCATTATGTCGCCATGTTCAGACTCACTTATCCTGCCACCACCCTCACCCGCCGTCCTCTCCGCTCTCGCTCTCAAAGACGAGCGTCCACCTCTTCCGGACGTCATCGACCTTTGCGACGACGAAGACGAGACCAATCTCGACGCTCCCTACCTACCCACGACCTCTCCGACCTGGCGGGACGCCTCGACTCTCCGCAACACCACGATCTACGCCCCTCTCGGTAACGACTCGGACGATGAATCGTCCCCGCTTGCTGACATTATCGATTTCTACTTCCACGATGATAACGACATCCCCTCGTCCTCTGCGCTTTTGGGTATCGCGGACGACACCCAACCTAGCGGGGGGGTAAAACCTTCAACAGCCTCGGTTTCGAAGCCGAACCCCCCACGTCACCATCCCCTATTTCCACGACACGCTCTCGAACAGCCACGCGACCCGGACGAAATCACGCCCACTACAAGCATCTCGTTACCACCCCCTCCGGGTACCGCTATCACACCCCTCGACCACCCCCTACGCGCACACGTACGAGAAAAACGGGCCTACGATGCTGATGAAGAGAACCCGCGCAAACGGCTGACCCCCCCAGCTGGCTTATCGGACAAAGCCCCTGCCCAAGTTCTTCATATACCGACCCCGTCCGAAGAAACCAAAGCGCAAACTCGAAGAGCAGCAGACGCCAGACACTCGGAAGGAGTCCGGACCCCGGACCGGAAATTACCGAAGCTGGAAGATGACGAGCCACAATACGATTGGATTCGCCAACACCTTGCCTACAGGTATAGACCAGGAGCAAAGGAAGCCATATATCAGTCCTCGCCCTTCCCAGTCACTTCCCCACAGCAGTCCTCGTCCACCACAAAAAGTACCGACCCATCGATATGACGAAGAAAACTTGATTCGCAGACGAATCAGTCAAGAAAGGGGCGTATGTCGCGATCACCCGATCGTGCCATCGTTTCTAGAATAATGGGTCAGAAAGTTCTCAGTATTCGCTTCTCGTATGTACTTCTATGTTTTCTTTCTGATGTTTCAGAGTCTCGTGTTGTGTTGCTGGAACCACAGTACTGCGTAGCACATGACTTACTGCGGGTCATGTGACATAGATGATGCAATAGCTGCGGGATCTTAGGAAAACTCACAGAAAAATACAGAAAAATAGCATAAATTGTACAGTATAAAGGGACCTGTAGGGTAGCATGTATCCCCTCGTTCTAGTATTGTGAATTGTCTCTCAGTCTCTAGTTCCATTCGCCTGCCATTGTGCCGGGTCTTATCACCGAATTCGCTCGTCGCAGCACGAGGTCTTACATAATCGATTTCCGCCGCGACAACTTGGAATTGTGCCCAAGCTCTGTGATGCACCCTGACTGCAATCGACTCACGGCGAGCATTGGATCGTAACATAGAGGGAGGAAATCTGTGGGATTCTTCTTCGCTGAACACCTTTGCATGTCTTTGGTCTTCTGTGGGTAGCTCCTTCTTTTCTTGATCCTGTTGTGCCGAGATTGCTAATTCCATTGCCGTGGTCCGTATGTGTATCGGGTTCATTTCCTCCTCTAATTCCTGAAGGGCTTGTTGTTTGTATTTGTCATGATCCCCTGATCGTGCCATTGATAAAGAAATTGCATCTCGAAGAATTGTTCTATGTTTCCGTTTCTCATATTCTGCTTCTTGTTCTGATATTTCAGAAAGTTCTGGTCTCATTTCTAGAAACTGATGCTGCGGCTCATGTGACCCACTGCGGATCATGTGACTCAGGAAAAGTTAGGATTGCACGTCCCTCAGAAAACTCATAGAAAATACCAGAAAAACAAATACTGCACAGTATAAATAGGGCCTGTAGGGTAGCTTGTATTCCCTCGTCCTAGTCTTGTCTTCTGTTGTCCCATCTTCGAATCCAAGTCTGTTCCATTCAATTGTGCTCGGGTTGCGCGCAAGTCGTCTTATCTAATCAGCCACACTCCCACGCAACCCGGTATCGAGCCCGGGCTCTGCGCGTACTCGTTTGCGACTAACTCGGTGCCAGCCCAAGCTCTAGATCGTGAAAGTATTGATCCCGGACGTTTTTGACGATTCTTTGTATTTCCTGCCCATTGTTCGTCGGGTTTAGGTGGTTTGTTCGGGTTTGTGGTTCATATGATGATCGGATATTGTCTGGTGTCCATTGTCACGGTAGCCCATTGTATCCTGGGTTGGAAGGTGGCAAGCCATGGGTAGCCTAGGATGAGATCTTCTCCTCCAACGTTGGTGACCAGGAACTGAATGGTTTTCAACTTTCCGTCAGTCTGAATGTTCAGGTCGATGTAATGAGTGATTTTCCCCCCTTTGTTGTGTGTCCCGTCAATATTCCAGATGTTGCGGGGGTTCTCTAATTCCTTGGTTCCCAGATTCATTCTTCTAATGAAATCTGGGTGTATGAAGTTGTGCGTGGCTCCTGAGTCCACTAATGCTTTCTTTTCGGCCATGAAGTAGCTTGTGCAGATCGAAACTGGAACGTGCATAGATCGATAGTGCGTAATAAACGACGAGTTACAATTTGAAGCCCTCACCCAGGCCGTTGGGTTCAGGCGCTTTGAAAATCCTGCCTCCCCACCATATTCTTAACTAACTCCTCCGCTTGGTCTTGGGGTAGGGCTGCGACGCGTGCCAGGATGTCCTGGACCGATGATTCCGCGGTGGTGCAGTTAGCTTGAACAGGTTCGTCGAGGTCAATGAGCGGTTCCTCTACCACGCTCTGAGGGGCGGTAGGGATTTCTTCGATGTAGGCACCCCTGCCTCTGGCTCTACGTGGTTGGTTGCAGTCCCATGAGAAGTGTCCCTTCTGGTTACAATTGAAGCAGGTTACATCCCTTAGATTCATGATTCCTCTTCCTCCTCCCCTGCATTGCATGAATCCTCCTCTTGGCAGGAATGGAGGTTGTCCGCGCTCGTAGTCGCGTACATCTATAGGATGGTTCCTATTTACGTCGCCGATTTCTGCAACTCGGGCTCGGATTCTTCCTGGGGTTGTGTCCATGGCATCCAGGTGGTTGCGGTATTGCTGCCATCCCTGTGGTTGGCCTCCCTGATGTTGTGGGGGTTGGAAACGAAGGGGCTGCTGTTGTTGGTGAGCGTGGGTCATTGTCTGAGGCTGCCTTCCAAAGCCCATTTCTCTGGCTTTGATATGTAGATAGCGCTTCTGTTGCTCGATGAGAGCACTCTTCCATTGGGAATATGTGCGCAGGTTGTGGAACTGATAGGCGTTCTGGTATAGCTTCATTGGAACGCCTCTAGTGAATTTGTTGAGCACCAAAGGCTTGTCAAGTTGGTAGTCAGCCTGTCGGACCAGCTTTTCAAATTTAGTGACATAGCTGTCAATGTCCTTGTTCATCATCTTGAACCCTTTGTCGAGTTCCACTCGTGCGCGATCCTTTTCTAGGTTATCGTGGAATTGGCTCTTGAAAGCGAGTTCTACCCCAGCCCAGAGCCAAGGGTTGTTTTTTTTTGCTTGGGCATCGAGCCATTTGCTGGTCTCCGTTGCCCATTCGTCGACGAGTGGTCCCTGAATGTAGGTTAGGAACATCATAGCCTTGATGTACAGGACCTTGAGGCTTCGGTTTGCGGCGTTGACTCCCGCAAAGCGGTTCCATTGTGCGAGGAATGCTTCTGCTTTGTCGCAGTTTCCATTGAAGATCTGGGGTTCCTTCCCCAGGAATTTGTTGGTGTCAGGCATGGTGAATGTGGGTGCCGCGATCTGTCCCTCGTCGTTGTGTGGGTTGTCATCAGGATCGCCTCCTGGCGGTGCTCCACCTCCTCCTCCCCCTGGAGGGCAATCTCCTAGTGGTTGATATCCTGCTTTATTGCCTGATAAGGCAGTTCTGATGGCGGTCATTGTAGCGGTGGCAGACATATCGGTGGGGATCAACTCAGCGATTTGTTGTAACTGCGTCTCCTCCTGTTCGTCTTTGATGACAATCCCTTCTGGATTGCTTCTGATGGATGGTGATGGTGCGGGTGTTTTGGGTGTCGGGGATCAGAGTGGTTCTTCTTCTTCTCCATCGATTGTGCCCCACTGATCTCTGGTAACGATTTCAGACTGTTTGATATCGAGGCCTAAGGCTGAGCTCGCTGGTCTGGTTGCTTGGTATTTCTGGTGGAGTTCATCCCAATGAATTTCTACCCAACAATGGTTGTCAAAGTTGAATTCTACTGGGATCAGTCGAGAGTTGTTTTGTCGGTCGAAATAGTAGGTGACATAGCCTGGATCTTCCGCGTTGTTTTTCCAAAATGCGGAGTTTAAGTACCTCTTCGGGACGTTGCGGTCTCCTTGTCGGTCAATGTAGTAGGGTCGGTACGGGACCCAAAGGTCTTTTGTTGAAGGGTTGGCCACGGTGGGATCTTGGTCTTAATGTAACGTCTACCACGGACGCTTGCCTGACTTAGGCTTCTTGTCTAGTGGCGATCCTTCGTAGAAAGAAGTTCTGGTTAACACTGGCCTGTGGATAGAATGCGGGGTGCGGAAGGATATGTCCGTCTAACCCAAAGTACACGTGAAGGTCTTCTAGTTGAGGAATGCCTAGTAGGACTTCTGGGGCATAGCGTGCGAACTCCCAGGACTCATGGTCAATGACATAGAAGGTCGTGTAAGGCTTTGACACCCGCTCATTGCGGTAGAGTTGGATTTGGTATGCGGCGGTGCCTTGCGGATATTCCACTGCCCACGAGAGGGATCAGGGATAAGTCATGGGGATCCCTGGTCTAAGGGGATATGCCAGACGACTCACTTAAGAGGGGGAGACCTCTTAGCAATGACAAGTAGAAAGTGGTGGTATTGGAAGAAGACCAAGATGCAATTCTTGGTCTTCGCACTACTCTACTTATACAGATATGCACGGGCTTTAAAGCGCCGCTTGAACGACTACTAGCCAATAGCGTAAGTAGAGCAAACCCTAGTACAGCTATCCTAGTATGAGTCACTGAGTCGTAATCTGATTCGCTATTGTACATTATCACATGCCTGGAGCTTACCCGGCTGACCGATCCATAAGTCCATGACCCATTACTGCTGACGGTCAGGTCATAATCGATGCGTCAGTGTCCACTTCCCGGCCCGAGGTACCGATGAGTCTGAAACGTAACAACTATGACATCACTGTCAGCAGTATATCGTCATGGACTTGTGGATCGGTAAGCCAGGTAAGCTCTGGCATGTGATTGTGTACGATAACCAATCGGATTATGAGGAAGTGACTCATAACTAGGATAGCTGTACTAGGGTTCAAGGTACTTACACTATTGGCTAGTGATAGTTGAAGCGGCACTTGAAAGCCCGCGCAGAACTGTATAAGTAGAGTAGTACGAAGACCAAGGACGGCATCTTGGTCTTCTTCCAATACCACTACCATCTACACGTCTATACTAAGAGGTCATCCCTCTTAAGTGAGTCGTCCGGCATATCCCCTTAGACCAGGGATGCCCGTGACTTGTCCCTGATTCCCTACATGGACAGTGGAATACCCAGAAGGTACTGCGGCCTATCAGATCCAGCTTTACCGCAACGAGCGTGTGTCCAAACCATACACCACCTTCTTCGTTATCGACCATCAATCTGGGGAGTTCGCACGCTACGCACCAGAAGTCCCACCAGGGATACCTCTACTAGAAGACCTTCATGCATACTTTGGGTTAGACGGACGTATCCTCCCTCATCCAGCCTTCTATCCACAGACCAGTGTTAACCAGAACTTCTTCCTACAAAGGATCGCCACTTGCCAGGAAGCCTAAGTCACGCAAACGTCCATGGTAGACGTTACATTAAGACCAAGATCCCACCGTGGCCAATCCTTCAACAAAAGACCTCTGGGTCCCATACCGACCCTACTACATCGACAGACGAGGAGGCCGCAATGTCCCAAAGAGATACTTGAACTCTGCATTTTGGAAGAACGACGCAGAGGATCCAGGCTACATCACTTACTACTTTGACTGACAAAACCACTCTCGACTACTCCCAGTAGAATTCAACTTCGACAATCACTGTTGGGCAGAAATTTGTTGGGATGAACTCCACCAGAAATATCAAGCAACGAGACCAGCAAGCTCGGCCTTAGGCTTTGACATCAAACAAACCAAAGTCGTTACTAGAGATCAGTGGGGCACAATCGACAGAGAAGAAGAAGAACCACTCCGATCCCCAACGCCCAAAACACCCGCACCATCACCATCCATCAGAAGCAATCCAGAGGAGATTGTTATCAAAGACGAACAGGAGGAGACACAGTTACAACAAATCGCTGAGTTAATCCCTACCGATATGTCCGCAACTGCTACAATGACCGCAATCAGAACCGCCCTAGCAGGCAACAAGGCGGGGTACCAACCCCTAGGAGATGGCCCTCCCGGAGGAGGAGGCGGAGCACCACCAGGGGGTGATCCCGACGACAACCCACATGACGACGAGGGGCAAGCAGCAGTACCCACATTCGCCATGCCCAACACCAACAAATTCCTGGGGAAGGAACCCCAGATCTTCAAAGGAAACTGCAACGAAGCGGAGGCATTCCTCGCACAATGGAATCGCTTCGCAGGAGTCAACACTGCAAATAGAAGCCTCAAAGTTCCGTATATCAAGGCCATGATGTTCCTGACTTATATCCAGGGCCCACTTGTCGACGAATGGGCAATGGAAACCGGCAAATGGCTCGATGCCCAAGCCAACAAGAACGACCCATGGCTTTGGGCCGGAGTGGAACTTGCATTCAAAAGTCAATTCTGCGACAACTTGGAGAAGGATCGCGCACGAGTAGAACTCAATAAAGGGTTCAAGATGATGAACAAGGACATCGACAGCTACGTCACTAAATTTGAAAAGCTGGTCCGACAGGCTGACTACCGACTCAACGAGCCCTTGGTGCTCGATAAATTTACCAGAGGTGTTCCAATGAAGCTATACCAAAACGCCTATCAATTCCACAACCCTCGCACCTACTCCCAATGGAAGAGCGCCCTTATTGAACAGCAAAAGCGCTACCTGCACATCAGAGCCAGAGAAACTGGATTCGGAAGGCAACCTCAAATGATGCCTCGCACTCACCAGCAACAACAACCTCTTTGATTTCAACCCCCACAGCGCCAAGGAGGCCAGCAACAGGGATGGCAACAATACCGCAACCACCCAGATGCCATGGACACTACCCCGGGAAGAATCAGGGCACGAGTCGTGGAAATAGGCGATGTAAACAGGAACCACCCCGAAGATATACGCGACTATGAGCGCAGACGCCCCCCGTTCCCGCCAAGAGCCGGGTTCATGCAACGCCGGGGAGGGGGATGCGGAATAATAAATCTAAGGGACGTCACTTGTTATAATTGCAGTCAAAAAGGTCACTTTCAGAAGGATTGCAATCAGCCGCGCAGGGCCAGAGGCAGGGGAGCCTACATCGAGGAAGTCCCTACCGCACCCCAGAGTGTCGCGGAGGAACCCCTTATTGACTTGGACGAACCGGTACAAGCAAACCGAGCGGCCACCGATCCCATACAAGATATATTGGCACGCGTAGCTGCCCTACCGCAGGACCAGTCGGAGGAGTTGGTCAAGAATATGGTGGGGAGGCAGGATTTTTAAAGTGCCTGAACCCAACGGCCTGGGTGAGGGCTTCAAATTGTAACTCATCGTTTATAATGCACTATCGATCTATGCATGTCCCAGTTTCGATCCGCACGAGTTACTTCATGGCCAAAAAGAAAGCATTAGTGGACTCCGGAGCCACCCACAATTTCATACACCCAGATTTCATAAGAAGAATGAATCTGGGGACCAAGGAACTAGCAAACCCTCGTAACATTTGGAACATCGATGGGACCCATAACAAAGGGGGGAAAATTACCCATTATATCGACTTAAACATCCAAACTGACGGAAAGATAAAAACCATCCAGTTTTTGGTCACCAATGTAGGAGGAGAGGACCTCATCCTGGGATACCCATGGCTCGCCACCTTCCAACCCAGAATACAGTGGGCCACTGCAACAATGGACACCAAACAATACCCAATCATCATCAGGACCACCAACCCGAATAGACCACCCAAACCCGACGAACAAAGGGCCGAAATACGAAGGATAGTTGAAAACGTCCAGGACCAATACCAACAACAAGTCCTTTGCGAACTCGAAGAGGAAATGGACCCCATACATTTACGAACCACGGCAACAGACTTGGCAATCTCGGCACATCAGGATCAGGAAAAGAAGGAATTACCTGTCGAATACCAAAGACACGCAAAGGTATTTAGCGAAGAGGAATCCCACAGGTTCCCGCCTTCCAGACCATGGGACCATGCTATCGACTTCAAACCAGACACACCGGACCACATCAACTGCAAAGTTTACCCACTAAACCAAGCAGAAGACAAAGCACTAGATGAATTCTTGGACGAACAACTGGCAAAGGGATACATTAGGCCTTCGAAATCACAGTACGCAGTGCCATTCTTTTTTGTTAAAAAGAAGGACGGAAAGCTACGCCCGGTACAGGATTACAGGGAACTCAACAAGTGGACTATACGCAACCAATACCCACTTCCTTTGATACCCCAACTCATCGCCGACCTCAGTGGTGGATGGATATTCTCTAAATTTGACGTACGATGGGGCTACACTAACATCCGAATCAAACCCAGAGACGAACACAAGGCAGCATTCAAAACGAAACAGGGATTCTTCGAACCATTGGTGATGTACTTTGGCATGACAAACACACCGGCAACCTTTCAAGCTATGATGAATTGGATATTCAGACCACTCATCGAGTATCACGAGAAGAAGGGGACCATCATCAGGGTATATATGGACGACATAGGCGTGGCTACAGCAACAACAAAGGAAGCACATATGGAAGCTGTACACGGCATTCTGGACCTACTGGAGGAACACGACCTTTACCTCAAGTTGGAGAAATGCACCTTTCACTCTGACACCCTCGATTACCTGGGGGTAATCATTAAAAATGTAATGCCACCACTGGCATTAGTCCAACTTGGACACGAAAGGGCGTTCACGACTTAGCGAGTATTCTGCCTTCAGTCACGCGACCTGGTCATGGGATACACGGCGCTTAACTGAGCACGTGATCCTAAGGTACACTAGGGCAAGTCGTGCCACTAGGTATTCCAATGATCGATAAGATGACTTGCTCGGAGCGAGACAAGTGAAGCATGCGTGAGAGATGAGAAAGGAAGTGGTGATTGAAGAAGACCAAGATGGCGTATCTTGGTCTTATTGAGCCACTATTTATACATATATGAGGTAGCTTTAAAGCTCCTCCCGAATCCGTACGACGAATAGCGTATGTAGCTCGAACCCTACTACAGCTATCCTAGTGTTGACTCATGCCCTATTGGCATGTGATAGTGACTCCCCGCTGACTGATGCTACTAGTCCATGACACATTACGACTTACTAACGTGGTCATATCTGTATAGTAAGCATTCGTTTCCACGCCCATGACATCACCCCCTTTTCAGCCGCGATGACCACGGCGCCAAGTAGGGCCTACCCCTCCTACCCAGGCTTCCTGCCTCTCTGTGATCCGGTCCAATACATTTGCCATCTCCAACCTGAACTTGCACCAGGCTAGCTCCGCCTGTACCCCCCTGAGCGCCTGGGCAAGGGCATGCAGTCGCTGCTCCATCCTCTCAGCCTCATGTCGGTAGGCACAGAATCGAGTCAACTCAGCTTTTACCCCCACGTCCTTCAACTCGTTCACCGCGCGGTCCGTCTGATGTTGATTGCTGTGCCCTGTGACCAAGGGGTACAAATCTTCGGGGGTGTAATGGGGCTTGCCGGCTTCTCGGACTTGAGGCTTGGCATAGAGCGGATGGCTGTACACCTTGTCGCTATCGTCCACCAATCTGAGGACAAGGGGGTCCGGCCCCATGACAACCTGGATATAGGTGGCCTGGCAGGTTACGCCCTGGCCGTCGGTGATGGGGTAATGGATGAAGTCGTCCCCCCGATTGTGTTTGTAGCCATGTGGGGCGGTGCGAGAGTTGCCCCCTAGGTAGTGGAGGCGGACGGTGGGCAGAGGCGCACCTTCCATGTTGACGACGACCCCGGCGCGGTACAGGGGTCGACCCGTGGTGTCGCATGCGTATGGGGTTTCGTGTGGGTCGTCAGTGTCAGTCGCGGTGATGAGATAGGGCTGCTCAGCTGGGTACCAGTCCCTCAGAGCTCCCTCAACTGCCTCGTACACTGCTCTTTCAGAGTCGCGATGTGCTGCCGGTGTCGGTGGAGGAAGCAGGCTCTCTTGGCCGCGGCTACTGCTAGCTGTCGCCGCTCCCATGCTCCCGCCGAGTCCCTCCAATTCCGCGCCTTCATCCACTCCTGCCATCGTAGGGTTGCCAGCGTCTTCTTCTTGGAGTTCGACCCTGATGGGGAGAGGTCAAGGTGAGGGATTTTCACTCCCTCCGAGAGCTGCACGAAGCCAAGTAATCTTGGCTTCCATGTAGGGGGCTGTGGAAAGCCTCTCTCCGACGCCGTTGGTGAGCCAGTACGTGGCGGGTTGGTCGGGGTCTTCCACGTCGATGATTGACTGGGTGTGGTCGAGGGCGTGGCGGAGCTCTTCATAGGTGAGGCTGTCGACGAGCCTGGCAGTGAGAGGGGCGGTCGAGGTGGAAGCGGGAAGAGACATTTCGAGTGTAGTGTGGAATCCAGTGTGATGAGATGGGGAATAAGTCATGGTGTGTCCTCGTCTTATACGTATCTTCCTTTGGTTTAAACCCCACTCATACTCTGCTAGGGCTTCGTCAGCGAATATGTCATCTTTATCGACCCACTGGTTCTCCGAGTCGGAGTACCCTTTCCATTTCACGAGGTACTGTAGTTTCTTGCTCCGGCCGAATCTTCTGGAGTCTAGAATACGCTCCACTTCATACTCCTCTTCGCCATCCACTAGATCTGGTGGTGGGCGCTGGAAGTTTTCTCCATGCAGGGGCGTCTCACGATAAGGTGTGAGTAAATTGATGTGGAACACAGGGTGAATACTCCACTGCATGGGAAGTTCCAGTTGATAGTTGACCAGTGATAGGACGCGTGTGATCTTGAATGGGCCGTGTCGTCGTGCTGCTAGCTTGGCAGTCGGTTGATTGGTCCGGAGGTGTTGCCCCTCTAGCCATACTTGATCTCCGACCTGATACTTGGGCGTGTTCCGGTGTTTGACCCACAGTGATTGTGCCTTCTTGATAAGGTTCTGGGCTTCTTTCTGTGCTTCTCGGAATTGTTGGAGTCGCATGAGTACCTGTGGGATTGGGGACGGCTTATCGATCCAATCAGCGCGAGGGTCATATCCCATCATAAGTGAAAATGGGGACTTCCTTGTTGCTTCGTGCGGCCAGTTGTTATGCGTGAATTCCACCATTGGCAGGAATTGTGCCCAGTTATCTTGTCACTCGTTAGTCCAGAACCGCAGATACTGTTCCAGCCATTGATTGGTGCATTCCGATTGCCCGTCCATTTGTGGGTGGTACGCCGTGGAAATATTCTGATAGATGCCGAGGATTCGGCAGAGTTCCCGTGTGAACTTTGATGCGAATCTCGGGTCGCGGTCGCTGATGATTTTCGCCAGTAGTCTGAATCTCCGAAACACGTGGGTGACGTACAGTGCTGCTGTTTCTTCTGCGGATATTTCTTCATTACAGGGGATGAACACCAATGCTTTAGTGCAGTCATGGTCGGTTACAGTGAGAATCGAATCGTATCCCTGTGACTCCGGCAGTTTAGTGATGAAGTCAAGAGCGATGACTTCAAATGGCTTAGCGTCAGGCGTCGGCGTAATAGGTACTAGCGGGGCTTTCGTGGGGTGGTTGTTGACCTTATGTCGTTGGCATTCTGCACACCCTTGAACATATTCGGTGACGTGCTTGAGCATGTTTGGCCACCAGTGGTCGCGTTCGATGATCCTTGCGGTTTGCTTGATTCCTGGGCGACCATAGACTGGGGGGTCGTGGTGGTTGGCGATGACAGTGCGGATTTCTCCCGACCCTCCAGTGACTACTCGTGTGCCTTGGTGGTACCAGACTCCATTGATTTTCTTGAGTTTGTGTGAGTCTACCCAAGGGCATAGGACGTCTTCGTCTTGTTCGTGTGTTTCTGGTGCTTGCGTGGTGATATTTCGCACGAACACCTTTTCAGGTAGGACGACGACTCCTTCGTTGTCTCATTCCCCTCTGTCGTAGTCAGGTCTTCACGATAGGGCGTCTGCACGACTGTTGTTGGTTCCTTTGATGTGGTGGATCTCGAAGTTGTATTCCATGAGTTCCAAGACTTCTCGGGCCACGCGACGACTTATCTTTTGCAGTGTTTTCCAGTGTGTGAGATTGAGGTGATCTGAGAAAATTTTGATTTTGTGTGGGGATCCTGCTAGGAATGGTCTCCAGTGTCGCAGAGCTTTGACAATTGCCAGGAGTTCCAAGTCGTAGATGTCGTAGTTGTGCTCAGCTTCGTTCAGGGTGGCCGAAAAGTATCCAAGAGGGTGTCTCTTTCCGTCTTGTTTCTTCTGCAGGAGTACCGCGCCTACCACGTATCCCAATGCATCTACCTCGAGTTCGAATTGATCTGTTAGTGTGGGGTGCGCGAGTACGGGTTCGCTGGTAACCAGGCATTTGAGGGTCTGAAACGCCGTTTCTTCATCTTTGCCCCATGTCCATTCCGCGTCCTTGCGTGTAAGTTTGTTAAGGGCTCGTGCGTGCATGGCGAAACTGCGAATGAAGAGGCGGTAAAAATTGCAGAAGCCAAGGAAGGAGCGTACATCGCATACCTTCGTGGGTGTGGGCCAGTCTCGTATGCCAGCGATTTTTACCGGGTCCATGCGAGTTACCCCCTTTTCAAGGATTACCCCCAGGTAATCCATTCGCGGTTGGTGGAAGGTGCACTTGGACAGTTTGAAGTAGAGGTCGTGATCCATTGCGACTTGAAGTACTGTGCATACTGCGTCAATATGTGCTTGGAGGCCAACGTGTCCCAGTGTCGCGATGCTGATGTCATCCATGTAGATGTGTATGATGGTACCCATGGCTGCGAAGACGCGGATGGTGTCGCCGAGGATGTCATTCATCATGTTCTGGAATGTCGCTGGTGAATTTGTGAGTCCGAAATACATAACGTGCAGTTCGAATAGTCCATATTTTGTCTTGAATGCCGCTTTGTACTCGTCGCCTTCCTTGATACGTACGTTGTTGTATCCCCAGCAAATGTCGAGTTTGGTGAAGATGTGTCCATTTCCAAGGTCGTTGATTAGTTCCGACATGAAGGGTAGCGGGTACTGGTTACGTATTGTGCAGGCATTGATTCTCTGGTAATCTTGTACTGGTCTCAACTTTCCGTCTTTCTTCTTGATGAAGAAGAACAATGACGCGTAGGGTGACTTTGATGGTCAGATGTATCCTAGCTTGAGTTGTTCGTCTAACCATTCGTGCAGTTGTCCGTCTTCGTCCTGTGACATCGGGTAGATCTTGCAGTCGATGCTAGGGGGTGTGCCAGGTTTGAAGTCGATTGCGTGGTCCCATGGTTGTGATGGCGGGAATCGGTGGGATGCCTCTTCGCTGAAGATCTTTGCAAACCTGTTGGTATGGCCCAGGGAGGTCTGCGATGACCGTGTTTTGGTTAGCAGCTATGGCAAGTTTGGTGGCTGTGGTACGTATCTGGCATTCCTTTTCGAGTTCTTGGACGATATTTTCTGCCTCGTCTTGAGTGATTGCTCTGGCGATGGTGGTTTGTGGTTCTGCGGGGTTGATCGACCGAAGTACCACCGGGAGTGCTCCTTCATGAATGGTGGCATGTGCCCAGCTGATGGTTGGTTTGTACATGGCCAGCCAGGGGTATCCGAGAACGAGGTCTTCGTTTCCTATGTCGGTGACAAGGAACCTCATGACCTTTGAAACGCCGTTGGTCTGGACATCTAGATCGATAAAGTGTGTGATGGACCCAGCTTTATTCTCCGTATTATCAATGTTCCATATTTTTTTTGGTTTCTTGAGGGCTTGTAGCCCTAGGCCCATGCGTTTGGCAAACGTGGGTCTTATAAAGTTGTCGGTGGCTCCAGAGTCTACGAGCCCCTTGATGTCGGCCATTGAGTAATTTGTACAAATCGATACTGGAATTTGGAGCGAATGGTAGCGAGTCATGATTACAGAATTACAATTGACTGCCCTCACCCAGGCCGATGGGTTCAGGCATCCTGAAAACCCTCTTGGGTCCAGAGATCCTTGAATACGAGGTCTTTAACCTCATCGCTAGCTCCCCTCAACGTTTCCATCCATCCTTTTGCCTGTTCTTCGGGTGTGGCTTCCGCACGACGTACTGTTGCCGGTTCTTGGTAATAGTTGGTTTCTGTGCTGCGACTTGTGCTTGCGCACGGCTGAAACTGCTGCCATGGTTTTCTGGGGCGTGTGCAGTCCCGTGAGAAGTGACCCGGGTTGTTACAATTGTAACAGATCACTTCCCTTATGTCGTGGCGTTGCCCGCTCCCTCTATTCTGCCCTGGTCCTCCTCTGGGTGGGAACGGCAGTCGCTGGTTTCCGCGATTCAGATCCCCTACTTCTGCAAGGCGTGCGTGAGTTCTGTCCGCTGATGTATCCATCACGTTTGGATCGTAGCGTGGAGGTGGGAACCTTGGAGGTGCCCACTGTGGGGCGTACCCACGATTCTGTTGTGGTCGCGGCAGCGGGGTGTTGTGGGGTGTGGCGTTGAGTCCCAGTCGTGCGCGCAGGTGTATATACTGCTTTTGCTGGCGCAACGCCACCTCCTTCCACTCGTTGAAGGTTTGCGGATCATCCAATTCGTAGATTTTGGTGAACAAGGCCCTCGGGAGGCCTGCCATGAATCGATCAAGCATTTGGCGGTCATTGAGGCGGTAGTCAGCCTTCCGTGCCAGCTGTTCGAAGTTGGTGACATACGAATCAATCTTGTCACGGACGGGGAAATAGACGCTTACTGTACGGATATGACCACGTTAGTAAGTCGCAATGTGTCATGGACTCGGGGATCAGTCAGTGCGTAGTAGAATCACATGTCGATGTGGCATGTGTTTATCACAGGATAGTCATAGTAGGGTTCGAGCTACTTTAGCTATTCGTCGTACAGATTGGAGAGGAGCTTTAAAGCTGCCTCGTATATGTATAAATAGTGGCTTCGGAAGACCAAGATACGCCATCTTGGTCTTCTTCAATCACCACTCTATTCTCATCTCTTGAACGTGTGCTTCGCTTGTCTTGTTCCGAGCAAGTCGTCTTATCGATCGTCGGAATACCTAGTGGCACGACTTGCCCTAGTGTACCTTTGGATCACGTGCCCGAGTTAAGCGCCGTGTATCCCATGACCAGGTCACGTGACCTCGAAGGAATATTCGCTAAGTCGTGAACGTCCTTTCGCAGTCCAAGTTGGACTAACGCCAGTGGTGGCGTTACATTAAGACCAAGATCTACTCACCGTGGCGTTCACAACCCGAGACCAGTGGAGAGATTTTCAGACCTATTCCCTCAAACGGCGAGGAGATCGCAACGTACCCACCCAATTCTTAGGAGCTGCTCGGTGGAGAGAGTATCACGGAGAGACCGGATACTTCGTAGACTTCGCATCGGGGCCAACCCGATATCGCCCCGTTGAGTTCAATTTTGACCATCTGTGCTGGGTTGAGATTACGTGGAACCCGATAGACAACCGATACGACGCAGTACGCCCAGCAGGAAGAAATTACAACTGCGACATCGACGCACGAAACCTACCCACACGTGAAGAGTGGGGACGCATAGACGGTCAACCAGAAGAAGAGCCCAGCACCTCGGAACCAAGAACCCCTGCACCATCCGAAACTTGTGAAGATAACGAAGACACCGACAACGACGAAGAATCAGAAGTCGGAGACATCGTACAAACAGCTGAGTCCTTATGCATAAACGAACCCGAAGACATTCAAGTACACTCTCCCGTAGAAATGGCCACAACCACAATCACCCGTGAAAATCTGGAGGTTGAAGAAGCACGAAGAATCATCGAAGAAGCGGAAGCCCATCTACACCCCATCAACCCCACAACTGGACACCGCATGACCGCAGACGACGCGGCCATATTCAGAGCAGTGGGCCCAGACATCCCTGATCCCCCACCAGGAGCAGGGGGACCCCCACGACCCAGGAGACCCGGGGGACCCTTCGGCCAAGGACCACCCGGAGGCAGAAGAACCCCATTCGGAGGAAGGCAACCCCAGTTTGGCGGAGGAGATGGAGGAGACCCCTTCGGCGGGGGACCACCGCCACCACCGCCACCCGCAGCAGGACCGGCGCCAGGTGCGCCACACGGAACGGACAAGCTAGTAGGAGAACCCCCCAGCATTTTTGACGGAAATCGAGATGAGTACGAGTCATTTCTCACGCAGTGGCACATCTACTGGGGACAAAATTCGGAGGCGCCGATCATGACCAACGTCTATCGGCGATGCCTCCTGTTTCTAGGATTTATCAAAGGACCAAGGGTGTCAAATTGGACCCTTGGGTTCCTCCAGTGGCTAAATAACGAATTGCACCAGGGACGCAACCGGTATGACCCTTTCTTGTGGGACACTCTGACGGCAGGATTCTCGGATCGATTCTCGAACGTACTCGAGCAAGAGCAGGCCCAGGCCATGTTGGCCAAGGGATTTAAAATGATCAGTGATGACATTGATTCATACGTCACCAACTTTGAGCAGCTAGCGCGGAAGGCTGACTACCGCCTCAACGACCGCCAAACGCTGGACCGATTCACGGCCGGGTTACCGAGAGCCTTGTTCACAAAAATATACGAGCTGGACGACCCGCAAACATTCAACGAGTGGAAAGAAGCTGCCCTCCGTCGGCAGAAACAATATATTCACCTGCGTGCTCGCTTGGGACTCACCACTACACCCCGCAACAGTCCACCACCGCGACCACAACAAAACCGTGGATACGCCCCGCAGTGGGCACCACCAAGGTTCCCGCCACCACGCTACGATCCAAACGCTATGGATACGTCAGCAGACCGAAGCCCGCGCACGCCTCGCAGAAGTAGGGGACCCAAACCGCGGAAACCAGCGACCGCCCTTCCCACCTAGAGGAGGGCCAGGACAAAACCGAGGAAACGGACAGCGCTGTGACATGAGGGAAGTGATTTGCTATAACTGCAATAACCCAGGCCACTTCTCACGAGAGTGCACACGCCCCAGAAAACAAAGGCAACAATTCCAGCCACGCGCAAGCACAAGTCGCAGCACAAAAACGGGCTACTACGACCAAGAGCCGGTGACCGCACGTCGTGTAGAGGCCACACCAGAAGAACAGGCTAAAGGATGGATGGAAACGCTGAGGGGAGCAAGCGACGAGGTTAAAGACCTCGTATTCAAAGATCTCTGGACCCAAGAGGGTTTTCAGGACGCCTGAACCCATCAGCCTGGGTGAGGGCAGTCAATTGTAACTCTGTAATCATGACTCGCTATCGTTCTCTTCGAATTCCAGTCTCGATTCGTACAGGTTACTCTATGGCCGACATTAAGGGGCTCATCGACTCAGGAGCCACCGACAACTTTATAAGACCCGCGTTTGCTAAATGCATGGGCCTCGGGCTGCAGGCCCTCGAAAAACCAAAGAAAATTTGGAACATTGATAATACGGAAAACAAAGCTGGGTCCATCACACACTTCATCGATCTAGATGTACAGACCAACAGCATCTCTAAGGTCATGAGGTTCCTGGTCACCGACATAGGAAATGAAGACCTCGTTCTCGGATACCCCTGGCTGGCCACATACGAACCAACGATCAGCTGGGCCCACGCCACCATTCACGAAGGAGCACTCCCAGTAGTACTACGATCAATTAACCCCGAAGAACCCCAAACCACAATTGCTAGCGCAATCACCCAAGGGGAAGCTGAAGACATCGTTCAAGAACTAGAGGAAGAATGCCAAATACGCACCACAGCCACGGAACTTGCCATCGCCGCTAACCAAAACACGGTCGTCACAGAACTGCCTGAACCATACCAACGGTTCGCAAAGATTTTTAGCGAAGAAGCGTCCCACCGCTTCCCACCGTCTCGACCATGGGACCACGCGATTGATTTTAAACCCGGCACACCCCCGAGCATCGACTGCAAAGTCTACCCAATGTCGCAAGATGAAGACGGACAACTACGCGAATGGCTGGACGAACAACTCAAACTGGGATACATCCGACCTTCCAAATCGCCTTATGCTTCGTCGTTCTTCTTCATCAAAAAGAAAGACGGAAAACTGAGACCGGTGCAAGACTACTGACGAATCAATGCCTGCACAGTGCGCAACCAATACCCACTGCCTCTCATGACAGAACTGATTAACGACCTCGGAAATGGACATATCTTCACCAAACTCGACGTCCGATGGGGGTACAACAACATACGCATCAAGGAAGGTGACGAATACAAGGCAGCCTTTAAGACAAAATACGGACTGTTCGAACCGCTCGTCATGTACTTTGGACTCACAAACTCACCAGCCACGTTCCAAAACATGATGAATGACATCTTGGGCGACACTATTCGCATCTTTGCTGCTATGGGCACCATCATCCGCATCTACATGGACGATATTGGCATCGCGACACTTGAACACGTCGGACTCCAAGCACACATCGACGCCGTCTGCGCAGTACTCCAAGTGGCACTGGATCACGACCTCTACTTCAAACCGTCCAAATGCACCTTCCACCAACCGCGAATGGATTACCTGGGGGTAATTCTTGAAAAGGGGGTGACTCGAATGGACCCGGTAAAAATCGCTGGCATACGCGACTGGCCCACACCCACAAAGGTACGCGACGTACGCTCATTCCTCGGCTTCTGCAATTTTTACCGCCTCTTCATTCGCGGTTTTGCCACGTACGCACGAGCCCTCAACAAACTCACACGCAAAGACGTGGAATGGACATGGGGCAAAGACGAAGAAACCGCATTCCAAACCCTCAAACGTCTAGTCACCAGTGAACCAGTACTCGCACACCCCACGCTCACGGACCAATTCGAACTCGAGGTAGACGCATCCGGGTACGCAGTAGGTGCGGTACTCCTGCAAAAGAAGCAAGACGGGAAAAGACACCCTCTCGGATACTTCTCAGCCACCTTGAACGAAGCAGAACGCAACTACGACATCTACGACCTGGAACTTCTGGCAATCGTCAAGGCACTACGACACTGGAGACCTTTCCTCGCAGGATCACCGCACAAAATCAAAATCTTCTCGGACCACCTCAACCTCACGCACTGGAAAACACCGCAAAAGATAAGTCGCCGAGTAGCCAGGGAAGTCTTGGAGCTCATGGAGTACGATTTCGAGATCCACCACATCAAAGGTACCAACAACAGCCGGGCAGATGCCCTATCACGAAGACCCGACTACGATAGAGGAGAAAGGGACAACGAAGGAGTCATCGTTTTACCCGAGAAGGTATTCGTACGCAACGTCACCACGCAAGCACCAGAAAACCACAAACAAGACGAAGACGTTCTACGCCCATGGGTAGACCCGCACAAACTCAAGAAAGTCGACGGGGTCTGGTACCATCAAGGTGCGCGAGTAGTCACTGGAGGACCGACAGAAATTCGCACCGTCATTGCCAATCATCACGACCCTCCTGTCTATGGTCACCCGGGAATCAAGCGAACTGCAAGGATCATCGAACGCGATCACTGGTGGCCAAACATGTTAAAACACGTCACCGAATACGTTCAAGGCTGTGCGGAATGCCAACGCCACAAAGTCAATAACCGCCCAACGAAAGCCCCGCTAGTACCTATCACACCGACGTCTGATGCTAAGCCATTTGAAGTCATTGCTCTTGATTTCATCACCAAACTACCGGAATCCCAGGGATACGACTCGATCCTCACCGTCACCGACCACGACTGTACCAAAGCGTCAGTATTTATCCCCTGCAACGAGGAGATATCCGCAGAAGAAACCGCAGCGCTGTACGTCACTCACGTTTTCCGGAGATTCGGATTACCGGCGAAAATCATCAGCGACCGCGATCCACGATTCGCATCGAAATTCACACGGGAACTGTGCCGAATCCTCGGCATCTACCAGAACATATCCACGGCCTACCACCCACGAACGGACGGACAATCAGAGCGCACCAATCAGTGGCTAGAACAGTATCTGCGGTTCTGGACCAACGAGCGTCAAGATAATTGGGCGCAGTTCCTACCAATGGCGGAATTCGCGCACAACAACTGGCCGCACGAGGTGACAAGGAAGTCCCTGTTCTCACTCATGATGGGATACGACCCGCGCGCTGATTGGATCGACAAGCCATCCCCAATCCCACAGGTACTCACACGGCTCCAACAGTTCCGAGAAGCACGGAAAGAAGCCCAAGACCTTATCAAAAAGGCACAATCACTGTGGGTCAAACACCGGAACACGCCCAGGTATCAAATTGGAGATCAAGTATGGCTAGAAGGACGACACCTTCGGACCAATCAGCCCACTGCCAAGCTAGCGGCGCGACGGCACAGCCCCTTCAAAATCACGCGCATCCTCTCCCCGGTCAACTACCAGTTAGAGCTTCCCACGCAGTGGAGTATTCACCCGGTGTTTCACATCGATTTACTCACGCCTTATCGCGAGACGCCCATGCATGGGGAAAACTTCCAACGCCCACCACTGGATCTAGTGGATGGTGAAGAGGAGTATGAGGTGGAGCGCATTCTAGACTCCAGGAAGTTCAGCCGGAGCAAGAAGCTGCAGTACCTCGTGAAATGGAAAGGGTACCCCGACTCGGAGAATCAGTGGGTTGATAAGGATGACGTCTTCGCTGACGAAGCGATAGCAGAATACAAGCAGAGCTCAACCCTCGCCGGGACGTATATAAGCGACCCAAACAACGCTAAGTTTCCCCCACTCATTCACACTGGATCTCACTCAGCAAACACCATGTCCTCTCCCATCTTCTCCTCGTCATCCGCTATCGCCTCCAGCCTCGGAGGATCCTTCACCCATGAGGAACTTGTCGCCGCCGTCAACAACCTCGTCCCCATCGAAGACCTCGACAACCCCAACACCCCTACCACCTATTGGCTGCTCAGCGCCGACGGCCAGCGCCTCAACATCGCGCCGTATACGCAGGCCGAAGTTGATCGGCTTCGCGCAGCTCTCCGAGACCTGTGAGGCTTCCTCACCGGGACCTCTCCCGGTACGAGTGGAGTACGGGGTCGAAGACCACCAAGAACCCGAACACGACGCGATGGGAGGAGTGGAGGGTGACAGCGGAGAGGTGGAGGGCCGAACAGCTCGCGATGGCAGCGACAAGGAGAACGAAGATCCTCGAGAGGAGGAAGTCGTTCGACGCAATGATGCGCGCCAGATTCAAGAACAACCAGAGCGGGAGTTGAAGGAGTGGTACCCAGCTGAGCACCCTTTTATCATCAGCACCACCAACTCTGACAACCCCCGCGAAACACCTTACGCTCTCGACACCGTGGGTCGCCCCATCTACCGAGGCTCCCTTCAGGTGGATGTCCCCTCCGTCTCACACCACACCGCCGTGCTTAACCGCCGGCTCTCCAATAATCGCTTTGCCCCCTACGGCTACGTTCATAACCGAGGGGACAAATTTGTCAACTTTCCTATCACCGATCCGCAGGGCATTACCGCCCAAGCCGCCTACGTTCAGGTCATCATGACCGCCGACCCGCTCGTGCTCGCACTCGCCGCGGACAGCGACAAAACGTACTCCAGGCCGCTCTACACAGAGCCTCAAGTGCGAGAGCGGGGCAAACCCCAATATCGCGAGCTGGAGGTGCAAGCCCTCAAAGCCGGACACGCCAACCAACACCGTCTTGACACGGCGGTTAATGAGCTGAAGGACGTGGGACTAAAAGCTGAGTTGCATAGATTCCGCTCAGCTCAAGTCCGAAGCTGAGAGAGTCGAACAGCGCCTGCATGCGCTCTCACTCGCACTCGGGGGGCTTCAAGCCGACATCGCACGCTCCAAGTTCAGGTTGGAGATGGCGGACATTCACAATCGAGTAGAAGAGGTACAGGAAGGATGGATCGGAGGGATCAGGCCCTCTCAGCACCGTGGTCATCGCGGCTGAAAAGGGGGTGGTGTCACGGACGGGGGAATAGACGCTTACTGTACGGATATGACCACGTTAGTAAGTCGCAATGTGTCATGGACTCGGGGATCAGTCAGCGCGTAGTAGAATCACATGTCGATGTGGCATGTGTTTATCACAGGATAGTCATAGTAGGGTTCGAGCTACTTTAGCTATTCGTCGTACAGATTGGAGAGGAGCTTTAAAGCTGCCTCGTATATGTATAAATAGTGGCTTCGGAAGACCAAGATATGCCATCTTGGTCTTCTTCAATCACCACTCTATTCTCATCTCTTGAACGTGTGCTTCACTTGTCTCGTTCCGAGCAAGTCGTCTTATCGATCGTCGGAATACCTAGTGGCACGACTTGCCCTAGTGTACCTTTGGATCATGTGCCCGAGTTAAGCGCCGTGTATCCCGTGACCAGGTCACGTGACCTCGAAGGAATATTCGCTAAGTCGTGAACGTCCTTTCGCAGTCCAAGTCGGACTAACGCCAGTGGTGGCGTTACAAATGTCGTCACCGACCATTTTGAATCCCTTTGCCAGTGTAGCTTGTGCCTGTTCTTGTTCGAGTACGTTTGAGAACCGATCCAAGAATCCCACCATTAAGGTATCCCATAGGAAGGGGTCATATCGGCTGCATCCTTGGTGCAGCTCATTGTTGAGCCACTGGAGGAATCCGAGCATCCAGTTGGACACTCACGGGCCTTTGATAAAACCTAAGAACAGTAGGCATCGCCGGTAGACGTTGGTCATAATCGGCGCTTCTGAGTTCTGCCCCCAGTATATGTGCCATTGCGTGAGGAAGGATTCGTACTCATCTCTGTTTCCGTCAAATATGGTCGGGGTTTCTCCTACCAGCTTATCCGATCTGTGTGGTGCTCCTGGTGCTGGTCCTGCTGCTGGTGGTGGCGGGGGTGGTGGTCCTCCGCCGAAGGGGTCTCCCCCGCCTCCTCCTCCAAATTGAGGTTGTCTTCCTCCGTGGGGTGGCCTTCCACCTCCGGGTGGTCCTTGACTGAAGCTCCCCCCCGGTCTTCTCGGCTGTGCGGGTCCACCTGCTCCCGGTGGGGGGTCTGGGATGTCTGGTCCTATGGCCCTGAAAATGGCCGCATCGTCTGCAGTCATACGGTGTCCAGTTGTCGGGTTAATGGGGCGTAGGTAGGATTCTGCTTCTTCGGTTATTCTTCTGGCCTCTTCGCACGCCAGGTCTTCTTGTGTCATTGTTGCGGTGGCCATTTCTACTGGAGGGTGGACTTCGATGTTTTCGGGTTCATTTATGCGAAGGGACTCAGCTGTTTGTATTATGTTCCCTACTTCTGATTCGTCTTCATTGTCGGTTTCTTCGTCATCTCCGCTGGTTTCGGATGGTGCGGGTGTTCTTGGTTCGGATGTGCTGGGTTCCTCTTCTGGTTGCCCATCTATACGTCCCCACTCTTCTCGCGTGGGTAGGTTCCTTGTGTCGATGTCGCAGTTGTAATTTCTCTCTGCAGGGCATACTGCATCGTAACAATTGTCTATGGGGTTCCACGTAATCTCGACCCAGCACAGATGATCAAAATTAAACTCAACGGGGCGGTATCGGGTTGGCCCCGATGCAAAGTCTACGAAGTAGCCGGTTTCTCCTCGGTATTCTCTCCACCTAGCAGCTCATAGGAATTGGGTTGGTACGTTGTGGTCTCCTTGTCGTTCGAGGGAGTAGGTTTGGAAATCTCTCCACTGATCTCGGGTTGTGAACGCCACGGTGAGTAGATCTTGGTCTTAATGTAATGCCACCACTGGCGTTAGTCCGACTTGGACACGAAAGGGCGTTCACGACTTAGCAAGTATTCTGCCTTCGGTCACGCGACCTGGTCACGGGATACATGGCGCTTAACTGAGCACGTGATCCTAAGGTACACTAGGGCAAGTCATGCCACTAGGTATTCCGACGATCGATAAGACAACTTGCTCGGAGTGAGACAAGCGAAGCATGCGTGAGAGATGAGAAAGGAAGTGGTGATTGAAGAAGACCAAGATGGCGTATCTTGGTCTTATTGAGCCACTATTTATACATATATGAGGTAGCTTTAAAGCTCCTCCCGAATCCGTATGACGAATAGCGTATGTAGCTCGAACCCTACTACAGCTATCCTAGTGTTGACTCATGCCCTATTGGCATGTGATAGTGACTCCCCGCTGACTGATGCTACTAGTCCATGACACATTACAACTTACTAACATGGTCATATCCATATAGTAAGCGTTCGTTTCCACGCCCGTGACAAAAAAGGGGGTGATTCGCATGGACCCAGTCAAAATTTCCGGAATTCGCGAATGGCCAACCCCAAAAAACGTCAAACAGGTGCAATCATTCCTAGGTTTCTGCAACTTCTACCGTGCTTTCATCCGTAACTTTGCCACACACGCTCGACCCCTCAACAAACTCACGAGGAAGGACATGGAATGGGTATGGGGAACGGAACAACAACAAGCGTTCGACAAACTCAAGACCTTAGTTACGGAAGAACCAGTGCTGAAACATCCGGAATTGGACAAACCCTTTGAACTAGAAGTCGATGCCTCAGGGTACACGGTTGGAGCAGTACTACTCCAACAAGACAAGGACAACAAACGCCACCCCATCACCTATTACTCCAACACCCTCAATGAAGCCGAGAGAAATTATGACATCTATGACTTGGAACTATTAGCAATCGTCAAGGCACTACAAAACTGGAGACCCTACCTCGCGGGATCACCACATAAGATCAAGATGTTTTCCGACCACATGAACCTGCAATACTGGAGGTCCCCACAAAAGATTAGCAGACGGGTCACAAGGGAAGTACTGGAACTCTCCGAATACAACATAGAAATTCACCACATCAAAGGAACCGCCAACGGACGAGCGGACACCCTGTCCAGATGCCCCGACTATGACCAAGGAGAACACGACAATGAACAAGTCACAGTACTCCCCGACCACATATTCGTAAGAGCCGCAACGATTGACACCACGGACAATCCAACACGAATGAGTCCTACCATCACAACGGACGAAATGCAGCCAACATACCCAGTATACACCCAGGACAACAACACGATCAAAACATGGGTAGACCCGCACAAGCTCAAGCACATCGAAGGAACGTGGTATAAGGACGGGCGAAGAGTGGTTACAGGCGACGCCCACGAACGAAGGCGTATTATACAAGCCCACCATGACACCCTAACCTATGGACACCCTGGGATCAACCGAACAATCAAGCTGATCGAGAGGTATTACTGGTGGCCAGGACTCCAGCAAGAGGCACAAGACTACGTCAAAGGCTGCGCAGATTGCCAGCGTATCAAGGTCAATAATCGACCCACACGCACCCCACTACAACCCCTATTTCCCAAACCAGAAGCGACCCCATTTGAAGTCATAGCCCTGGACTTCATCACGAAGCTACCCTTATCGAATGGATGCGACTTGATACTAACCATAGATCACGACTGCTTGAAAGCCACGGTCTTCATCCCATGCATGGAAGAAATAAACGCAGAAGGAACTGCGGCCCTGTACATGACACATGTCTTCCCAAGGTTTGGACTACTGGCGCGCATCATTAGCGATCGAGACCCCAGATTCGCATCAAAATTCACCTGCGAACTATGCCAAATCCTGGGGATAGAACAGAACATCTCCATGGCATACCATCCTAGGACCAATGGCCAATCGGAACGAACAAATCAATGGCTAGAGCAGTACCTAAGGTTCTGGGTCAACGAGCGACAGGACGACTGGATACACTACCTACCAATGGCGGAATTCACGCACAACACTGGCCAAATGAGTCTACCAGGGAGTCCCCCTTTAACGTCCTCATGGGATATAACCCGTGTGCTGATTGGATCGATCGCCCTTCCCCTATTCCGCAGGTAGCGCTGAGAGCGCAGCAATTCAAAGAGGCTAGAACGCGCGCCCAAGAATTGATGATCAAAGCGCAACAGGGGTGGATCAAACACAAAGACACCCCAAAATACCAGATAGGGGACCTCGTGTGGCTCGAAGGACGCCACCTACGTACCAACCAACCAACAGCAAAACTCACGCCAAGGAGACATGGCCCGTTCCAGATCGTTCAGGTGATGTCCGCAGTCAATTACTGCCTAGAGCTTCCCATGCAGTGGAGCATTCACCCAGTGTTCCATATGGACCTTCTGACGCCATATCGCGAAACTCCCACACACAGCCCCAACTATCAGCGCCCACCACCAGAATTGGTTAGCGGCGAGGAGGAATACGAGGTCGAGAAGATTCTAGACTCTCGGCGGTTCGGCAGGACTAGGAAACTGCAATATTTGGTCAAGTGGCGTGGGTACCCAGACTCAGACAATCAGTGGGTCTCAAAGGATGACGTGTTCGCCAATGAAGCGATTCGGGAGTTCAAACGTTCAAACCCCGCCAGAGAAACACATATAAGGACGGGACAAACCCAAGAGACGTCCCCATCTCCTTCATCCACTCTCACATCTACTCATGTCCCAGTCCTCAGTTCAAGTACACTATGTCCTCGACGACCTACTCCCCATCTCAGTCCAACCCACTCTCATCATCCAGGACGCGCCACCGACACCCCTGTCGCTTCCCCAGTCCCTTCACAATGGAGGAAGTCATCTGTCTTCCCCCGTACCATCCCTCCTTCCTTCGCCAACCACTACAAGAGTTGGTTCAAGAGATCCTTCGCCGCCCAACATGTCAGCGACCAACCAACCCGGTCAGGACGAAGCTGCGGTTCAAGAGGAGGACCGAGAGTTCGAAGAATACATGTCAGCGGAACATTGCGCTTTACACCAACACCTCATGTACGGGAACCACCTCACAACCACACACAACGAAACCCCTCCGTTATGCACCACGGATGGAGAACCCATTCTCATGCCGAAAGTTCCTCGACCCAAGGTCTGCATCTACCATGCGGAAGAACACAGCCCGGTTTCCCGACGCCAAGTGGAGACTCCTCCACCCCTCGGATTCCAATACAACAGGGGAGTGCATTACATTCCCTTTCAGATATGTGATGCTCAGGACCGACTGCACCCAGCTCAGTATACGCAGCTCATCCTTATGGCAGACCCATTTGTCCTCACCTACAGGAGAGGCAGCGACCAGCAGTACGGCAAGCCGGTGCATGCCGCCCCTGACTACGAGCGCCCACGCAACATCAACTACAGCGACGACGACCTGATCTTCCTCGACCAGCACAGTATCATGTGGGAGTCGGTCGATCGCTGCCCTAATGGGCATCAAAGATCTCACTCTAACGGCGGAGGTCCACCGATACCGCTGTGCCCAAGCGGGGGTGGAAGCCAAAGAGGCGGAGTTAGCGCGGCTCACGGAGGAGCTCGATCGGATCGCTCGGGTGCGGCAGGACTGTGTACTCCACCTGCAGAGAGCCAACGCACTGTCCTGCATCGAGGAGGAGCAGGACTCGTACCGCCCAGGACTGGAAGCGGGAGCACAGGTCACAGCCCAGAGGGAGGTAGCCCAGCGGGGTCGAGCTGGGGCTTCGACCATAAAAAGGGGGTGATGTTACGTTTCGGACTCATCGGTGCCTTGGGCCGGGAAGTGGACACTGACGCGTCGACTATGACATCACCGTCAGCAGTATATCGTCATGGACTTGTGGATCGGTAAGCCAGGTAAGCTCTGGCATGTGATTGTGTACGATAACCAATCGGATTACAAGGAAGTGACTCATAACTAGGATAGCTGTACTAGGGTTCAAGGTACTTATGCTATTGGCTAGTGATAGTTGAAGCGGCGCTTGAAAGCCCGTGCGGAACTGTATAAGTAGAGTAGTACGAAGACCAAGGACGGCATCTTGGTCTTCTTCCAATACCACTACCATCTACACGTCTATACTAAGAGGTCGTCCCTCTTAAGTGAGTCATCCGGCATATCCCCTTAGACCAGGGATCCCCGTGACTTGTCCCTGATTCCCTACGTGGACAGTGGAATACCCAGAAGGTACTGCAGCCTATCAGATCCAGCTTTACCACAACAAGCGTGTGTCCAAACCATACACCACCTTCTTCGTTATCGACCATCAATCTTGGGAGTTTGCACACTACGCACCAGAAGTCCCACCAGGGATACCTCTACTAGAAGACCTTCACGCATACTTTGGGTTAGATGGACATATCCTCCCTCATCCAGCCTTCTATCCGCAGACCAGTGTTAACCAGAACTTCTTCCTACAAAGGATCGCCACTTGCCAGGAAGCCTAAGTCAGGCAAACGTCCGTGGTAGACATTACAATATGCACCTGAGTGGAGAACCAAGAGGACAAGTTGGTTCCACTCAGGACGCTACAGGGAGGTTTATATACACTACTGGAGCTGAGTTTAAACTGAGTCAACACTATTACTAAGTGTACAGTAAGACTCCATGACTCAGGAGCTGATGCGTTGTGTCTAATAATAGCACTATCTATTGTGCTGACTGATGCACTAGTCATAGTGCTGACACGGTGCTTATCTTTGCTGAGTAAACTTAGTACAGTGAGTAAGCGTAAACTACTAAGTGTGGTCTAGATGTGACGATCACCCGGATCGTCAACGCGGGGTACTCGGGATACTCGGGGGGACCGCGGGAATCCTTCGGTTTCCTGCGGGACTGGGGTGAGGGGCTCTATACCCTCGGGGGTTGACTGTCTTTCAAGCCGGGGTCAGATTCTTGAGCTTCCAAGAGGAGAACTGCTCTGTATAGCTGAGCAATAGCTGGTAGTGGTAGACGAGCTGTATTGGAGGACAAGACACAAGACCAGTACGAGGCATACAGAGGGTACTACAAGCTTCTTAAATACTAGTACAAGGAAATCCTATTTTTGCTTGTTTTTTCTCTAGTTTTTATGAGCTGGTGGGAACCGCAGTCAGAATCTGAAACTTTAAGAACTTTCCTAGCAGAAGGAGAATTTGAAGAACCGAGACATGGAACATGGAAACATCTGATGGACTAAGAAGTAGTGAGAATCTTCCAGAGTTTTTGCTGATGGCACGATCGGTGGATCGTGACATACGCCCCTCTCTTGACTAATTCGTCCCGAATTTTGTTTCCTGTGCATAAGCATGGGTTCTTGAGCCGGGTGTCCTAGGTAGACGAGGGGGTTGTTCCGTGACGATCTGGGTGCACCACGTCTCGATGCGTTGTCGGTACCCTGTTTCTTCATCCGCAGTCGGTTTCGGGACTTCCCGGGGCGTGTCTTGGTGTCGGGGGAAGTGAACGTGCGGTTTGCGGCGCAGTCTTCGCGAGGTGACGTGGTCGGGGATCTGGAGTTCTTGCGGGTTTGCTGGGTCGAGAGCTGGTCCGTTTTGTGTCGATCTCGGCGGGATCGGTCTCGGCGTTGAGCGATGCCGAGATGCTTGTGCCATCGAGTGTGGTGCGGCGGTGTCTGTCTCTGGAGGGTGAGGGTTAACTTGTCGTTGTGCATTCTGCTGGGTGGGACGAAGCTGCGTTAGTGGGGTTACCGGTGTGATTTCGTCTGGGTCTCGCGGGTATTCGAGAGCGCGGGAGAGGAACAGGGGTTGGTAACGCGAGATTTTCGTGGTTGGTGAGGCAGGTTTGTGACCAAAACCGACGATGTGGAGGTTTTCACCCCCCTCCTTAGACGAGGTATCGTCCTCGATACGCGAAGACCCAGGGGGCGACTGGACGGGGGAGCGCGGGGGAACAGGAGGGGCGAGGTCGTCGTCAGCAGCGGCGAGATAGAGGTCGAGAATGTCAAACAGCGGGGAAGGGTCGGTGTCGGACTCGTGTCCGGGATCGACGGGGGCCAGGGAAGGTACGTAGGGCTCGAAGATATTGGTCTCGTCGTCGTCACCGCAGAGGTCGATGACGTCGGGGAGAGGACGGGGAGTAGGAGAACGAGGAGGCGGTCGTTCGTCGACGGGGGTGAAGCTGCGGAGCGCGACGTGAGTGGGGGAACGAGGAACTGGGGATGGAGGGTCGGAGGGTACAGGGTTGGGCAGAGTCGCGGGGAAGAGAAGTTCTAGGGCGTTAATCTGGGCTGCCGGAGTGGACGGGTCCAGGTCACAATCTGCGAGGAGAATGCTATTAATGACCTGTTGCCGTGCTGCGGGGTCGAGATCAAGGATGTTGCGGACGAGATCAGGTACCGGATGAAGGACAGTGAGCGGCGACGGGGCTTTGATATTGTTGACGTGGGTGCGTTGAGGTGCCTGTCGGCCGGGGCAGGAGGTGGAGAGGTGACCCTGTTGTCTGCAGCGAAAGCAACGATTTTCGCGCATGCAACGGTCGCGTTCGGCATCGGAGAGCTGGGGTAAGCGAGGGCGGGAGGTGGTGATGGCATCGACGTCCATTGGGACGACGCCATCAACGGGTGGAACAGGCGGGGGTGTGGTGACATTGGAGGTGATGGGGACAGGTTCTGGACGGCGAGAAGGCTTGACGCCGCGAGCTCGGAGGCAACTGTCGAGAATGCGCGCGCGCTGTGCCTCAGCGCGGGCGGCGTCCTGCCACTCAGTCATGGATTCGGGGGGCGTGGTGCGCAGGATACAGGCCCGGAGCAACGATTCGGAGAGGCCACGGCGGAAGAACTCCACCGTGCCACTGGCATCGCGGTGCCATTCTGCTGCGCTGGCGAGGAACTCGAACTGTGAAATATAAGTATCCACGTCGTCTCCTTTCATCTGGAGCGTTGTCAGTTTCTGGTAGGCATTTTGTTTGCTGAGGGTGTCCGTCCACGCAGCTTTGAATGACGCTTCGAATGTCGTCCAAAGCTGTTCGTCCGTTTCAGCGACGGGGTTTGCGGTTCTTGTCGTCAGGGCGTCGAGTTTTTGTTCCTCGATCTCGACCCAGTTATTGACGGCGGGTCCGCGCATGTATCCGAGGGCGCAGATCACTCGGGAGTATGGGTTTTGTATGAGGGCATGGTCTCTGTTAAGCTTGCGGAACAAGCGAAATTCCCGCAGGAATTGGTCGCTCTCCGTACGGCTTCCTGTGAAAATCGTTGGGGGTGTGCCTTTGAGGGCACCTGTGAGCGGAACTGCGGCCATCGGTACGATCGTGGGAGGAGCGAGTGGTGCGTGCGAAGCTGTCGGGTTCGCAGGTGTGGGTGTGTGCGTGGAGGATTCTATGAGGGCTAGATCAACGTGGATTGGAGTGAGGCGACGGAAGGCTTCTGTGAGTTCCGTGACAGGGTCCGGGGAGGGATTGGTGAATGTCTCGTCTTGTTCCTCGGGCTGAGCTTCGACGACAGGGTCGTTGACTGGGGTGGGTGCGACGGTAGGGGGCAGTCGGTCGGGATTGGCTTCGTCTTCAGGGAGCCACCAGCCTAGGTCGAGAGCGTTCTCCCGATCGATAACTGCGGATTGTCGGGTGCGGTGGATGTGATGTCCGAGATGAGGGTCAAAGTAGCGTTCTACAAAGTACCACGCGTCGTTGATGAATTCTACGAGAAAGACTTGCTGACCGACTACGCAACGGTAGCCTCCGTGGTGATCTGTCGGGGATGTGTTCCAGTAAGCGGCTCCTAATACGTGTGCGGGGAGGTCGTCTTCCCAGCGGCGGAGGACTTCGATCCACTCGTCTTCGTCTTCGGGAAACTGTAATCTAAGGCTAGCCACGGTGGTGTTTGGGGTCTCTGGTCTTCTGCGAGGCCGGGCTCAATACCGACTGGGTCTCGGGGCTGTGAACTGCGGGGTCGGGCTATTAGTACCGACGGGGGCCTGGTCTTCTGGGTTCCGGCTTGCCGACGGCGTCGGGAGTCACGGACGAGGGGTCTGGGTCTCTTACTTCCTGTTCCGCACAGGTGGAGCGGGAGCGCGACGGCGTCTCCGAGGGGTCTTCTGTGAACTGCGGGGCCTGGCTCCGCGAAACGCGCGAGAGTCAGTAGGGGATGGTACTGGTCTTATGTGACGATCACCCGGATCGTCAACGCGGGGTACTCGGGATACTCGGGGGGACCGCGGGAATCCTTCGGTTTCCTGCGGGACTGGGGTGAGGGGCTCTATACCCTCGGGGGTTGACTGTCTTTCAAGCCGGGGTCAGATTCTTGAGCTTCCAAGAGGAGAACTGCTCTGTATAGCTGAGCAATAGCTGGTAGTGGTAGACGAGCTGTATTGGAGGACAAGACACAAGACCAGTACGAGGCATACAGAGGGTACTACAAGCTTCTTAAATACTAGTACAAGGAAATCCTATTTTTGCTTGTTTTTTCTCTAGTTTTTATGAGCTGGTGGGAACCGCAGTCAGAATCTGAAACTTTAAGAACTTTCCTAGCAGAAGGAGAATTTGAAGAACCGAGACATGGAACATGGAAACATCTGATGGACTAAGAAGTAGTGAGAATCTTCCAGAGTTTTTGCTGATGGCACGATCGGTGGATCGTGACACTAGAACTATCTAGAAGGTTCCTTCCTTATCCACCAATCGTGTTAGTCCGTACATATATGGAATGTGACCTAATTAGGTTGTCCCATTTAGGGTGCAACTGTCCCAAGGTCACATGCTTGTGGGTGCACATGGTGGCAGCATGTGACTATCAACATCTCATACTTTGGCCCTTTATATCTTCCTCAAATAGATCTGTGTAAATACAGAAAAATAGGAAAATAAATGTACACGTCCATGACAACAGCAGTACGCAAGCCTCACCATATCACTACAACACTGATGCGGCCTGCAAGACCTGCTGCCTCATTACAACACTGACACAGCAGCATGCAAGCCTCACCGCATCACTACAACACTGATGTGGCCTGCTAGTGTTGCTGCAGCTTGGAGCTGGTGTTTTTCTATCTTGTGAAATAAAATTTGGAAACATATGAAAATATTTGGGGAGGTCGACCATCTCAAAAGCTGGGGGGTCCTCTGCCAACTCTAAGCAATCCGATCAGCCATTCTTGCGTCATTTGATGTTAGCTGACAGGTGTCAGCTAATACCCTTCAGCTAATGTCACATAAATCGAAAATGGCTAATCTGATTGCTTAGAGTTGGCAGAGGACCCCTCAGCTTTTTGGCAAAGCAGGCACCTCAAATATTTTCATATGTTTCTGAAATTTATTCCAAAAGATAGAAAATGCCAGCTCCAAGCTGCAGCAACACTAGGCCTGCAAGCCCTGCTACATCACTATGACACCAACACAGTGGTTCACAAGCCCCACCATGTCACTATTGTTACAAACCCTGACCACCAAAGGTGCAGCCCATGTGTATGATGGCCTGGAGATACTGCCAGACCCTGCAGAGACTCCGCAGAGCCAGATGAGCAGCTGTGCTGGATCCCTGGGTGCTAGGGAGCAGTTATGGAAGAACCTGGGCTTGTGACATCACCGATCACGTGACTTGGGCCTGGGCTGACCTAGACTGATGACGATAGATGGTGCAATGCTTCATCTGACCTTCTAGCAGGTTCCATGGCTGTGCATGGACCACCAAACCCTCAGTAGAGCAGACTTAGCTGGGTACAAACCTTATGTACCTGCATGTATATATACCAGTAGCGTTTCATACTCAAGTCCCCAGACTTGAGTTACTTAGCAATACCAGCTAGTACCTTGGTAACTTTGCTCTGTGCTTCTAAGACCATCCTCTTATCTTGTGCACCACCATTCTCGCTGCGCCTCTCCGAGCATACACCTTTGACCAATCCAAGTCTCCTTAGTCATCATCTGCGACTACAACCCCTTGACCTTGTTCTTTCGTTATGCCATCTGCTGGTAAACCCAGAGTCACATGTCACCCCGCTGGTGGTGTCACAACTATGACATCAACACAGTGGCATGCAAGCCCTGCCCCTTCACTACAACATAACATGGCTGGCATACATGACCTGCCATGTCTCTACGACACCAATCATCAGGAAAACCCATGTTTTACTTATTTATACTTTCTGTTCTTTTTGCTCTTTTAGCAAGGGAAAAAAGGACCCTTTCAGAAAAGTACCAACTACTTAAAAAAAGAAATCCCCTCTTCTTTTTCTTTACTTTTCCTACTTTTTAGGCATATTTCTGGGGAAATTTTGGATTTTGGTCTGATTTTGGTCCAATTTTTTGAAAAATTTAGTCCAATTTATTACCATATATGGAATTTTTCGGACCAAAAAATAAAGTTTGGTCCAATCTTTCCATTTTTGGTCATTTTATTCTGTCAATTTTTGGTCATTTGGTACTCTACTCATCCTGTACTTTTTTTGGCAGCTCAGCAAGTAAAAAAAAAAGAAAGAGGGATGTCTTTTTCTTACTTTTTCTACTTGTTTTCTGAAAAGAATGAAAAAGTATGGAAAAGTATGAATAAGTAAATACATGGTTTTCCTGATGATGCAGGCTGCAAGCTCTGCTGCATTGCTACAACACCAATGGAAAGTGGGGAGGAGGCATAGAATAGATAGTATTTGTAGTTTACTCATGTATTAAACATGCATGAATAGATTTGAATGAACTTGTTGACAAACCCCTGCAGGTATACAATACCTGCTGAACCCCAGGGTACCCTCCACCAATACCCGTACCCCTGTGGACAGGTACGGGGACTAATAAAGGGGGTGCACTTGTTGCTCATAAGCCCTCCTTGTTGATAAGTGACCTGAGTGCACTTAATGGCTCAAAAGGACATGCAGATAATGGACTGCTTTAGATTAGATATACAGGACTTGTAGATTAGATATTATGATCTGTACAATCTCAGACTTCTTGTATTCTCTTATCTATGACATCACTTATCTACATGACATCATGGACTCCTCTGGATTGTCCTTGTACTACGTCTTTGTACTTTCCTTTGTCTTATCTTTATTGTGATGTTACTATGATATCATAGTCTGGACTTCTCTTGTTCTATACACCTTGTTTGTCACAATCCAATCATGCCATCGATAATAGATTCAGCGATTCCCAGGTCTTGCTTCTCAGTTCTGGAAGATTCTCATGTTCTCCATCTTCTATTCTATTCTGGAATGTTCCCGACCCTGCTTCTGTGTTTCAGGTTCTACTTCTCTTTCTGCCTGAATGTTCTGTATGTTTCAGTGTTACGAACCCTGACCACCAAAGGTGTGGCCTATGCGCATGATGGCCTGGAGATACTGCCAGACACTGCAGAGACTCCACAGAGCCCGATGAGCAGCTGTGCCAGATCCCTGGGTGCTAGGGAGTGGTTACGGTCCTTACGGAAGAACCTGGGCTTGTGATGTCACTGATCACATGACTTGGGCCTGGACTGACCTAGACCAATGACAATAGATGGCGCAATGCCTCACGTGACCTTCTAGTAGGTTCCATGGCTGCGCACAGACCACTGAACCCTCAGTAGAGTGGACTTAGCTGGGTATGAACCTTATGTACCTGCTTGTATATATACCAGTAGTGTTTCATACTCAAGTCCCCAGACATGAGTTACTTAGCAATACCAGCTAGTACCTTGGGAACCTTGCTCTGCGCTTCTAAGACCATCCCCTTATCTTGTGCACCACTGTTCTCGCTGTGCCCCTTCGAGCGTACACCTTTGACTGATCCAAGTCTCCTTAGTCATTGTCTGTGACTACAACCCCTTGACCTTGTTCTTTTGTTATGCCATCTGCTGGTAAACCCAGAGTCGCACATCGCCCTGCTGGTGGCATGACATTCAGAGTCTCATCTTCTGCTCCTGCCAGCTCACAAAATGAGAGAAAACATAGAAAAATATGATTTCCTGTACAGTATTTAAAGACCCATAGTACATCATGTATTCCTCATTCTAGTCTTGTTCAATACAAGCTATTGCCACTACTTGTCTAGCTCTTGCCTCTTGTTCCAGTACTTGCTCTACTGCTGCATCTGCCTTGGCTGGCAGAAGAGCCTTGTTTACCAGTTGACCAGACCAGATGCACCAGTGCGCTGACAAAGTGTGACCCAGCAGACACCTTACGACTAAGCGGTAGTGACAAGGTTGTAAGCCCACCTCTAGGATCGTAAAATTGTTCTCCTAAACAAGTACACTCCTTTGTCTCTTTGTAGAACAATGTGCTCCTTGTATTTACTGTGACTCTGTGTTACTAGTGTCACCCCTGTAGCAGTAGCATCAGGAAAACCATGTATTTACTTATTCATACTTTTCCATGTTCTTCATTCTTTTCAGAAAACAAGTAGAAAAAGTAAGAAAAAGACATCCCTCTTTCTTTTTTTTTTACTTGCTGAGCTGCCAAAAAAAGTACAGGATAAGTAGAGTACCAAATGACCAAAAATGGAAAGATTGGACCAAACTTTATTTTTTGGTCCGAAAAATTCCATATATGGTAATAAATTGGACAAAAATTTCAAAAAAAATCAGACCAAAATCAGACCAAAATCCAAAATTTCCCCAGAAATATGCCTAAAAAGTAGGAAAAGTAAAGAAAAGAAGAGGGAATTTCTTTTTTTAAGTAGTTAGTACTTTTCTGAAAGGGTCCTTTTTTCCCTTGCTAAAAGAGCAAAAAGAACAGAAAGTACAAATAAGTAAAACATGGGTTTTCCTGATGCTATAAGTAGAGTACTTTGTATGCTCTGGCACATCACCAGTTCTCATCTGTTGTGTGCCAGACACCACCTCTCCTTCACTTGCAAGAACTACTCTGTTGCTGCTTCCAGCTTACCCAGATATCTCACCACAGTCTCTTTTGCCACTGTGAGTATCACTTCCATGTATGCTGTTCATCACTCCTCTCACTGTCAGGTCCATCTTGGAGTCACACTGCTCACTTGTGGCCCCAAAAAATTTCCTTTTTTGGTATGAGTTTCCTATTTTAGGTGGTATGAGGGGGGGGGTCAACCAAAATCCCTTAAAAAAATTTACCTACCCCATGCAATTTTTAACAAATTTGACCCCCCTTGCCACAGATGCCTGCACAACACCTTGCAACACTTCACACCCCCAAACCCTGCACATCTTAGATGCATCCCCTAGCGACCAGGGATAGTTTATGGTATCAGCAGTTTGGTAGTAATTGCCAAGCTGGCTCTCACAGAAGGTTTCCCACAAGCAATTCAGATTGGGAGCTTTGGGCTTCATGCATTTCAAAAAACCTTGAGAGGAACAACTCCACGCAGAAATCACTCAGCAGGAATCAAACCCCAAGACAATCACATGTGTCCATCACAGGCCAAAAAAAAATGGCGATTCTGCATACATATGAAAAGCGTTATAAGATGCCAACACGACGTCCGCAGAGATGCTCAAAAAGGAAAATCATTACGTACACCAACGCAACTCCAGTCACACAGTGACTCAGACCGGCGACGCAACAACGCTTGTGAACCCCCAAACCTGCTCGAAAGTGAAGTTACTCTGGGGGTTTTAATGTCAGGGTATGGCGCCCTTTAAAAAGCCTTTGTTTGCCCCACCCCCTCCCCTAACATTGTACCATTTCTTTATGAAAGCAGATCTGTCAATCAACCAAAGTGCGTCTTCAAGTTTTAAAGCCCCAAAACGCGTCAAAGTGGGCTTGTCAAACTCTCGGATTAAACAGAAAACCACACACACACCAGCAGAGATAATTGTCCTGGTCTCTGAAGACGATGCGCCTGTGATGCGCACCAAGCGGAAGGCGAAGGACCCTGCCGAGAGTAGCTCCGATGTTGAGGTGGTTGAGATACTAGTAGATGTTCAGCAGGCTCACACTTCGAGCTCTAGAAAGATGGAAAAGACGGCACATGGAGCCGGGTTCGGCGGTTCTGGTATTGAGTGTCTCTTCACGCTCCCTCAGGATGAATCTCTCCATTTTGTTGGATTTGGCAGGCCAAGATTACTCGTTCCGACAGAAGACACGCGACATTCTACTGAGGGCGAGCAACCCTTAGCCACTGGCTCTGGCTTTCCTCAAGACGAATCGAGCGTGCCTACCTCTGCGCCTCTCTTGGCAGCCGATCTGGGCGTTTCTGCTCGTTCAGCCATAGTTGCCTCAGACAGTAACTCCCACATTTCCGCAACGACACCATCATCCTGCCTTGATAATCTCATCAAAATTGACGACGAGTGGAGTACAGGTGATGACGAGCTCGCTCGTCCGAATCCGGGCGAGTTCGAAGACGTTCTGAAATTGACTGATGATGATGAAGTCCAACACGTTCTCAAGGTCGAGGGCGAATCTCTATCTGCCTCAGGTGATAACACTCTCGACCAATGTCCGTTCTGCGGAAGAAGCTTGACTAGCCTTGCCCCACTCGTCAGTTCACTTCTATAATCTACCATCGCGTCGTCTTATGTGTCTCGTATCAGGACATACAATTACGAATCAATGACTGCTGCGACTCCTCGGCTCCTGAGCCAGGCCCGCTTGTCTGTCCTCACAACCCTTTCACTGCACCACCGCAGTCTAAATGCGAAGAGCCCGCCGACTGTAACGCGTTCTCGGTCCTCATGTCCTCATGGAAGGCAAACGAAGCATGGAAGGAAGCCGATATGGCTGGGGACCGCAGCTTCCGCCCAACAAAAGCGAACGGTGGGCGAAGAAAAGCGCCGTTTTACAAAGTCATGCAGGGCATGCCCATCGCCGTCGATGCTTTCTGTTATGGTGCGATCCCTGGTGTGACGTCGTACTTCTTAACGTACACCCTCGTCGATGGATTCTGCGTGTTCGATACTTGACCCTGCGTCTTCTAGGCACGCACATTCAGACCACTATACGAGCCTTTCGTCGACTTGGCAGGCAGGTCCGATTTACTGCTCCGGCAAGTTCCTAGGATTCGCTTGTCAATCTGGAGTCTAACAGCTTTGCAGAGGGCACGGCTAACTTAATAATCCACATGCTATCGGTTGATCCCAAATGGGTCCATCCTCTTCCTATGGACGTGCCCACTATGGTCCCCAATTCAGGTGGCGTCAGAGTGACCCTCATCGAAGCAAATCATTGTAAGTTTTGGTCGGGTTGACCGGCTAGTCTGACATGCATACGTTTCAAAGGTCCAGGGTCTTCGCTATTTTTCTTTGAGGGTCCGCAGACCGTGAATGCGGGTGACAGCACATACAAGTCGAGCCACGTGGGCTCAGCTAGAACATTCCGGTACCTTCATTGTGGAGACTTCAGAGCATCCCCGCAGCGCACGCTCCACCCGGCCGTGAAAGACAAAAGAATCGATATCATAGTATAGGATACAACCCCAGAGTGAGCCGAAGCGAAGGTATCTGGTGCCTCCTACTCATTGAGCGATAGTATTTGTTTCCTGCCCAGGCGCAGGTAATTTCGGCATGCGCAGAGCTCTCCAAACGCTTGGTTTCGGGTAAAGGATCGGCGGATGACGACAAGGGCACCGTGAGTAAATGGTTCACCCTAATTCCTAAATCAGAAGCAAAAGGCGACGTCAAACTTGCCAACACACTCATCCTCGTCGGGTGCGTCGCCTTGTGTATCAAGGTTCATGTACGTGAAACCTGACATTGGAACAGCACATACTCCATCGGCAAGGAGCGCATTGTGAAAGGTCTGATCCATACGTGGGGTGTAGGAACACCGGTGCTGACTATCCCTTCCAGCTATCGCGAAAGCACTGGATTCGAAGATCTACTGCGATCGACGGAAAGCCGCGATCCTTCGGTGTCAATCCGACCCGGAACTGCACCGAATGCTAACTGCGGATCCTTTCTCGGCGAACGTTCACTTAGTCCCCCTAAACGTCGCCACGTCAGACCGCCTGAAGGAGTATATGGGACGGTGGAACGGGCACTGGACCAAGGCGGTTGCCTTCCGTCCGACCGGATGGACGTGAGTCTTCTTTCGTTCCACGACAGCCGAACCACTCTATACCTCCACGACACAGCTACTCGCCGCCCGCACCAGCTCGACGCCGTCCGTCGCCTCCACCCTCGTGCGACCACCGCACCGCGAGTTCACACACGCAGATCTCCGGCCCGCGCGGGGCTCAACGCCGAGCGCGCAGCTCTTCGGGGTGCCGTACTCGGAGCACAGCTCGTTCTTCGAGCTCACGTGCTTCGCGCTGTCGCTCGACTGGGCGCGCATCGTCCCAACAGTGAACGTCGAGAACGGCGTGAGCCGCGCAAAGATCTCTACTTGGATCGCGCGCTGGGAGGCGGAGCGCAGGAAGCGCCCGCTTGGGGTCGTCCCCCCGTATCGTACCCTGGAGTATTGGTGATAGGAACGGTAATTGGGTTGCCAGGTTATCGGGATGCCTCGTCGGACGCGTACTAGGAGCATGTCTGTAATATATCTCCATTATCTCTCGGTTGCTATATATCTCACTCATCGGTCGCGGGTCACTTCATAATCTTACCGCTTGCAGCTGTAGCGAGCGATATCGATGACACCTTTTTCTGTCGTCACTCCTTGTTACTTGGAAATCCCAGCCGACATGACCGGCCTGTTCTGCCTAATTTCTCATGCTGCTGACGCTCGTGATATCTTGATTGAAAGAGGAGTACACTGGGGTATCTGTGATGTGATGCACCAACTCTCGCCACAGACAGGTCCTCGACGGAAGCGGCGCTCAAGAACGCCTGTTTGTTATCATTTCTCCTCGAGCGTGATCTAGAACCGTGGGATCTCTGCACTGTTTGACAAACAAGGGTGGTCACCGCCTTCTTCCTACACCAGACCACTTCGTGGCAAGCGATTCGCTGGCCGTATAAGATGCAAGATCAGACGCAAGAGATAGAACCTCTGTCATCGGCACCACCCGGTCACGCGCAAAGTTCAGGCGCGTGCATGGGTGCGTGATCTTGAACCCGAGCCTGAGCCGTGGTGACACGAAGATGTGCGCGATCGGCGCTCCCCTATTGAGCACGTATAGGTCGTGGGGTGGGGGAGACAGTGAGTGTCCCAGTGATTCGGTGCAGGGCACAGTCAGTGCTAGTGCAGTGGCCCGCGGGGGAGGTACACAGTTTCGCCGGCCACGCCCTCAGGCTTGAGATGCCAGTTGACCAAACTCAGCCCTTAACAGTAACATTCAATGCGTAAGTTGATTCGCGATTCTTCAGTTACAGACGACAACAGGTGGACACAACCGTGACATGTTTCTTCACCATTCACCTCCTACAGTAATCGATCCTATTTTCTCCTTTTCTGACATAACCGCGATTCCAAGGGAGACTTGGCTCCATACTAGTCGACCTCCATACTATTTCCGCTTTGCTGGTGGATGGATCGTTAGTAAATGCTAATCCCATGCAGCCAAGACCCACTTACCTTTTTTTCCTTTTGTTTTTCGTTGAACGCTTCCACGTGCTTGCTGGTTATGCCCGACCGTAAGATGTCGAAAACCCCGGAGTAGACGAGAGCGCCATCCGGGAGCCCAAGCAGATTCTGCTTTCTCAAGGATTCTGCCCAATGGTCACTATGCGTTATAAACACATGTCGCCATGGTTTGTACTGTTTTGGTTTGTTCTTTTGGGTTCGAAGGGAAGCTGGAATGATTTTCTTGATTTCGTCGAAGCCATCTTTCTTTGCACCGTGCTCAGTGGAGACGGTCACTTGAATCGTAATGACGAACTCGTCGGTGATAACGATGGCATCGGCGGTGGAGAAATTTTTGGGTTTAGGCAAGAGACAAAATGGAGGTTTATCACACCCATTCACCTCTTTCTTACTCAAAGTGCTGTTCCTGTCGAAAAAAGTCGTCTGTTCCTTTCCACACGGCGGAATTTCGAGATCAGCCTGATTAGTAGCGAAGCAGCGAAGAGGCTCCGCATTCGGGCGAGCGTATAACCAGCTAAGGACGAATCCTTCGAACATCGTGCCCGCGGGTACTTTAAAGGATGGTTGTGTCAATATCATCTGGAAAAAATCGATTTGAACTTGGGCGTTGGCGTCGGCGGCAGCATATGAGATAATCTCCTTGATATGGTCTGTTGCTATCTCTGCAATTTGTATCCTTCTCCCCGTCCTATCTTGACCCTTTGGTCGGATCGAAAAAAGGCGGTGAGAGACGTTCGCTTCGTCGAAATTTACAATTTTGGAAGGGTTCTCGACAAACCTGCGCGCAGCGCTTGTCACCGAATGCTCGTGCTCTGCTTCGGCGTCGAATTGCAATAGGTCTAAGCAAGTCCGTGCAGAGGGACCCCACTTTCTGTAAAGGCGTTGGATATTGCTGATGTCGAGATTGAGTACTTTGCTGTGTGGAGAGGTAAGCGAGTGAGAATCATTTGTAGAGTCACCAACCTGAGAGCTGTTATGTCCTCGATGGAAACGTGGTTCATTACAAACATACCCGCTTTGCAAGTCTTTCGCCAATTTTTCCACCTCGTCTCCACTGGGGAGGTGGTTTGAATGAGCCAAGCAGTTTTCCGCTCGGAAACAGTCAGAAAGGCGGAACAGGGCTGGGCCACGGCCGGTTCTCCATTGGAGTCGGAAAGAGCCCAAGTACCAGCTGGAAAGTACTTGGGATCTGCATTGAGGGGGTATCTATAGACGCCACCTTCGTGGAAGAGAATGAAGAAATCACGTTGTTCAAGGGCAACTGGCTTCCTTTCGCTAAGCCTGCGGAATAGTAGGTAATAAAGAAAGCAGGTTTTCCCTACTTGCATTCAGGAGGCGATTATTCGACGATCAGCGAGGAGAGCTTACCAATCCCTGGTTGACCGGTCACAACAACCCCACCACAATTCCTTTCAGTTCTGTGATCTTCTTTGAGCACGTCGAAAGCAACGTCGTACTCTGGTCGAACCAGAAGACCGCGTGTTTCATTGTAACCAAGTTCGCTTATCTTCAGGTGGCCGATATGTGTCTTCGGCACATATTTCCATGTGGTTCCACCATCTGATATCTCCTCCAGTATGACATTGAGGTCTTCGCCCCACAAGGTTGTGTACAGTTGTTCGGCGATTTCCACCACTGGCGGCGGAGCAGCTGTGTGTTAAACCTGATCGGAGGGTTGTCAAGAATAATTGTGCTCACCTGAACCTAAATCGACATAAAGGTAGACATGCAGGTTCCCCGGCTCAGACCAGCGAGGCGGCACTGGGTCTGTATCCCTTGCACCCGCCAATCCGTTATCATGTGGGGTGCACACTGCCCTGATATGGAGGGTATTTCGTGGCTCCATGGGAACTGGAACAAGCTGTGGACAGTCAAATGTGAGTTGTAATGCTGATTTGTTGAAGATCACTGACTAAAGAGCGAAGTGAACAGTCGAAAATGGTGAGCTCCTGACGTCCCAAGGTTGCTCCCAAGGGTGAAATCACATCCCTCCAGATGGCCCTCCGAAGGTGACCAACGCTAGATATATCATCTCCCTGGAAAGGAAATAGTCTCAAAAGCCATGGTATGGAGACCCAGATCTGAGTTTCCATGGCGGTGGTAGGAGTTGAGGGACGTTGAGGGGTTGGAAAGATGGCCGATGCTGTAAATGTAGAACGACGTCATCGCATCAAGATGATATAAGATTCGCAATGGCGAAAGCAGACGCGTCAATCAATCGGAGCGTGTCTTCTTCAAGTCTTCAGGCACCACAACGCATCATAGCGGGCTTATCGAGCTCTTATAGACTCTGAGGACTGCCGTGCATGCCAAGCGGAAGGTGAAGGTCCATGCAGAGAGTTCTGATGTTGAGGTGGTCGAGACAGATGCTCAGCAAACTCACGTTGCTTCGAGCTCTAGAAAGAAAAAAAGATGGGACATGGAGCTCGGTTCGTCGGTTCTGGTATTGAATATCCCTTCGCCTTCCCTCAGGATGAATTTCTCCATTTTGTTGAATTTGGCAGGCCAAGATTACACATTCAGACAGAACGCATGCAATATTCTACTGGAGACAAGAGATCCCTAGCCAATGGTCGTAGCTTTCCACGAGACGAAGCGAGCATGCCTACTTCTGCGCCTCATTCAGCGGCGGATCTGGGCTCTTCCGCTCGTTCACTGGCAATCATGTTTGCCTCCGACAGTGACTCACGAACCTCCCTCTGCTTCAGGTGATATCGCTCTCGACCAATGTCCGTTCTGCGGAAGCAAGCTTGACGAGCCTCGCCCCACTCCGAGTCGTCAGTTCACTTCTGCGATCTACGGTCACGTCATCTTATGTGTCTCGTAATATGACATACAATCACACATCAACGACTGCTGCGACTCCTCTTCTCATTCGACTCCTTCGCCAGGCCTGCTTGTCCCTCCCCACAACCCGACCGCGGCCTCACGGCAGTCTAAATGCGAAGGACTCGCTGACTGTGACGCGTACTCGGACCTCATGTCCTCGCGCAAGGCGAACGAAACGTGGAAGGAAGCCGATATGGATGGGGACCGCAGCTTCCCGCCCAACAAAACGAATGGTGGAAATGCATTGTTCCACAAGGCCGTCGCCGTCGATGCTTTCTGTTATGGTGCGATCCCTGGTGTGACGTCGTACTTCTTAACGTACGCCCCCGTCGTTGCATTCTAGTGTTCAATACCTGACCCTGCCTCTTCCAGACACGCACATTCAGACCACTATACGAGCCTTTCGTCGACTTGGCAAGCAGGTCCGATTTATCGCTCCGGTGAGTTCCGAGGATTCGCTTGTCAATCTTGAGTCTAACAGCTTTGCAGAGGGCACGGCTAACGCGTCGCCTTGTGTATTAAGCTCGTGCACGTGAAACCTGACATCGGAACAGCACATACTCCTTCGGCAAGGAGCGCATTGTGAAAGGTCTGATCCATACATAGGGGCGTGTGGGCACTTCAGCGCTGACTATCCCTTCCAGCTATCGCGAAGGCATGTATTCGAAGATCTACTGCGATCGCTAACTGCGGATTCTTTCTCGGCGAACGTTCACATAGACCCCTAAACGCCTCACGTCAAACCTCCTGAAGGAGTATATGGGACGGTGGAACGGCACCGGACCAAGGCGGTTGCCTTCCGTCCAACCGGATGGACGTGAGTCCTTTTCGTCCCACACAGCCGAACTACTGCGTACCTCCACGAACACAAAACTACTCACCGCCCACCGGCACCAGCTCGACGCCGTCCGTCGCCGTCACCCTCGCGCGACCCCTACACCGCGAGTTCACACACGCACATCTGCGGCCCCCGCGCGGCTCAACGCCGAGCGCGCAGTTCGGCGTGCCGTACTCGGAGCACAGCTCGTTCTTCTAGCTCGTGCTTCGCGCTGTTACTTGACTGGGTGCGCATCATCCCGACAGTGAACGTCGAGAGCGCCGCGAGCCGCGCGAAGATCTCTACTTGGATCGCGCGCTGGGAGGCGGAGCGCAGGAAGCGCCCCGCCTGGTGTCGTCCCTCCGTATCATACCCCGGAGTATTCGTAACAGGAACAGTAATTGGTTTTCCGGGTTATCGGGTTGCCTCGCCGGTGCGCGTACTATCATAGTATCAATCGCGGGAGCTCGGATAGGACCAATAGTTACGGAGTGAAGTCGCACGGAGAATGATGGGAATTGTGGGGGAGCGATTATGACGCTTGCTCCTTGAAATTTTGTATATTAAAAATCAGCCGCCACCAGTTGGATGCGGCTGCCGGCCCAAAAGGAATGCCACGCCTTGCCACTGGTCGGGAGCGAAGTATGGCGAATAATGCCTCTGCGAGCTTTCCTCGTTCGCTACGGCGAGATCGGCTTCACGGACCCCCAATTCAAGATTCTACAACAGGTCTCCTCCTCGGACCGCTGAATCACTTGAACAGCGTCGCGCAGCAGCTCCTTCAGTCACTCTCTCCGCCGCACACCAAACCCCCGCTCCCTCCTTCGATAACTGCCCTTGCGGAAGCAGACGCGGCTCTCGCTTCTGCTGTCCAGTTGGCTCATATCCATCAAAACAAGCAAAAACGTATCGAAGCGCTGAAGTCCGATGTCCTTGCGCTAGAAAACTCGTAGCGTAATGTGATTGTGCAGCTTGAGGAGGGCAGACGCGATCTCGAAGTGATCATTGGGGAAGGGGACGTGCGTCTGGATGCTATAGAGCAAGCGAAAGCTGGTATGGCGACCGCTCGCTTGTCGGTTTCAACGCCGCGATAACTTCATCTGTGGTAGGCGCTATACCGTACCCTGAACTCCTCGCGTATGCACAAAGTCTAAGTGCATTTACCTCTGCACCGCCCAATTTGCCCGACCTCTCCTTGCCTGGCCAACCGCCACCGCCTCTCTTCTTCCCGCCCTTTCCTAACGAAGAGAAAATGCGTCGTGGGCGCCTCAACGACGAAGAGCCACTTGGACCCTTGGGTGAGACGCACTCTGTTGGTCGACGTGAGTGCTGTTAGACATTTGTTCCGCGGACTCTCACGTACATGACGCCTCCGGTAGCGCCATCACCGTCCCCTGAGCCCCACCGCGGCCAAGCAGCCAATCCGTACCGCCCCATGGACAATCGACCTCCGCAGCAAATGTTTGATCTCGACCTCGACCTCAACCCCGACCTTTGATCCTATTTTTCACTCAGCTGCTTCTCGACCAGCGAACATTCAACGCATGCTTTGAATGGACAACCGGTCAAGCATAGCAGTAGGTAGCGTAGCCGACATTCTGTTACCCGAACTGCTGATTTGTGGTCACTATTGAGAGGGACGGGGTGAGGTGGGCCCTCGGCCGTCACCCCCAATTGCCGAGAGTACCGTGTTACACTCTTTGAGCGTGTTACTTCAAACTGAAATACTTATGTATATAAAGGACGGTCTGCATGCAGCTTGTTCTCAACTGACTTTTCGCTATCTTAAATCTCAGCAGTTAACCTCTCTCGTCTCGTCTCGTCTCATCTTCCCATTGCGACAACTTTCCATCCTCTCGTACCTGTCCAAATACACCTTGCTCATCCACCGTCCATCAGCATCACTGAGATTTCACCGAACCCATTCCACTACTCCACTTCTAATGATGCCTGATGGACGTAACTTCCTCTTGCCCTCACCCGTTGGAACATCGAATAAGGAGCCACATCCGATTACCCTCCTCCCTACCGAAATTCTCTCTGAGATTATGTGCTACTTACCTCTCTTCTTTGGCCGCGATGCCCCGTCCATTCATCCGCGTCACCACGACCTTGACCCATCCGGAGGCTTCACCAAGGACGGCCCCGTCCGTACGCCTCATTGGGTCGCCGTCAGTCACGTCTGCCGTCGCTGGCGGGAAATAGCACTCAGGTGCAAGGCCCTCTGGACGGCCGTTCCGCTCGTGAGCGTCAGCTGGGCACAGCGGGCCCTGACGCTCTCCCACCCATACCCCATCACCATTCACATCGACTCCAAAGACACGTCTCTCGATAAGGGCTACGTGTCCGTCGACGTGTTGTATCTCGCGCTCACGCACATCAGCCGGATCCACAAAATACGTACTATGCTTACCACACCTCTGCAAAAAACGGTAATCTTTTTTTGTAGCTTCAACAACATATCGTAGCTACTTCATTTTGTCCATATTAATAGATGCATGTATCTCACACCTGATTCTGATTTTTATTCATTTGTTTCTCAACCCGTTCAACATGGAGTGATGGGACCCACCTCTGCAAATTTTGGTCACGCATTGTCACGACGGCAGCGTCGGTTTTGGCAGACGATGAATGGGCGGTGTTTCGGCAAATGTGGCAAAATGTGGCAACATGTGTAGTTGTGTACTTTCCGCATACTTTCCACGGTCCGGACCGCTCGGAACCGGCCGAAATTTCAGTCTCCACCCAAACAAGCCCTTTTTTCTAAAATCAAAGTGCATTTATTAACTAATAAATATTATTATAAGCATAAACACATGTGATCTTGAGTCAGCCTGTAATATAGTCAAAAAGTTTTTTATTAACTAATAAAAATTACATAAACTATGGACTTTTTTTTCTAAGTCAAGTCGCTAGTGTGCTCCATTCCGTATAGCCCCCCCCCCACATGCCGCTGTTTGTGTCACATGCTCTGGCCCTCTGTTCTGCACCAAGGTTGATGCGAAGGGGGTGCGCACCCCACTCCCAGCTCATGCGTGCACACCCTGTTGCGCACACCCCTTCCTGATCCAACCCCGTCTGTTCGCACGTCGCTCCTGTGCAGGAGTGAGAGGGGGCGCTGCTCCAGGTTCGCGCGTTACCCTTCCCATGCGGCTCCCCTGTTCCTGCACAAATAGAGGCATGGGCACAAAAGGGGGGTCTTGTCACTTCTGTGCATTCACCGTTCTGGTTCGCACGTTGCCCCCACGCCAACCCAGGGAGAAGGGGGCGCCGCTCCAGGTGGGTGTGCCCCCCCATTCACACGCTGCCCGCATGCAAACGGCAGTGTGGCGCTAAGGGTGTGGAGGCGCACCTGTTCTCGTCACCCTGCACGTGTAACGTCTACCACAGACATCTGCCTGACTTAGGCTTCGTTATGTGTGGCAATCCTTTGCAAGAAGAAGTTCTGGTTAACCGATGTCTGCAGATAGAAAGCGGGATGAGGTAGGATACGTCTGTCTAGTCCAAAGTCACGTGAAGGTCTTCGAGTTGGGGAATACCAGGCAGCACCTCAGGGGGTGTAGTGTGCGAACTCCCAAGATTCGTGGTCGATAACGAAGAAGGTGGTGTAGGGCTTGGACACTCGCTCATTGCAACTAGAGTTGGATCTGATAGGTGGCGGTGCCTTGGGGATATTCCACTGCCCATGCAAGGGATCAGGGACTGGTCACAGGGATCCCTGGTCTAAGGGGATATGCCGGACGACTCACTTAAGAGGGACGACCTCTTAGTATAGATGGTAGATGGTAGTGGTATTGGAAGAAGACAAGATGCAGTTCTTGGTCTTCGCACTAGTCTACTTATACAAGTACGCGTGGGCTTTGAAGCAGGGCTTGGAATGTAACTAGCCAATAGCATAAGTAGAGCAACCCCTAATACAACTATCCTCGTGATGAGTCATTCCGAGTCATTCCGAGATCCGAGCGCATTATCGTACAATCCACATGCGCTGGAGCTTACCGGCTTACTGATCCACAAGTCCATGACGATATCCTGCTGATCGGCGATGTCATAGTCGATGCATCAGTGTCCACTTCCCGGCCCGAGGCGCTGATCCGTCCGAAAACGTAACATCACCCCCTTTTTACGGTTGAGCCCCCAGCTCGACCCCACTGAGTGCCCTCCCTCTGCTCCGCGACCTGTGGCTCCCACCTCCAGTCCTGGGCGGTACGAGTCCCACTCCGCTTCGATACGGGTGAGAGCGTTGGCTCACTGTAAGCGGAGTACGCACTCCTGCCATACTCTGGCAACTCTGTCGAGCTCCTCCATGACCCTGGCTAGCTCCTGCCTCCTTGGCCTCCACTCCTGCCTGGGCACCAACAGTAACGGTGAACCTCCGCCATCAGGGTGAGGTCTTTGATGCCCATCAAGGCTCGGCCTCGACTGATCCCCTCATGATGCTGCGCTGATCTAAGAATATCAGATCGTTGTCACAGTAATTGATGTCGCGAGGGGTAGTTTGTAGTTGTGGGGGTGCGTGGTACCAGCTTGCCATACTGGCTGGTCGCTGTCGGGTCTGTCTGGTAGGCGAGAACAAATGGGTCCACTGTGAGGATGAGCTGCGTATACGGAGCTGGGTGCAGCCGGTCCTGACGTCTCGAATCTGAAAGGGGATGTAATGTACTCCCCTGTTGTGTTGGAACCCGAGGGGTGGAGAGTCCTCCACTTCGCGTTGGGAAACCGGCGCTGTGTTCTTCCGCATGATAGATGCGGACCCTTGGGATCAAGAAGCCTTCGGCATGAGAATGGGTTCCCTGTCCTGTGTGCAATAGCAGCAGGGTTTCATTGTGCGTGGTTGTGAGATGGTTCCTGTACACGAGGTGTTGGTGTAGAGGGCAATGTTGCCTCTGACATGTATCGATTGAAGTCCCAGTCCTCTTGAACCTGAGCTTGGTTCTGATCTGGGTTGTTGGGCCTCTTGCACATGGGGCGGCGACTAGGCTCTCTTGAACCAACCCTTGTAGTGGTTGTCAAAGGAACGAGGGCTGATAAGGGGGTAGGTGGACGACTCCTCCGTTGTGAAGGAGGGGAAGCGACAAGGGTGTCGGTGGTGTGTCTGGACGATGAGAGTGGGCTGGATCGAGATGGGGAGCAAGTCGTCGAGGACATAGTGTACTTGGACTGGGGATGAGGACATGAGTGTGCAATAAGGCAGGTGAAGGAGATGG